>VXBA01001361.1:53501-217985 GCA_013399895.1 Serilophus lunatus
CGGCGCGGGGGCGCGCAGCGGAGCGGGAGCAGCTGGGAAGCGTGGCGCTCGCTCCTGCAGCCCGCTGTCACTCGGCCCTTCCATCCCTTCGTTCCTCAGCCCTCATTTTCTCATTCTTCTACCCTGTCTTCCTTTATTCCTGCATCTCACAATCCTGCTATCCATCCGTCCTTCACTCCTTCATCTTTCCATCCTCCCATCTCTCGCCCCTCCATCCCTCTACCCATTATCCTTTATCCCTCATCCATCCATCCCGCCATTCCGCAGCCCCTCGGCTCCCGCAGCCGCGGAGCTGCCGTCTCCCCGCCATCCCCTCCCCGCGCGCTCCGCCGCAGGGTTTTCTCGGAGCGCCCCGGGGCCACGGCAGTCGGGATGCTGCTCCCGCGGCGCATCCACAAAACCTCCACCTCCCCATGGGAAGGGCGACCTACTCCTTTGAAGGACAGGAGGTCCCCAGCTCAGCTTCCTCACTCCCTCCCAATCCCTAAATGAAAAGCGCTGCTAGAGCTTTCCTATCTTGCTCTTTTTTTGTTTGGTTTTTGCTTTTCCCCCCCCTCCACCCGCCAGGAGGAAACAAACGGTGCTGTGACAGGGGAAAAAGGCGGTAAACAAGAGGAAAATATACAGAGTACAATAATGATTGACTGTGTGAGGAACAAACCATACAGTGGATTAGTTCTTAAAGCAGTCTTTCAAGCCTGCTCCTGAAACATAAAGGACTTCTTGGATGTTTATTTAGGAGCAAGACTAAATATTTTAACATTAAAAATAAAATAATAATAATAAAAAACAGCTCAGAGTGCTTTGTGTAAAAAGGAGACATGTAAATCATGTGAGTCAAATAAACAAGCACACCAAAATCTGGCTATCAACTCTTTATCCTTGCTGTGAACTCTCCCTGCATTATATAATGTTGATAAACTGCAGCGAGTACATTTGGGGAAAAGATACAGCAATGACAAGAACACAGCGTTTTTTATTAGAGCACATTAGTAACCTTACCTGACAAGCAGTTGCTTTAGAGGCTCATCTGTGTGTTTCTCATCAGCCTTCCAAGTAAACAATTTACTAGATGTTCAGTGCAGACATATGATTCCCTGGTGTCAGTGTCTCTGCCCTAGACGTTTCTGAATGGCTTGTGGATTAACTTACTGTGCTCTTCTGCTCTGCCTTATACCAAGAGCCGTGCAGGTGTCAATAGCTCCCGCTTGTGAAGACAAGGAAGAGAGAGATTGGGTAGATTTCCACATAGCTCTACATTTTAAACTACTGATTTGCTGTAAGGGCTGTAGTCACTTAGAGAATGGGTCTGGTGTTCTAACAGGTTTATTCAGAAAGAGAATCCTCATCCAAAATTCACTGAAGACAATATGAATATTTCTATACCCATGATGGAAATTGGTTCAAACCATTGTGAGCCCACTGTTGGCGTGAAGGTATTTCTGAGTGCCATTATTCTAGGAAAAGCTAGTAAGAAGTAGTAAGAACTCCCTGGGACCAAGAAAAATTACTTTCTAGGAACAAGAACAATGCATAAAATATGCATCTTTTTCATAAAATTATTGAGATAAGGTCAGGGGCCTGCCTTTCTTTCCCTTCAGCTATTGGCAAAAATCTGTACTAGAAAGCAGGTTATAGTCCCTGGCTAGAGGATGTCCTAAGGTCTCTATAGGCTCAAACAAGCCAAAATATAGTAGGAAAGTGGAGTAGGAAAGAGTTCAGTTTTGGCCATCTCTAAAGCTGGTAGGAGAACTCAATGTTTCATTTTGACCCATTACTGCTTGCAAGGAGACTCAACAAACTAATCTTTCACTGTTTTTCTCTTCTCTGGTCTCAGACCTTAGATTATATCTGAACACCCCTTTAAGAACAGAAGTAGTCAGGGAAAGGAACAGGGGCAGTGGGAAAGATTTGGGCTCTGTCTAGGTAATGGCATCAACCTATCCAGCATGAGTGGAAGTGGATTATGTTTTTTTAACACAGTTAATACAGGGGTTTGGTGTATTTAATGTAGTTTTTAATGTAGTTAATTTTTTTGTTGTTGTTTCTCTCTTGCTGTGTAGTTGGTGATGCATAGCTCCAGCAGGGACAACTGAGCTCAGTGTAACAGTAGCCTGGTAGTTAGAGTGATTCCAGAGAAATGAGAGACTGAGTGTAAATATTTTTTCTCTGAGATTCAGAATAGGAAATGAACTGTTGAGGTCCTGTCTTTTCTCAGATTAATGACTTTACGTCTCCTAGCTTTGACTACAAATTTAATCTGCATTAAAACAAGTTCATATATGTCCACAGAACTTTTTTTTAACCAGAATGATTTTGTTAACAACTGGCTGGTTCATCAGGAAATTACAGGGCTTGCTTTGGATTCTCACATGCTCCTTACACACAGAATTACACATACAGAATTAACAAGGTTGGAAAAGACCGTAGAGATCATCAAGTCCAACCTTTTACCTAACTTAACAACCTATATTATGTATATGCATGAGGGTTTATGTTTAGCCCAAGGATTAATTTTGCTTATAAAGAAAAAGAATATTAACCCTTAAATTTCAGTGAACTGTTTTATTTTTACATATAAGATTTCATCTCTTCTATAAAACCTTTGTAATTGCAGTAAATATTTTTTTCTCACTGAAGAGAAAATGTAAGCCTTTTGTGATTATATCTCTGCTATACAAACTGCCTTTGCAAAAGCTGGATGCTGAGCTTGCCACCTTACACTGGAAATACACTTATGCTGTTCTCTGAAGATTCCAAAATATTTTCTAAAAGCATAGTAATAGGTTTTATTCACATAATAGAAAACATGTGGCTATTAATAGATATTTTAAAAGTAAAAAGCACGACACTGTAGAAGTCAAAAAAAGAAAAAAAATTACAAAAATAAACCAAAAGAAATAATCCCCTACCCAAACAGTTCCCTAACCCCAGAAGTAGATATTTATCAAAATCATGTAAAAAAAGATGAAGCTTTATTTTTTACCTAACATGATCTGAAGGTTTATGTAAGGTGTTTTTAAAGTAACATTTAAGTGCTTCCTAGAAACTTACACGCAGTACTGAAATGTGTGCTCTTCCAGTGATTTTGTTTCCATAAAGTTAGTCCTGCCAATGTTTGCAGGGGCACGGCTTCTCTTTTCATCTGCATTCATTTTGGAGGACTCATATTCGTGAGAATCCTGTGTGCATTTTACTGTTTGTGATTGATTGTTGGCTTGAGGGTTAAGTGCATCATTTAAAAATCTATCATCCTTTGACATACTGTTCTTGACATTCATTATTTATGGCTTGCCTTAAACTTGGCCCTGTTTCTGCATCTGGATTGCCAAACACCAGTACCTGGAGCTGTGCAATCAGCCTTAATGACCTTGATGAGAGCAGTGGCTTGATGCAGTTTGCAAAGTTGTGGGATGAGGATTAGGATCCTAGATCTGGATGGGAACTGAATTATACAATGAGAGCTGAACGCAGGCTGAGGCTTTCTGTATGATTAAGTTTATAAAATAACATAAGATGTTACTAATATTTGAGTCTGAGAAAGAACTGGATGCTTTCAGGTTTTACATTGCAACAGGTTGAACACATTTAACTCTGACACCTCAGTGATTTAAGTCTCCATTCATAGGCACATTTAAACAATCTGCTAATTTGTTTATTTTAGACAAAGTAAATCACTTATTAAAATATTTTTTACACAGAAACGTAGACAATGGGATTTATTACAGCTTTCCTTTATCACAGAAGATTTTGTTTGCTTTAAATGTTTTATCGAGGATAAGATTAAATGACAATAAGTAATCCATGTTGCACTAAGGTGGTTTGGGGTTTGGTTTTGTTTCTTGTTTTGATTGGGTTTTTTTGTGCATGTGCGCAGTACCATTTTTATTGAGTAAGGCTCTTTGCTAAACAGCAGTTTCACATTATGCAGGATAATTAGATTTAAGATTTAAAATTAAATGCCTTTTCACTATGACTCATAAGACTGATCCTGAAAAATTGTTTTGCTCTAACAGGACAAGATAAAGCAAGGACTTAATTCTTGAATGCAGACAGATCTGGGGTACCACTATCTTTAAAGGGACATGTCTTGCTGCATCCAAGCCTCAAACTCCATCGAGCCCAAAGGATGGCTGTAAAAAGTACAATGTGTCTGGTTAAGACTTTTTGTCATGAATTTCTTAACAAATTTGACCACCTTCTCTTATCAAACACAAGGAATTTAACAGGTAAGCTTATATCAGCAGGCAAACAAAGAAAGTGTGAGAGAAGAAATGAAGCAGTTAGGAGAGGGAAGATATCGTCAGAACCCAAATATATAGAAACTGGTATAACTTTCTTCCTATTTTAATCAAATGTAAAGGGGACAAATAATTGAACAAGGGAACTTCAATATACTTACAGATTCTCATAATATGCAGTAAATCTTTACAGTCCTACTCTCCAAGGAGATTCTTGAGTAAATAATAATGACTTTGGCCTCTTGGATAAATGAAGATGGATGTACTGAGAAAAACCTAATTACAGATTTCTTCTGCCTTTTTTCTGCCTTGACTATTGTCTTGTACACCAGTATTATATTGTCGATTCTTCATATATATTTATATTTATATATGTATATATTAGTTAATGCAGGAAAAATAGCTTCAAACCATAAACAGATTTGTTTCTTTATTATTTCAATATTAAATCTGATGGTTTTGGGAAAAAAGAATGTGCCAATTTCTTCGAGCATTACCTAGTGCTACCAAATCAATACAGCTACGCTCCAGATGCTAGTCTGTTTTGTGTATCATCAACAGAATTGTTCACTAAAGACCATGTCTTCACTAGGAATCAGTTAAAGTCATTCCTACAGTAGCGTACCATAGCAGTAACTCTTTCCAAACAAGGGTGCAGCTTATCTTATGAAAGGTATATGCTGCATACTTTATGTGTTTACCTCTAAATTAAACAAGCAAAATAACTGAAAAAATTTAACAAATTAAAGCTCTGGGTTGATACTGTGGGTTGTTTTGTTTTTCTTTTTTTCAATGCAAGTTTCTTTATAACAGGAACTTCTATAAGATATTTTTATATCAGTGGATCACAAAGATACGCTCTGCTGTGGAACCGAGCTATGTAGCAGAATAGAACTGTGCTTCTATTGCAGAAGTCTACAATGTAAGCATAGCTGAATTTCAACTTGATACAGGTGGCAGAATATGGAAACTGTTATTGAATGCATTACTGGAAGAAAATATCCCAGACTCCAGCTAGTCTGATCATTTTTACTGCTAATACTGAGAGGAATAGAAATACAGCCTTTTTGTGTTACAGCCCAGTCTGGCTGGGCAGGGCCTACAGTTAGAAAAATGAACGTTTTCTATTTGAAACAGAATCAGATATAGAAGGATCTGAGTTGCAAGGAACCTTAAAGATCACCTAGTTACAACCCCCTCTATCCTTGGCAGGGACATCTTCCACTAGACCAGGCTGATATATGTATATATGATCAAACTAATGGAGAGAAGTAAAAGCATTAAACTTCATAGTAACTAATTTTACAGTGTCCTTGCAGGGACATATTAAGCTTTTAAAATCTTTTCACCCATGTGAGAATTAGTTCTGTCAGTGTCTTTCTTCAGCATCCATTGCAACTCTTAACGATTAATTATAGATCTGACTCTTTTGTACTCTTCTCTGGCTTCACTTGTTTGGCTGGAAAGATCATAAGCTGTTTGGAATCATAAACCATCTTTTTGTTATCACATTTTGCAGTATGTAGGACAACAGGTTCATGGTCCACCAGTATGGTTCCAAATAGTATCTAGTAATAACAATAATGCATCAGCTCCAAATCCCATAATCACATAGACTAGGCTGCTGGTGAATGTGGAAAACCTCAAACTCCTTTGATGTTAAAAAAAAAAAAATGCAATGGAGTAGGAAGTAACCGTGAAAAGTTTGTCTATGAAAACAAGCCAAATTTAGTAGCCCTCAGTGGGATTTGAGAAGCTGTCTTCATGCTGACTGCAGGAGATGTGATGAAAAAGAATGGTGCTTTGGAAAATTCTACTTCAAGTATGCATACAATAAAAGGTTTTAATGACAATTAATGGTAAATTAATGTTTAAATATTGTTTGCAAATCTGCAGAGCAATTAGGAGAATATTTTGAGTTGCTTATGCTGGTTGAAGTTAAACACATAAAACTGGCCATATACTTTATTAATCATTAGAGAAACAATAGTAACAAAATCCACTAGCATATAACAAATTGGAACCTCTAAGAAATTACATTTGGAAAAATTTCATCTTTTTTTTAGTGCATAAGATTGAAGAACATGTTAGACAATGGTTAAAATTTTTGACAAGTAAAATCCATACAATAATTAATATTTTTTTAGTACTGACAAACTCCATACTGAATCTATTTGAACTCTAAATCCCCCTTTGGAATTTTATTCAGGGGAAAATCAGTGTGAATTTTTGAAACACAAGAGTTTCAAAGTGGCTTGCACAAGCAATTTCTCTTCCCCTTTTTCCAGTTGCTACCATCTCAGTTATGACCCCTCATTTGACTAGAATGTCCCAGAGGGAATGTCCACTATAAAGTGGCTTGTTCTCTGCCAGTGTTTCCTAACCATCTTTTAAACTGCATTTAATTGTAGGAACATACAATTTCAGATGTAAATTTATGGTTGCTAAAAAGGATACAATCCCTTCAAAAATACTGGCACATATTTATTTATTTATATCTGTGTGTGTATATACATACAAATTAATTATGGGAATAAAAGTATATTACAAAATTTACTCCTATTATTTATATTACCCTTGATGAGAAATATAGTCTAAAACCTTCATATATATTGAAATAATGACACTGAAAGCAACAGTAAACAAAAGACAACAGAAGGAGAAAACAGAAAAGCCATTGTGCACACTTGAATCTAAACAATTTTCATTTTTATAATGTAGTTTCCTTTCTTTCATCTGTTTATGGTTTAAATTGTGATAGAATAGAAGTCTAGGACAGTGTTTTAGTTAATACCTATTAAGAAGCAGCGCAGATATATGATATTAAAAAACCCCAACAAAATAATTACCTGTAAATAATTTTGCTGGGGAAAAAAAAAAAAAGACACACTACATAGCCCAAAGATAGGCGCTGCATATTAAGTGACTGCATGCTGTACATCTTCTGGTATGTGACCATATCTGGTTCATCATGAAAGGTAGCCAAGTATAGATATATTCATTTTAAGCCCAGGGATAACAAGGACTCAGTCTGGATGCCTGCATATCACAGGACAGACAATGCTCTTATGCAGGCAAGAATTTTGTTTCTCTTTGGCTATCTAGCACCAAAATCTATTGTTTGCACCCCATCTTTTGGAAAGTCAATCTTGAATTACTTATGATAAATGTGACATTTACCTTAGTAAGCTGCAACGATGATTAATTGCCATCCTTTCTAAAAAATGTCTCTTCTTCCTAATTTTTACTTTTCTGTCTCTAGCTTGCTCAGAAACTGAATCTTTTTAGGCCTTTGTCTGCCAGATTAGAGCATCTCAAATATCTGAAGCCTTTTCCTCTAGGTTCTTATGAATCATGATCAAGTTGCCTTTTAAACTTCTGTTTGATACACCTAAATAGATTGTAAATTAAGGTAGCAAACGTGAAAATAAGTGTCTCAAGGTGAGCAAGGTGCTCTCTGGCTCATTTGCAAGAATTTCTTAAAGATATCAGTATATTGTTTTATAATTTGGTTTAGTTATACTCACACGTTTTTTAAAAAATAAATCAAAGCACAGATCCCGTTCCTCAACATCTTCTTCTCAAGCTTGATTTTCCTGACTCGACCTGTATTTTGTCAGCATTATCCAAATACTGCAATGTGGGGTAAACCTGGCCATGATCAGATGCTAAGCTATTTTGATACCTTTCTCACTCTTTCTGCATGCTTCAAAGCCTTTAGTTCATTGTTTCTTCCTGACAGCCCCGTGACACAAGATAGTATTATCTTTTTTAAACAAACACATAGATTGACTTAGACAAACACTGTCAAAAATACAATTCTTTTAAGCTGCCAATGTTCAAATGTTTGAAGATAGATTTTTTTAAACCTTGAAGGTATAGGTGGGCAAATTAGTTTGAGGAAATCATTAGCCTAAGGAGATGCTATCTCCTTTTCATGGGTTAAAATTCTAAATTCTCAGGTCTAAATTCTTACCCCCCAACCTGGTCACTGTACAACGTTGCTTTTCCCTTTATTTTAATAGTCCAGTTAGTTGAATAGTCACCATCTCAAGTCCTTCACCAGAAGGTGAGTGGTGTTGATGATTTCTTGCTCCTCAATCAAGTGTAAATTTGGGCCACTTTGGCTTTCTAACCAATCCTATACCTAGCTCTTTCTTCACTGGCTTGCAATTTTAAAGTACTTCTGAATTTATTCTATATGGTGTATATTATATACTTTAGACACTTTTTTCTTTGTTGCTCTTAAATTCAGTTTCATTGAGGTCCAGGATCTTCTTTCCTTCAGAAGCTGATAATAGGCAAACTGTGTAGAGCCTCTGTGCTCCCATGGCCCCTTCTGCACTTGTTTTGCACTACACCACATTGTCATTTTGGAGTCATAGATATTTTATTCTACACAGACTAACGATCAGAATATCTTCTCGTGACCAATATCTATTACTTACAGGAAATATACCAACATTGCAACAACAGCAATAGGTGCTGCAGCATGAAAGTATACAAACCTAAGAAAGGCTAAAATAAATTAGGTAATGTCTAATTGGTCATTAGGCAATTGCACTTTCAACTAGGTAAACTAAAACAAACTTTATGAGGCCAAAGCAGGCAAGGGGAGACTGAAAAGCTTCATCTTGAGTCTATGCAGTTATTTTAAAAGCTGTAACCTGTTACTTACCATGGTGATACTGCATTTACTTGACTACAGGGACACACTAGTTGAGAATCTAAAATTATATTAGGTGAATCTAGCCTTTGGAGACCAGGCTACAACTAGGCTATGACTGGTCTACTACAAATGGTGAAAAACAAAATGTCTGTTCCTGAGCCTGCCATACAGCTCTTGGTAAAGATACTGCTTTAGAGCTCTTTGGTTTGTATCAATCATAAAACCCAATACAGTTTGAAATCCTAAAAGTTTAATGAACTCTCCAACATTTTGATTTCTAATCTTGAATAATTTCCTATGAATTTCCAAGAGTGAAATTCCTACCATAGAAGTTGCAAGATGGAATTTATATCACCAACTAGACAGGTGCTTTTTTCTTTTTTTTTTTTTATTTTTTAATTTTAGTCTAAATTCACAACTCAAAAAAATTGGTTTCTTTGTTAATATTAGCCCAAGCTTTGCTATAAATTAATAGGCAAATGCAAATTGGGCCATAAATTAAGAAAAGGAGGATTTTTGATAGGCAATTTCCAAGGGTAAGTGTAAGCCATGCTAATACAGCTGTGTGATTCCCTGTTTGGAATGGTGTGGGTAGACTCTGGCTCCACATGTGCATGCTGATCATAGTGTTTAATAGTGTATAGAGACCTCCACCATCTCTGCAAAATTTTAGAAGAGGAAAACTGAGCAACATGTGAAGTGCTCTGGTCTGTTACCTTTATCTTGGACACAAACTTCCCTTGTCCAAGTTGCATATGGAATGGAGTAGTTTTCTTTTTTGATGTTGACCTACAGTATGCGGGGGGTATTCCAGTACATGAAAACATCTGTATTTGGGAGATAAGGTCATGAGGATGCTGACAGAGCATTTTGATAAAACAATTTTGCTGAAGCCAAAGACAGACACCTGAAAACTTGATCTAGGCCCTAGCCAAACCATTATGCAAAAGAGTAAAACCAAACTCCAAAGAATTATAGCCTAGGTTCGGGGTCAGACTAGTACCTCCTTTGAAAGTCATTGGAAGCTATCTATCCATATCTAGAGGAAGAAAGTGGTCTTTAACAGTAATTAAATTACTTTTGATAACTGCCATCAATTGATTAGTGTGGTGAACTGATGCAACCTGCAAGAAACTGCTCAACAGACACCACAACACAGTCTTTAAAGTGTTGATGTATTTCATATCTTGCAAGCCTGTAAAATCCATGAGAATCACACAATCCCTAGCAAACAATTGGGATGGGATCAAACATTTTCCAGTTGATGGCATTGACTACAATCTGTCTTAAGTGTTAACAGTATATTTATTGCTCTTGAATAATAAACAGATATTGCAAAAGCCACACCAGAACATTAAATACCATGTTTTACACTTTCCAACAGAATAACAGGAAGTTATCTTTAAAGATAGGCAAATTTAAAGTAATCTCTTGGTACACATGATAGCAATAAAACATGATTTAAAATAGTCAGTGATTATCAAGAAATAAAATATATTGTAAGTCCTTATGAAGGGGTTCCAAATCTAAGCAGAGATTTGGAAGTCTGAGACAACTATCCAGTGGGCACCTCTTAAATCTGTTCATAGGAGGGACTGGAGGCATAGCTTTGGAATTTCTTGGGGTTTATTGCAGATTGTAAATAACACTTTCTTATTCTCATTTAACATATTTTAACAAAAAATATTCATTTCACAAATGAAGCCTTAATGAAAATAGCGTAGTCTCTTTGCAGCTGATAGTGAAAGAATGCTTTCTGGCACATTTCTGAAATGCAAAATGGTGTTTTTGTCAAAGAAAGAAGGCTGTTACCCACATTCATAAAACATTATCTGTTCTTTGTGAGCTCTCCTCTGGATCTTCTGCTCGTTGTACTGTTTTCTGTTACCAATCAAATCCCTTTACTTGACGGAAGGTCATAATTTTACCACAGAACAATGATGCACTAAATGAAGGTTCACTTTACTCAGACCTACATTACTCCACACTGGAACAATTTAGCTCTGCTTTTCTCTGCTTGACCACCAAATCATGAGGCATTTTTGATACAAAATATTATTAAGCTTAAATTTTTTCAAGCTTGTCTAAAGTTTGATGCTCTTTCTCATTTTCTACTAGCTGATTGGATGTACCTCAACTTAGGAGAAATGCATAAAAATGACTTCTTCCTTGGTTTCAAACTACCATACATATACTCCATGACAACTTTTAAGCTACCATTGGTAATTATGACATAAAAAAAAGCCAAGGATGGTGATGGAGGAGGGTGGCAGTTTCACTGACCATGGAGATCAGAGATTATTTCAAGACTCGAACATTTGTAATTTAGCCCCTAAACCACTCCATGAATAAGGTAATCGAAGATATAGATGGCCCTGTGTCTAGCATCAGTTATTTTTCCTTCTATATTAGATTATTCATTTTGGACTGAAGCAAGACAGACAAAAGAGTCATTCAATAGAAATTTCCTTTTAACCTACCACAGAATATTGATGAAAGATGTTGCACAGGGGTACAATGTGGCAGTTGAGCACTGATCCTTGAGCTTTGGTAACAGAGGGGTCAACAAGTTCCTGAATGTAATTAGTTTTTCTTAGATTATCTCCAAGTTTTTGATATTCCATTCATTCTCAGTTTATTGGAATAAATTCCAGGAGGGAGTCAAATGACCTTGGCATTTTTCTCTATTAGTTATTTTTGATCCTTTGGACATGTAACTTCATATCAAATCAGTTTGACAGACAAAATTCTCATCTCAAACAGTTTCCCAACTGTCTCTTTGTGACAGAGACTTATCCACTGGATATTCTGAGAGACACTTAAGTGTTAATATAAAATTCTCTCAATTTTTATTTCATATTCAGTTATTGTGTGTATTGCATATATTTTCAATATGATTTTCATTCATTTTAAGATCACTCTTTGGTTATCTTAAAATTTTCCTTATTTCTGTCAGTACAAGCATTGGCAGAATAAAGCTTCTTTTTACAGTTAGGTACTGTGTATTAAGGTTAATGTTTTATCCTTTATTTTTTGTTGGATAGGAATTGAGTTTCAAGATACCATTTACCTTTAAGATTTAATTATTGGTAAGTGTAAGTCATAAAGAGTTCACCTTATAGTTCCTATTTTAGAGCATGTTTTAGACATAGAGTTGGCTCCAAAGCATGACTAAGATAGTGGAAGCTATCTACTAGTTGCCATAGTTTTGGAACATGTCCAAAGTTTTATTGTTGTGAATCATGAGGAAAACTCTTTCAATCTCCAGAATTAATCTACCTTAAATTCTCAGTGATGTACAGAAATATATCTTTGGCTGACACTAGACTCATACAGCCGTTTGTGCAACCCATAGTTTTGTAGTTCAGAGAACCACTGTCCTTCCTGTTTCTTTACCTTCCAGTTAGTAGCATTGTGAAAACCTTTTTTCTTTTTTAGAATGACCTTTTGCTTAGCTAAAAGTAACACTAACTTGCAGTGTAGAGAAAAATATTTTTCTCCATTGCTGGAACTAGTAGATAAAATTATTTGGCCTGCATTGGGCAGCAGGTCAGACTAGATGAACCTACTGGTCCTTGGTGGCTCTAAAGTATGAGTCTGTAGCTTGCTTTTAGTTGCCATTGAAGTCCTTGTCACTGTTACTCTGAGGAATTTACAATTCTCAAAAATACTTCCACCAGTCTGAAATTACTGCATGAAGAGGATTTAATTTATTTAAAAAATAAATTAATAAGGAATTTTTTATTTTAAAGAGGATTTTTTTTTTTCCTGCTTTATGATTATCTCTTAGGCCTGGACTCACATTGGGAATTTTGGTTCAATATAGCAGTGAGCCAAACTACTTCTTCAGTTCTACTTATCAGCATCTCCAACCACAAGTTTGCTATGCACATTTTTCAGACAATGATTAGAGAAACATATTAATGACCAGGAAAGTAGCTCAGAACAGGATGCACAAAACTCAGCATATAGAACTTCTAAGGTAATTTTGGAGGAGCTGCTAAAGTGAAGAACTCGGCTTCAAGTCCTTTTCTTTGTGATACAGAGATGCCTAAATCTAATCTGGGTAGACACACCCAGTGTACCCCTGTGTTTTAGACACAAAACATACACAGAACTGTTCACCATAGCCAAGAATCACGTAACTAGGTGCCATGGAGGATTTGTTGACACAAAGGAGCGTCTTTAGGGAATTGCCATAAAGTAATTTCAAAATTAAGTGCCTGAAGAAGCAGCTCTTTGACCAAAACCCCTAATCTTGATTCTTGAATTTATTTTCCCCCAGAAGATCTCTTTTAAGGTCAGCATTTAAAACTCGAGATAAACACTGTACCTGTACCAGCTCTGTTCTATGAGGGGCCAGAATGCTGCAGGTACAAAGAAGAAATAATTGTGCTCGAAACAATTCTCAGACACATCCTCCCAGATGAAAGAAGTTAGATAAAAGGCTCTGGAGTTGCATGCAGAGAAATTATTAATGGGTCCCATTATTCTCTCTCTCTTAGTGGCTAGTTTGAGACATTGGCTGGCAGAATAAAAAGCATTCTGCTGTTGGTGCTTCAAGACACGTCTTTGGGGAATATTTAGTCCTGCCTCTAGTAGACCCAATCTCCTTCACTTGAGACAAATATAATTCTGACTGCTTATGTGGGTTGACCTCTTTTCCCAGCCAAGTAGTGGTAGGATAAGAGGACATAGCCTCATGCTGCAATAGAAGAGGTTCAGGTTAGATATCAGGTAGAATTTTTTTCCCTGAAAGGGCGACTAAGCATTGGAATGGGCTGCCCAGGGAGGTGATTGAGTTACTATCAATGGAAGTGTTAAGGAAATGACAGAACATAAAACTTAGGGCTATGGTTTTAATCAATTAAAGAGGAGGAAGAAAACTTCCAAACAGTATTAATAGAGGAAAAAGAAAGTGCAGGTTCTTTAATGAAGATTCTAGATCCAAAAATGCACACTGGTCCCCCTTATCAAACCACCTTTAAAACATTCATCAGTTCTTCCATCCTTGACACATACAACTGGAGCCCCATGTCACCCCTGTGAACTCCCCTGGAACTGCCCCTCTGGAGCATTTCCAGGTTCTCTGGACCTCTATCTTGTGCTGCCTTCTATAATGTCCTTGCAGGCAGCTTCTGGAAAAACATGGTGTCCTTGTTACAACCTGTTTGTCTCAAAAGGAATGCTAAGCACAGCTTACAAATTGTGGGAAAGGCCTAACAAGGAGGCCCATGTGAGAAATCACACCGTCAAGCTAAAATCCCAGAAATATGTGAAAAAAAGCCTCAAGGCATCAGTTTGCTTTCATGGTGATGCGTTCGTCAAAGGTTGGATTCAGTGACCTTGGAGATCTAAATGATTTCTATGATTTCTGTGATTCTATGCTAGAAATGGGATTCTATGATTCAAAATAGGATGGTACATCTGAACTTTCGTTCTTTAGGACTCCTGCCCCATTGAGTAGAATTTTCTGTTTTTATTCCTGGCAGAAAATGGAAAAAAAATTACAAGGAAAAAATAATTTAAGGTTAAGAATTCTTTTTTTTTTTTTTTTNTGGAATTATGAGAAACCAGCCATACTCTCAGTCAGCCCATACTGGCCCTCGTCTGTAGCTATGACTGGCAGAAGTGAAAACAAACAGACTTTTGCCAGTGAAGACTGACCTGTCACGCTTCATTTTGATCCGACTCCTTACTGTGCCAAATATTCATAATTCTGACTGTAGGAAGTACAAATGACACTTTTACTATAAAATGAGGGTATGCATAAACATATGTGTGAGTATCTGATGAATAGAAAACGAAAATCTTTTAAGAACCAATTATTTCTAAACTAAATGGAATATGCTTCTAGCTCTTTTTCTGGCACAAACATCCATCAAACAATAACAGGGCATCTGTTGAATAGACATGCACGTGCAATGCAAGCAGGCCTAATTTTTATTTGTTGCTCACAAAAGATGTTGCCACAGTTTTATATATTCCATTTTGTATAAACATTTAAGTGAATAAATGAACAAAATACAGTTACAATGAATAAATGCAAATAAAGATTTTGATTAAATACAAAGCAATGCAACACGAATTTCAATAGGTTGAAGCTGTAGTCACATCTACTCAAGAGGTATGTTTCAGTATGCTTCAGACTTGCTGCTGTTTTTTTGAGGCAACAAGAATGCCAGTTGCCCAAATGCTTCCCAAAACAAGTACCTTTATAGACTAAATTTCTTCCTGAGGGAAAGTCAGGTATTGATGATTATAATTAACATGGAGCTCTGCTGCAGGCTCATTTGAATGGTTTATTCATCACTGGTCTTTCAACAGTTTATGGAGGAAAAGTTTTGATGCATTAATAAAGAATGAACACATGCAGAAGGGACAAAAGTATGGATTTACTAATATGTTGGACATTGCACTAATTTTCATTACAGACTTATTGAACATGAGAGTGGAGCTTGATCCTAATCCTAAACTTATGGGAGAAATTTTCAACTAGATAAATGTTATAACACCATGTTATTTAGAATAATATTATATGATTTTTAAAATAAAAAATAAGCAACAGTCGAAGTGTTTTTGTTATAATTTCATTCAGTTCTTCTAGGACTTATTTTTATATACATTTTACTGTATAAATAAGCTTTGATGTATTAGTTATCAGTTGAATTAAGTATTTAATAAAATAAAAAATGATCACAACTGAAGCCTACCTTGCTGCTATCCCCATCAAGCTCTCCCAACTGAGGGGGGAAAAACAGGCTATACCATACTGGAGCAATAGATAGGCCCTCTGAGTTCATAAAGAAAAAGATGCATTAGGTCTCTTTGTTGTGTTAATACACTCCTAAATCCTATGTTCTATTTGGCAATTACATGCTACTTTGACTTTAAGATGCTGGTCTTCAGTCATTTTAATCAGCTGCTGCCAGATGCTCAAAGAGAAAAGTCTGATAAGTGTTGGTAAATACTTACTAAGATGCTTACATACTAATAAGTGTAGCGCAGCTAAACAGCCCACAACACCATGCAGAATAAACTGAGTGAATGGCATCCACATTGTTTAGATTATTATAGCTTTAAACATTTCTTCAGGAAATTGTTTTCATGTTCTCATTATTTTTGCTTACATGTCTTGGTGGTCAAGTCATGTTCTTTGTTTTAAATGTCCTATGAATCCTTTCCCATCAATTGGGTCAATTACAGGACAACCTATCTGTTCTTTGTAAAAATTATGGGATATTACTCAACAAGTAATGACAGATGATTGATTTTCTCCATGTCCTTTGTTCGTGGCAAATGTACTTCTGTCAAGGCATAACTCAGGGGCCTTCCCATCACAACCTTTCTAGGTGGTCAGTGTTTCAGTTGATGCAGGTTTACATCCATTCTAAAAGAAGGTTAGTATTTGTTGATAGGAAAGATAGTACTGGCTGACAAACACCCCAGTTAACTCTTTAGTGGAGAAGTCAGTAAGTGTGGACAGAATAGTAAAACCATTAGGATGCATTTGCTAAATTTTATATTTGTCTCATCTGAAAAGTGCAGCAGAGAGATAAAAATGTAGTTGCAAAAGTAGTTTTACCTCCTACCTGTGGTCTTAAAAGGAACTTCTAGTAAATTCATAACTTAAATGTGCAAAGTGCCATCTGTGTCCCTTCTCAATAAAAACATCCAAACAAAAAAAAAAAAGAAACAGAACAATTTGAAGAAGTGTTCTTGCTACCAGAAAAGTCACAGTATTCCATGTTTTTTTTCAACCACCAAATCCTAAGAACCTTTGCAAACACAAATTCTAAACCTTCCTTTTGAAGGGCTGGGCAAAGTCACACTGCTTCATCGTGACAAACTGGTAATGCAAGAAAGACCTGTATGTGGGATGAAAAAGGACTTAGACAGATGCTGAACTAACTGAAGGTACAGAATTGTACAGAAGAATTCCTTCCTTGACATATACATTTCAAATTGTTGCATTTACTTCTAATACTACTGGAAGTTGACAACCTGTGTATGCCTGTTGGAATTTGTTTTGAAATAAAGCTTTGGAGACACTGTCCAACCAACAGTGAAGCCGAAAGGAAAGGTTCCAATAGTCATGGAGTCTCCTGTAAAATCTTCTAAATGCTGTTCAAAGAGATCTCAAAGCAGTTGAAAGCCACCAGAAAATAAACAAAAAAATAAAAGTCACGTACATGATTCTCTCCCCTGGACTTTTTAATCAAAATTCAAAGACTATTGATCCTCACATCTGGATAGTGATGCTCAGACAGGCATAGTATAGCAACAATAACATACAGTGAAAACAACACAGGACTGACGTTTTGCAAGGCCTCATAAATGAAAGTGAAAAATGTGACATTGTTTTAGGAAGGCAATGAAGGATTCTGAAAAGGTCTGAAGGATCTGAAAATTAAGTCATAAACAGTAGTAAATCAGGACAGCATGCGAAAACTGTTGTAGGGTTAAAAAGGTTTCATTACAGTCATGTAAAAATTTTAGTAACATCAGGGTAATGGAAACATGTGGAATGAAATTGTCTTTATCCTTCCAGAATGAGCTAGGAGGGAAAATGAGAAAGAAGCTTTACAGTACATCTAGGCTGTTCACAGAGGAGTCATCACTGTGCCTGTCTCCTTTATGTGTTCATTCCACATTTGAGTATGAATTGCTTCTAATAGGAGTAAAAGCTGAGAAGATCAATTTGACACAGCTGAATTAGTTTATTGATCAGAGCTATGAAACCACAACCAATCAAACTTGTAACATATGTGTTACCAAACTCCACTGAGCTGTTCCAGCAGTTTGAGTGAAACAAAGCATGTTTTTCTTGTAGCATTAATATCTTTGTTACCAAAAAAAATCTGCAGAAAACAAAATTATCATCCTTTGGCATCTAGAAGAGCGTTGGCAAACGTCGTACATAATTTATGGATATATTGATATTTTATCATTTGTAATTTTTTTGTAATTTGAACCATACTAAGCCCTACTACAATTTTTTTTTTTTTGTGCTAGAGCTTGAGAATCATTAAAATAATTGACAATTTACCATCAACATCAGAAAAGTCTTTACTGATTAATAATTAAAAGCAGGTTAACTAACAAAAAGTGCTGTTTGCTACTTGTATAGGTGTAGGTTAGGCATTGTCCTGCAGAACAGGCAGCTACTACAGATAGAGTTTTTCGTAATTTTTGCATGTTTCAGTAATGGATTGCTTCCCTCTACAGCATTAATGACAAGGTTATGTATCTGCTAATGATAAAAGTTTCCCAGCAACTTCTGGCCTATGACTCATTCTAGCTGCTGAAAATATCATTAAATATTTGGGTTTATGTTATAGATGGGCTGATTTGTATGTTTTTTTATTTGGGAGAGTTTTAGCTGAAAAAATTCAGAAGTTTTCAGAGGATAAGATTAATGTTTTGCACATTTTGAAAGTCTTCTTAAAGGTATCTTGTTTGGCCCTTGTGCTGTGGAGCAAGAACTTGAAATTTGTCAGGGCGATTTCCGAGGTAAAAGGAATACGATTATTTTTACTGATTTTATGAAAACTTCTCCAAATTTGAATAAATTATAAAGCTTTTGAAGTATTATTAACTTGATTATGTATGACTTGACAGAACTCATTATTTCTGTCCTCTGAAGATTCTGTTCTTTCAGTCAGCTTCTTAGCTGCCTCTTGAGGTATAGCCCTTTCCCTGTGTGTTCCTCCCCAAATGTCCAGGCATGCTCTGTCCTGGGGACACAGGTATTTAGGAGGACATTCCTGTTTACAAGAATATTCCAGTGTTTGCTGTTGTTTCTGCATCTTCAGTGGTCTTGTGGCTCCAGATTTTGCAACTGAGTTCCCATGTTTACAATCAGTTCTGTGTAATGAGGAAAAACTGTCGAAAAGTGGTTTAACTGACTGGTCATGGGGAAAATGGAAAGGGATAAGAGAGATTAATTAAGAAGTAAAAGGAGAAGATTAAACAAGGAGAAGGAAAGGAAGAGACAGAAGAAACAGGGAAATAATAAAAATAAGCTAAAGAGAAGATGTGTTAAGAATAGTTCAAAACCATACTCCTTCAGAATCTGAGCAGTTCTTTGATCATAGAGCTGAATATTCCTTTGCTGTGTAATAAATTGCTGCCAAGTTTCCAACTACCTGTCTCTGTCCCTCTCTGCATGGTGACCCATACAGAAGAGAACAACCTTCTGCAGTGAGGGCCTAATATTTTCTTTTAAGCATGAGTGCACTGTGCTGCATATCTGAATCTCTGTTTGATCCTGCGAAGAGGAGAGGAGGCTTGTGAGGCAAGTTTCTTCAGGAAAACCCTTTGAATAATATATACACAGGCTTCCAACAGAAGCCTTATTTCCATCATTTCCTAGTTTTTGAGAAAGTTTGATTTGCAATTTTAATATCTTTAGCAGAGAATTTTGGTCAGAATACATGTATATTTGTGCGACTGTCTGTATTCTCTTTGAAGTTAGCCTTAGCTAATCTTTCCTAACAGCTGAATTTTGGACTCCTCTGTTAGTTAAACTAATTCTGCCCACATTTTAAGTTTTTGTTTCTCTATCAAATTATCTTGAGAAAAGATATTTTTTCACTGATCTATTTTTTGATTGAAATATTATTCTTGGCCAGTATGCTTAGCTACTTTACAGTATTCACTTCTAATAAACATAGCTTCCCAAATTCATAATTTTTCTGCTGGACTGCTTTCAGCTTCTTATGTCAATGCACAAGCAGCAGTCCTTCTGTACCAGTTAGAAACACATTTTCAGGGGATTTGACACTGAAGAGAGCTAATTGTGCTAGGTTTCAGCTTAGGAAAGTCTATTGTAAAAATTGGAACATAATCAAGTCACAATAAGAAAAGCAACTGGCTAAATTTCTTCCATTAACAAAGCAATAAGGAAGCATCACATGGAAATCCATTATTAATGAACTAATGCATAGAATACAGAAAACTAATTTGTAAATTGCTTTTAAAATTTAAACAATATTGTTTATATGACACCCATATAGACCACCTTTTAAAACAAACACTTTAAAATTTAAACAAGCGCTAAGGAAAAACACGATTTCTTTACCACGGATCATGTCAGTTAATAGGATTTTTCAGTACCTAGTAGAGTTTCAAGGATGCAGAAGACAAATATTGAAGGCAAAATGATTTAGAGAACATTAGAATAGTCAAGTATATATCTTTTCTGTATTATTAAAGATGAGATTATTATTTGCAGTGATATAATAGTAGACAAGGAAGAAAGAATGATAGAATATCAGGAATGCTAGGGATAAGGGATGTCATTCAATTATACTTTTAAGGACTATGGGATTTTTTTCCCCTGTTTTTGTTGTCAATGTCTGGTCCCTCCAGCTGTTCCTTTACAACTTTGCCTCAATGTAGCACTTTTATATATTTTTCTGGATGCCTCTCTTAGAGATCAAGAGTCTCAGAACAATCATAATCCTTGGCATAATATGGGAGTCTCAGAATGAGGACAGAGTCACTGCATACAAATCAGGATGATTGGTAAATCTGTACAGCATCCATCTATCACACTGTGCTTCCACAGGGCTGCACCATATATCTCAGATTAACAACATTAAAGGGGCTTTGTCAGCTATGTTAATATTTTGCCTATAATGCTGAAAATAAAAAGGCTGAATATTAGTCTGAATTGAAACTACTTTCAAGAAAAGTAGTTTGAATGGACTAATTAGAGAAAAACCCCTCAAGTTATCAGGAGATTTAAGCAGCCAAACATGAAATATTACTTCAGAAGCAATGATGATGCAGCCAAGTCTCTGTAGTGTTGTACAATTTCCTTCCCCAGTATTTATGAGAGGAAAGGCTCTTTCTTTTTTAGCCAGATAGTGTCGAGTGGCAGCATTTTGTGATATTTGAAGTTTTTCTGTTGACCCCTATTTTGTTCTATCATTCCTTGAGATCTTCAATAGGAACCATCTAGAAAGAGAAAGAGGAAGTCTTCCAGTATGAAAATCTGCTAATCTTTATGAAGATTGCAGAAAGCTGCTGAGGTGAGTTAGAGTTCATTAACTTCAGTGCCATCTGCTGGGAAGCAGTCATTTTCACTGCTCTGGTTTTCTTGACTGATAATGTTAAATAGTTACAAGTATTCCATGCAATTCTGTCCTGCTCATGCTCAGACAATTTTTCCTGCTTGGACAGAAATCTTACTTGATTCTGTCTCTTTAAGATATATTCTTTATGGATGGTAAAATATCATCTTTAGACTCAAGTGCAATGTTTGGCCATTATTTTGGATTTTTCTTCCTCACCCATACACTCAGTCTAGCAGTTTTAGTTATAGTCATGTATAAATGTGTTTTTCTTGCTTTGTTTGATATATGCCATTATTATAAGATGTTTCTAATGAAGCAAAATAATCCATCATGTATAGTTTCCCTACTTATACTGCGTGGAAAACCTAATGTACAATTCTCTTTTCATGTTTCCCTTGGTTTTCCATTTTCCTCTATTTTTTTTTTATTTTTTTTTCCCTTCCCCTGCAGGTCATAGTGCTCATAATTTCCCTATGTGAAGCAGGGTTTTGGCACCTTTTGGAAATTAAAGCATTGAATTAGACATGAAAGGGACATACATCTTTCCTAATGGTGCCTGAATGCTACAATATAATTGTCTACTATAATATACCACACTGCAAGGAGAAATCCATTTTTTGTGTTGATGGCATCCTATGGAAATGCTATCTTACATTACAGTGAAAAAATACAGACTCTATGGTCAATGGACAAAGGGAAATGATGAATGGCACCAGGATACAATAGGAACCTAGAAAAAACTGCAACAGTTCACCATACCGTTCAAAGTGTCTGAAGTCACATCCGACTTTGGCATAGAAGGCATTTCCAAAACTACTGTCACATATCTCCAGTCCTTATAATTGCATCTCATCTGTAGTTGGAAGCTCTACCAGTATGGCACAGTGGAGCCTGCTGCATTGGGCAACTGATCACAAAACAAGCTGCCTCAGGGACTGAAGTTGCACAACCATGTTAGCAATACTAAAGACGCACGTCTGTTGAGCCCATGCAAAGCACAGTTTAGCTGTATTGCTTTTAATACCTGCTTTACTTCAAAGCACATTTTAAGGGAAAGCAAAAACAATGGAATAGAACAACAAATGGAAGATTTTCCAACAGAATACATGGCTCAGTGAGAGCTGCAGCACTATGACAGCAGACATCTGCTAAGGATCTGCTGTCAGCCAGTGATTACTATATTTTTCATCCTTAGTGACAGTGAGATTCCTCATATCTTTAAATTGAATTAAATAAAATCAATTAAATCTCAGGTGTGATTGGTACAAACATCTTACAAGCATGCTATTATCATACCAACCTACTGTTCTCTTGAATATATTCATGCATCATTCTTCCTAAGGAAAGACCACTTATTTTACTGTTGATCACATATGAATTCAGAGACTCAAGGGGGAGTGGCTATGCTCGTAGAGGTTATGAGCTTTTGCCTGATTAATGACCTTCTGTACCACAGCAATATTTATGACATACCTGAAAACAAGAATGGAGTGGTAAAGTTACTATGTTTATTCCTATTATTCAGGGAAACCAGCATATAATCACATGCTATTTTTCAAGTAAATCCTTTGACACTCTGTCCATCAGTCCCCGACCCTCAGAATTGCAAATAAACATTACTTAACAGAGGAAATCATGGTGGCTTTTTACTCTTGGAATCTAGCCGAAATATTTATAGTGCTTATGGATTCATACATAACAACATTTTAAAGTTACATAAGGCAATTCAGAATCTGAAAAACACTTTTAGCACACTATTAAAAGCAGAGGTCTAATATTTCCTGCTTGCTCACATATTTGGGGACAGCAGGCACAATCTTTCCTACATTCCTCTAGATGCCTAGTGTATAGACTGAATAATGTCCTAAAGAAAAGAAGATTGAAAATAGAAGTTTCTAGCAAATATTATCACTCTGAAATATACACTTTTCCAATACCACTGTCCCAATTCCTGAATCTCTATATTTTCTAAGATTTAGCATTCCCTTCTTCCTATTGAACATAGAATCAAGCTGTTACAGATTTACACAGCTTTCTAGCATTATAGTAGCGCTAACAAGGTGGAATACTTCATACTAAAGGGCAATCTTGTGCCTCAGACATGTGGGGCCAATTACACTGAGCAATCAAAACTTACTACGATTTAAACAGCAATCAATGTCACTGAACATTTTATGGGATCAGGGTCTATGCTGATGATTCATTCAGTCTACAAGTGTTGTTTTGTATTTTCTCCTCCACTGAATCTTCTGAGTCTGAATTGAGGAGACTTAAGTTGCCTTTAAACTCAATCAGAATGATCTCAGAAAATGCAAAGAGGATCATTTGCCTTGTCTGTTGAGAAAGAGAAAGCACTAAAGGTTTTACTCAAACACCTTTAATATTGGTTTGTGCCCGGATTTCATATTTGTCAAGAAACCTAACTTTTAGTGACTCAGACAAGAACAACCTGAAATTCTTTTTGAATGCAAGAGAAACTAGATAACTGTCTTTCATCTATCATCTTCTAACGAGGTTTAGATGAGATGATGCATTTTTTGCTATTAGAAATTATAGTTGTCTGATAAGACGTAATAAAATTTGTGAAGAGTTGCAACCACAGCTTATAAAACCATCATCAAAATTTTCTTATTGTTTTCCAGTTGCATGTATTTTCTCTATATCAAAGAATACATTTTGATTATAGATTGTGCAGCTGTTTGTACACAGGTACCTTAAATGCCTGACTGACAACAGCATACTTAAGAATAAATACAATTTCAAATAATTACTAGTCACTGTATGCTGAATTTTTCACCACCTGTTTGCTATTTTCTATAAAACCGGTCTGATTTAGCAGTACAAACCTCTGTGGGATACCAAAGATTAGGTTTAGGTGTGAACAGTGACACCCAACAGGTTTTGCATTAATCCCTTGGACATGCTAGGAACTCATTTCAGGTTAGTCTCCATACTTTTAATATGTGCTTGAAAGCATTAGTTAGATTTGAAACAGATCAGGTCACTGTGGCTTCAGGCTAGTTTCTTTTCTTAAGTTCCAAGTCCTTTTTAATTTCGAATGATGGAAATGACAATTATATTTTCTAACAGACTTGGGCTTAGACATACTGCCTCCATCTTTTTTGTTTATTCCTAATATCTTCATGTTTGCCAACACAGAGAATCTTAAAATTTGAAAGTAAAAGAAAAAATAAATTAGAAATTTGAAGAAAGCTGTGAAATTTGCTCTTTTTCACCACTTCTTTGACCACTAGAGGAAAAATGTTGGAATCTTCACAAGTCAGATGAAGCACTTGACATCACCCCAAGAAAAAAAGGGCATACATACTGCATGTTGTCTAATGGTGGATGTTGGTCTTGGATCTGGAATGCACAGTCTGAAGCCAGTTGAGCAGGTTCTTTTGACAGTTTTCCATTTGCAACCAAGTCGTCTGAGCAGTTGCAATGTCTTGTGTAGCATCACATCTCTATCCCTGCTGCATGTGACCAGAGGAATTTGGTTGGGATGAATTACTGGATTATTGCTTCCTAATACCCCTCTCCTTAAAGCTCCCCACCCCTCCAGCAGCATAACTAAGTAGGAAGAATATCTTTTAGCTCTTCTATTTGCATCTTACGAATATCTACTGTCAGGAGTGTGGAACAATGAAGCAGCCTGAACACTTCAGCAGAAGAAGGGCAGCCAATGCAGCAATGTCTGCTTCTTTCCAGGAGAGTGGACACATAGAGCCTGGATATGACTCAGAGCCTTATTTAAAACACTGCTACCAAGAGCAGCTTGAAGTACAGTTGCCATGGCTTAAAAATACTTACTATTGAAAGGATTTGATTACAGTTTTACAAATAAGAGGGGATGAGGCCAGATAATTTTCTGATCATTCTTTAAAGCAAGTGTGGGAGGAAGCCAGTGCTGCATTGAGCTGAATGAATGATAGGGACAAAAAACAGCCTCTTTGGGTTGGCTTTTTATGAAAACATGAAGATCTGAGGGCTGGGGCACCTTTCCTATGAAGATAGACTCACAGAGTTGGAGTTGTTCAGCCTGCAGCCTACAAGGAAGAGGTTAAGGGAGGTGGTTGTCCCTCTCTGCTCTGCACTGGTGCAGCCCCGCCTTGAAGACTGCGTGCAGTTTTGGGCACCGTACTATAGGAAATATATTAAGCTATAAAAGGATGGGCAATGAAGATGGTGAAGGGCCTTGAGGAGAAGCTGTATGAGAAGCGACTGAGGTCACTAGATCTGTTCAGCCTGGAGAAGAAGAGCTTGAGGGGAGATCTTATTTCAGTCTGCAACTTCTTCATGAGGGGAAAAAGAAGGGCAGATCTCTTCTCTCTGGTGAACAGTGAACAAGGAATGGCTTGAAGCTGTGTCAGGGGAGGTTTAGTCTGAGTATTAGAAACCACCCAGACAGTGGTTGGACACTGAAACAGGTCCCTAGGGAAGTGGCCACGGCACCAAGTCTGACAGAGTTCAGGAGGCATTTTGACGATGCTTTCAGGAACACAGTGTCATTCTTGAGCAGGGCCAGGAGTTGCTTTCGATGATCCTTGTGAGTCCCATCCAACTTAGCATATTCTGTGATTCTGTGAAGATGGAGAGGTACTTCTGACAAGGGTAAGAAGTGATAAGACAAAGTGTAATGGTTGTACACAGAAAGAAGTCAGGTTTAGATTACATAGTAACAAGAGCTTCTTTACTGTAAAAGTGATGGGGCACTGGAACAGGGTACCAAATAAAGTTGCTGATGCCCCATGCCTGCAAATATTCAAGACCAGGCTGGATGGGGCTCTGAGTAACCTGTTCTAGTGGAAGGTGTCCTGGCCCATGCAGAGAAACTGGAACTAGATGATCTTTAAGGTCACTTCCTACCTGAGACATTCTTTGATGTTATGACTATAACATCAAGTAAGAGAAGAGCATGAAGATGATAAAGTATGCTGCTTTTTTCTTTCTATTTTCTGTCTTGCAAAACTGCTTCCATTTTACAGTGTTTTGCAGTTAGTCTAGTTCTACTTATGACTGGTCTTTTATGAATAAATTAGCGTTTAACAGAGCTGAAAAATGTTTTCAAACTCCCTGAGCACACTAAAGGCCCTGTTTTGGGTGGCAGCTGTAAAACAAGAAACTATGTTTTATAATAATAATTACTCCAATTCGGTTCTATTGGTCTACCAGCCTACACGGGGAATCTTCGAACACTTCCATCTGCTCTTTGGTTAGGACATTATCTGA
Source organism: Serilophus lunatus (assembly GCA_013399895.1). NCBI lineage: Eukaryota > Metazoa > Chordata > Aves > Passeriformes > Eurylaimidae > Serilophus > Serilophus lunatus. The sequence continues at coordinate 79,727 of VXBA01001361.1, forward strand.
CTGGGGACATGAACTCTTTTATCCACAGTGACGGCTCTTCTGCGTTGCCTGACTGAAAAAGCAAAAGCCACTAGAAAGCCTTCCTCGAGGCAGAGAGAGCAGCTGATAAGCTCCTGTGTTTGACTTGTTGGTGTATTTTTAAGTGTTCAGGTTGGTAAGTTTTCAGGAAAGTTCATCCTGCCAAACCTCATTGCAAATATTTAGCAATTCATTGCATATTCATGAAACACTAAATATATTTTAGGTCCTGATGCTTCATTAACAAAACAAGAAAACAGGCTGCATAGTTCACCCAATATTTAAAACAAATCTTTCAAAGCATTTTAAAGACCATTTTTTTTCCCTCATTCATTATTTTTAAAATAATCTCAAGTTTGCATATCAGTGTATTTTTTTACTATTTTGCATATTTTAACTTGTTTTGATTTTCTGAGTGCATCCTGTAATTCTGGCAAGAAACAACTTAAAATTCATCAGTTAAAAATATATTAAGAACTCTAAGCATAGATACCCTCATTACCAATATCAAAGTTCATGTTTTTTTTCCAGAATTGACAATCATCTGAAAATCTGGCTTCCTTTCATGTTCCTTGAAAAGAGAGATTTAGATTAAAAACAAGTCAAACTAATCTTTTTCCCTTCTCAGTTAAATTTCCAGGAGCTCAGAGCATCTGGCTGTCTGTTTAATACAGAAACTGCTATCCTTCTCTCTGGATAACAGAGTTTTCTTTCTGGAACCCTCACTAATGGTAAAATCAATAATCTACCTCTTTAAGCATGACCAACCATATCAGCTCTCACTGAAGAGCCTGAAGAATGTCTGAGAATAATTCAGAATTGTTTAACTGTAGTTATTTATTCATTTCTCTCCTCTTGATTCTATCAAGGCAGAATAGCTCTACTGGAGTACAAGGTATGAAGCCTCCATGTGTGGTATGAAATACAGCAAATTAATTTCTGTATTAATAAAGCTTTCATGAGCAGCTCATAGCTGTCTCATACTGTTGGCTGTAACAATAGCTATTTCATGTGAGATCTCTGTCTATATCTTCAAGAATTTGGTGACATGTTCTGTTGCCAAAGTACCTAAATGGCCGCCATCACAAAAGTCTGCAGTCAGCAAGTGTACTTAACACTTTGCCCTAGGGACAAAATTTTTCTATGTGAAACACAAACCTCTGTGTGGTTGGCCTGAGAGATTTGATTTAACTGTTCAGGATCTATCAGCAATAATAAATGTTCTCACTCATTCAAATGGAAAAATTAAGACAGCAATTTTAAAAACATGCACTGACACATACTAGAGAACAAAGGGTGAAACATAAAAGGGAAAGTACCACTAAAGCCTGACACATCTCTGGACATGCTTCTCCTCCTGGGAAAAGATTCAGAGAATGAACAAATAACACATGACAAATGTATAATATATTAAGAATATTATTAATGACAAGATGACTATGAGTCATTGATGTGATGTGATAATGAAAAATGACAACTGAAACTGTAAGATGCACAAGTCAGGACAGATAGGTAAGATGCCAGATGCCATCAGTAGCATACTCAGTTCTGGTTCCCATGTTTAACAAAGATTCTATTAAGTTATAGCAGACGTAGCAACAGACTGTGAGACAATCAGGTAAACTAATTTATTTCCCGCAAGAAGATAAAGATAAAAGTCTGGATTATTTAGGTGGGCAAAATGCTACCAGATACTTCTCTCTACAAGTACATAAGAAGGTCAACCACCAGCTTGGGGAAGGTAAAAACATTTTTGACTATGCTACAACAAGACAAATGAGTCAAAAATGGCCAATCAATCAATCAATTTGAGGTAGAATTTAGGAGCAAGTTTCTAAGCTTAGGAGCAGTGGGTTTCTAAAACACTGTTTTGTGACTAGAAAAGGGGAAGCAAGGATCATAATCAGTTTTAAGCAGGATACATTTAAGAAAGTGCTTACCTGAGAAAATGATGACTGGACCTGGTGACCTGGGCTGATCTAGTTCCATGCCTCTACTTTGCAGTCATATTTCTTGACAAACTAAACACAGGTTCCAATATATCACAAAAAGTCAGTAGAGTATAAGGGAGCAGAATAAACAAGGACAGACTATAAATTGATAAACTATGTTAGTTTTCCTTTTTTAAAAAGAAAATTCTTCTTAAGAATTGTTATTATTTCTATTCTTTTCTATTTTTTTTTTTTAACTGGTCATTCACAGATGCTTATTTTAAGGCAATCTGAGCCTCAAAAGTATCACTTTTTTTAGCTATTGTATGAATTATTCTTATAGAAGGTAATGCTTCTCCTTACAAACCTTGTCTTTTTTGTGCACTTAGACTACTCTAAAAGCACTACTACTCAATAACTTAAGAACATAATTCAATTTACAGAAGACTCATCTCCTTAAACTATGTTTGTGAAGCTTGCTGGGTAGCTAGGAGGTTATCTGTGACCACATAAAAAATTTAATTTCTTTTGCCACAGAAAAAATTAAAACACTCTGACAAGGATAAATTTGGTGTCAGCAAAACCATACACCATATTGTCCTCTAACAAAAGAAGACTCATGAAATTCTGGAAAGTCAGTGACTACTATTAAAGAGGATATTGAAATGCACCTTATAATTTGGCTGAAGTACAAATGTTTTACAACAGACTTACCTGTAAAATGAATTCTCGTGCTCACTAATAGGATAACAATTTGTTGAAGCTGTTTTGAATGAATGGAACCAAACAATTCCAAATTATCCTTGAACTTTAATGAAAGAAGTTAAATCCTTTACTGGGCTCATCTGGGAGAAACTTCCTTTTCTTTGGCAAAGCACAAGTTCATCTCTGTCAATCCTTGCTTTTGCAAGTCCTGAGGAAGATGTTATTTTCAGAATAGAAATTTAAGTAATTCTTTTGAGTGAGGATGAAAATCTTTACTTCACCTCATCCGCTGCTGGATATTAGCATCAATGTGAATGCTAAGCATCAATGATTTCTGTGTGAAACTTAAACCTGACATACAGACAGCTTGAACAGTAAAGTGTCAGTGACCTAACAGCCGCACGTTTTAAGACTAGCCCACCAACATCTTCTGCAATAGGTTAAACACAGCAGCATTAGCTCTTCTACAACTCAGCAATAGGTTACATTTCTTTCCCCTAAAACTGAACCTATGCTCTCATTCTGCTTTTTTCACATGAGGCAACCTCAACTGCTTTTACAAAGTCAAACTTTGCATCAAGGCCTTCCATTTATCATCTACTACTTCTCTAAGTGTGCTAATCCATCTGCAGATTTCCTGCAAAGTTTTGCATTATTCACTTGTCCAGCAGCAGCTATGGCATAACTGTTAAACATAACAGTAATATCACATGAGATTTCACAATATCGCGTCTTTATTAGAATTTCCTCAGATTAAAGAATTTTTCACCTTTATTGTGAATAGCAATTTTAGATCTTGATTTTTAGGTGTCTTATGCAAGTAATTGCATGTAAAGCATGCAGGTGTAGTCATGTTTAATTTGCATATGAAATGACCACTGTAGCCTGTGAAACTGTCACCTGCAGATGGTATACACAGAATGGATAATTGCACATGCAAAGAGATGATGATCATTTTCACACTGAGAAAGGAAACGTATGCATCAGTAATAACTGCATGCTTAGCTTGTTTAAAATCAAGTATGTGGTATTTCATACAGACTTGAACTTGCTGCACAGAAATAATCAGCAACAGATGAATGCAGACAAAAATGGAATTTTTAAAAGTAATTGGACTCCTGGGCAGCAAATGAGGCACGATGTAGGTAAATGTCAGAGAAAAAATAAAAGGTAAATGTATTAGGAAAGTTATTGCAGCACTGTAATGACAAATGAAACTAAACTCTATCCAGCAGGCCACTGCAGTGAGCAATGATAGAATGCTCAGGTCGATAAGAAACATTAAAAAATAAAAAAGGGAATTTTGTATAAAAAAAATCCACAACTACCAGATGCTAAAGATCTCTTGAATTCATAGGCTAGCACCCAACTACTGGATCAAATAGCATGTGTTGAACATGTTCTGGATACACTGAGAGGCTTTACATTTTTTTGCAGTCAGTTACTTTCCTGGGAAAGATTGAGTTTTGTTATCTTCTGGTAGAGATCCCTCTGTCATCATTCCAAAGACAAACACTGAAATAATTACAAGACTGTGTATATGCAAGTTTGGTAGATCGGTGGATGCAACCTTGAGAAATCAGTGGGTCTTTTATTTTTCATTAAGAATTAAAGCAAAATTTAAGATAATGTTATATTTTGGGGTTTTTATTATTTTAAAAAATTCGTAGTTCAAGAGACTTATATGTAACATGATCAGAGATTTTTATATTTAATTATATTTTATATTTTCTGAAGAAGAGGTAAAATCTTTGTTGATAGGCAAGATAACGATATTAAACACATAAGGATATCCATATAGTAAAACTGAAAAGTTAAAGAAGCAAGAGGAAATACTTATGGCTTTCTATAAAAGCAGTAATTCAGATTCGGCAAAATATAACTGTGTCTGAAATAAATATAAATTACAGTCTACCAATGCCATCCAAGGAGTAGATATATAGAAGCTTTAGTTTTTAACAATAGATGCTATGTCAAAAAGTAAGAGTTTGATAAAGTTCTCAATGAGAGGATAGAAAGGAAGAAAACCTTTGGGCACGCTTTGTGAAAATATTTTTTTCTACTCCTCCTCAAACAGGAGGTAATCGATGTTCACCTTATGGTAATATTTATAATAATTTTTTCCTCTAGTTTGAATCCATAGACAGCAGTATTAGCTGCTGGGGCCCGTTTGGCCGGTGAAGTCTGGGTTTCTCAAGTAGCGAGTTTTCAGAATTTATACCTTTGCTCAGCTCCCTCTGGTGTTAGGAATGGAGTTTGGCACGGCACAGTATTACAACTCTGCAAACCACTTGTCTTTAAGCAGACATTTTGCTTCCTTTTTCATCTTCACTGCTGATTTGTGGTGTAACCTCCTACTCTCAGAGAAATAAAGATGACTTTTTTCTTATCAAATTCATATTCTGGAACTCAGATCTTTACAGACAGTTAATAGAATCATGAAGAAGTGGGAAAGGTTGTTGGCAACATCAAAATATTGAAGAGGCTGGAACTGTAAAGCACTGACAGCTTGGTTGAGATGAAGCAGAAACACAGAAGTATTGATTTTCAAACCCAAGTAAATTATAATTTCAAATGCCAGACTTGGAGTTTGTAGTCCTCAAATACCCCACACAAACTGCTGCCTACAGAGAATGTACATAAAATATACCCAGATATTTTATGTAATGTACCCTGATGCCTGAGCTGGGCTTTTGACGATGCTCAAAGGACTTATTTTTGACAGTACTGGACCTAGCTGTCTCCCATTAACCAGAACCACATTACCTGAAGAAGCCCTCTCCCTCCAGATTTGCCAGGTGAGGAACCTGATTTGGCAGCATTTTTACAGCATGAATATCCAATTTAAGTAGCATGACAAACGTGAGCACCACAGGGGATAGATGTACCAGTCCATTTTTGTCTAACAAGTCAGCTACTTGATGCATGGATTTTAATTTCTTCATCTTCTTACAATGTACTCAGTAGAAAACTCTAATTAATATAGGGTAATATGGCTGGAGTTGTGGGTGATAATCAACATGCTCATGAATCCTATTGTTTAATACTCTGGGTTTAATACTATATTATGAGATGATCTTGGATATTTATATGTAAAAACTGAAGTGTTCAAGAAATTTAGCCTGAAACATTTCTGTCCCTTGAACAGGTGTCCAGATCTTTCAGGCGATGATTAAAGACAACACTGAAAAGGCACTGAAGTCGCACTTCACATCCCAAAAAGTTTCTGTGGCTTTAAGAACTTGTCTGGAGGAGAGATGAGAAAATGGATAAATCCAGTTGGAGTGCCATCCAGAGGTGTCCCTAAACATTTTCCAAACAGACAGGAGGGACTGACAGTGGTCAGGACCTTCTCTGTGGTTACACCAGCCTGGTATACCTACAGGCTGTTAGCTAGTCAGATCTGTAGGTACTCCCACATCATGACCCTGGAGCTTAGGAGCACAGCGAGGAGTCATCCTTGGGCTGGGAACAACCAACCACTCATGGGTCTGGTATGAGACAGGATTTAGCACTACATAAAGTTCTGCTCAAGGATTTCAGTCATAAGCTGTCCTGTCTTTTGAAAATAATTTAATGAAGGGATATTGTTTTACATGACTTTCCCACCACATTTTTAAATGTCAAATTAATGTGATTATGAAATATCTTGCTTTTGATATATAAGTCCATTCAGTCTTTCACTCCTTTTGCTGTGCTTATGAGCCTATGACATATCTCTTAAGCTGTTTTTGAAGGGAAAAAAGACCTGTCCTCAAACGTGAAAGGTTCATGGAAAACACTCATGGTAGAAAAACACCATTACAGTTGTACTGCCTATGCTCCCAGACAAATGAAGAGGTGTACTTTAAAATGTTGAGTAGGAGGAAAACCTTATTTTAAGGGTGTGGAAAGAAATAGGGCTGTATAAAGAAGGGCCTTATAGGTTAATTCTCTCTCTCCAAGCCAGGACTTTTAGTAGAATGAATGTTATCTCTGATGGGATAAACATAAAGAGCGTTTTTTTTCTTTAACATTCTGAAAAAGGAGTATTATCATGGTAAGATTTCTAATAGATAAGGCAGATTAAAAGGTGAGATGAAAGGGTGAAAAGCAAGGGAGAAATGCCGGAGTGATGGAGTCAGACGGTGAATGAGGCGCCTGGCTGAATTATTGTGCCTGGTTGGTGACTTGTAAAAAGAAGGGTGATAGAAAAATGAAAGAACTCATGAGGAGAAACTATTGCTTCCTTCTGTTATGCTCTTTGAAGTTCATTATTTCAATTTTCCATCCTGATGTGGAGAGGGCTATTTCTTCCCCTCATTTCTCTGAAAACTTCTTTCAAAACACTTCAGTAATAAAACTTCAAGTTTATACCTTTCCATTTCAAAGTGATATTGTTAGGCAGTAGGTGACTTGTGGATCTTTGGGGAAGAATTAACAGACACTCATGATTGTTTCTGTTCTCCCAGTTCTCCATCAGCCATCCTAGGGTAGCAGTTAATGAGAGAGATGCACGGCACAAATCATTAATGCTATGGTAGGGAGGCACGTGGGTGACGTATAAGTATGCTTATATTTTACAGTTCCCAAATTATATTGACTACAGCGTGAAAATATAGCGCTCATAATGAAAAAGGGTACAAGAATGTGTACTTAAAGAAAGGATGGCAAGACTCACAGAATAATTCATGTGCAAATAACTCATGCTAGACCCAGACATTAGTTCCTTAAAATAGTGACTCTCAGAAAAGCCACTTTGAATGTATTTCTGTGGCTGCAAATTTTCCCTTGGTATACAACTGTAAGTAATGTTTTTAAAAGACTATGCCTGCTATGAAATTTTCAAGTACAAATAACACTACCTAGTCAAAACCAATTATTTCAGAGAAGAAATGTAGACTTTTATTCACTGAAGATATTTCAAATGAATAATTGGTCAAAGGTTAAAGAAGTTTTATCTATGATATAACATAAAGCAATAAATATGGATATATGCAGGTGTATTGTAATGTGTATATATGAAATATGAATATTTTTATTAAAGGACTCTGAAAAGTATTTTGTAAGACATTGGTATACCAAGTTGAAAACATAGTTCTTTCTACTTTTATGAGAATGAAATGATTACAAGCTCAGAATTTGTAATATGGCTTTAGTATCTTTTTAAATGCTATGCTAAAACATAAATATCTAATAGAGATTTGGTTAAAATTGGGGAACCTTTATTTTCTACTGAACTTTTGCAGAAGCCTAGTGTTGACTTCTCTATTGTTATTCTCTGTGTTACATTCATTATATTGTTCATGATAATTGATAATATTTGCATTGCTTGAGCTGCATTTACCATTACTGATTCCTCAATAAGGATTACTTATATATTTCATGGATTATTTGTTCATGTTCTGTAACAGAGGTATAGTCAGCCAATGAATAAAAAAAGGAAATCTAGGTATATATTTACATATGTATAAAGTTACTTAAGCTGCAATACATCACAGCCTTGAAGATAGCCATGGCATTGTCCTTGATCAAGATTGAGCAGATAGAAGCAGGGTTTGCATATATTATTATTATTATTATATATTATTATTATATTATTATTGTTATATTAATCCCTCCCCTTCATTTCATGTCTGAATTTATGAGGGCATGGGAACACTGGAAGTGAAGAAGAGAGGAATTTTCCACAGTTCTGCAAAGATGAGGTGAATCACTTTCCACTCTCCTGGAGTAGGTGGATGATCATAGTTGCATGCATGTCACTCAGAGGAGTGGGAACGATGATGGGCAGAGCAGCACCTTTTCCTAGAGCTCTTGGGGGAAGATAATGGAAGTGGACACAGGGATGACCTTACTTACTCACAGGTGTGCCAAAAGCAACAATCTGGTCCTACAGCAACTGCTTGGGATGCATGAGGGGAATTCTGGAGCATTTCAATGGTGTTTGTCGCTCTGTGAACTTACATGGAAGTATGGTATACTATACTGGGGTAGCGGGATGGACCACAGGCTCAAAACTGTGTGGGAGATTCCACAACCTCTCTGGGAAATCGGTTCCCATACTCAGTCTCCCACACAGTAAAGAGGTTCTTCCTCTTATTCAGGTGGAATCTTCCTCTGAATCAGTTTCTCCCCATTACCTCTTGTTCTATTGCTTGTCACCACTGAGAAGAGTCTGGATCCATCCTCTTGACACCCTCTCTTTATATACTCACATTGATGATGCACCGTCTCAGTCATCTATTCTCAAGGCTGAACAGGCCCAACTCTCTCAGCCTTTCCTCCTAAAAGTGATGCTCCAGTCCTCTAATTATCTTTGTAGTCCTCTCAAGATCTCCATATCTCTCTTCTACTGAGGAACCTAGAACTAGACATAGTATTCTGGATGTGGCCTCACCAGGGCTGAGTAGAGGGGCAGGATCACATCCCTTGACTGGCTGGCAAAGCTCTTTGTAATGCACTCCATTGGCCTTCTTGGCCACAAGGGCACACTGCTGGCTCATGGACAACTTGCTGTCCATCAGGATCCTCAGGTTGGATATGGTATGGTCATGGTGAAAATATATTCTGAGTTGTAGTGGAGTTGAAAAATTTCACTCTTATTTTTACTAATAAACACATCATAAATAAAGAATATCAACTTTGAGGTTTTAAGATTACAGCTGGCAGTGCTGCCTTACCCATGCATGTCAGGGTTACATTGATCTACACTACTGTGTTAGGTTCCCATCAGCAAAAGCCACAGACCTATGGCTGTTATTTCATAGATAGCCTTCTTAGACAGTTGAAGGGAAGGAACTCTGCACTATTTTTTTTTCATTCAACTGTGCTCTGCCACATCTGTTCCTAGGTGATTTGAAAAATAAACAGTGCTACCTGTTTTAAATCAAACACGTTTAGCAGTAATTCAGAGCTAGAGAGAGAGTTGCAGCATGCTTGAGCAATAGCAAAAATAAAATTTACTTTCCTGATGTGTAAGATGTATGACAAAAGGCCACTATTCTGCCTTTTTCCCACCCCCACTCCCAACATCAAACCGTTTGATGTAGGCATATTGGGATATGGAGCAAAATTTGTACTTGGATAAAGTGAGTGCTGATCTGACTGATAGCCAGCTTACAGTGTAAACAATAACCAGTTTCATGTATGGTTCACAGTGGGTATTCTGAGAACAGGAGACAAAAAGAATACAAACTGCACACAAAATAAATATTAATATTGCACAGCTTAGACTATTTTACAATCTTTAAGTAATCATGAAGTTTTAAAGCTCTGTTTGAAGAAACTTCTCTGTGAAGCTTCAGGGCCTTTGACAAACAGAACTGACAGAGAACTGTACATTGAACTGTACTTTATAAAGGAAGAGAGTATGACGAAAATGACCACAGAAATGAGGATGAATAGTTAGTAAATAAACAAATAGATAATAAAGGGTTTTTTTGCAAATGACTGTTTTAACTCTATAGTAAGTTCCCTGTTGGCAAATTTTTCTGCTCCAAAAGAATCCATCCTTTTGAACAATGAGTCACGGGAATCTAAGTCTTCAAGTCAGTTGCAAGGTTGGGAATTAGGTCTAATTTTTCTCAGTGAAAAATCCTGTTTGTGTGAGTGTGTATGTATGGGCATTTTAGGTGAAGTAAAAAATTACAAAATTCTGAATGTTGATTTCAGATTATATAGGGTTTTGTTTCAGCATAATTAGAGGTTTTGATCACATTTTGCCTTTTTAACTTTTGTTTTTTAATTCCTATAAATATAATTTTGGAAGGCAAAATTGAAACTTTTAATTGCATATATTAATATGTAAAAGTGAAAGTTATTTTAATTGTTATGCTAGTATACTGTCTGATATTCTTTAAAAAAATAGTGTTTTACATATTGTTGACATTTAGTTAAGTACTATCCATAGTTAATGCAGGCATCGATCAGAGAATATATGATTATTTTAGTGAAAAAAACCAACTTCTTTCTCAACCATTATGATATTTCCTGTTGGGATTTAGATTATGCTATACTAAACAGGAAGCATATCTCTTATCAAAGCTGCAGTTAAAAGCTGTCTTTCAAAGCTGTATTTAAAAAAATAGATTAGGTCTTGATAATTTCACTATTATCTCAGAATCTTTGGTAATAGATTACAAAAAAACCCCCTATGAGATACAGAAGAATAATGGGAGAAGCTGAAGAAAAAAAAGGGACTGAGAAATATAGAACTAGAAAGATGTTTTGATGTCAATTATGAGAAGAGATGCTGGCCTAAAGACAGATGGAAATAGGAACATTTCAATAGTAACATAGTAGAGGGAGAGCATTTATTAAATAAAATACTCCAGTTGTTGTTTTAGGAAAACAGCAGATGATATAGCACATCAAAGCACATTGATGGGTGTGAGAAGGGGTATTGGCCCTTCAGGATCACATCTGAGATATATTCTGTCTTAGTGTAAGGAAGAGGTTGCATTACCATACAGTCCCATATCAATATTGCAGTTGTTTGGAGCCTTGAATCTAGTATGGTAGAAAATACTTCAGTTCAAAAGAGTGAAGGCGTATGTTAATTCAAGACATAAAAAGAAATAAAAGAAATAAAAGCAAACATTTTAAATAAACAAGTCAAGACAATTTGCATCCAAGACTATTAACAGAATTGGCTGATGATACCCTTGAACTGTTAGGCTTGATTTTTGACACAAAGTTTCACGTTTGAAGGATTTTGTTATTGTAAATAGGTGTAAACAGGAGATCCAGTTCTGTTCCAAAGCAAGCAACAAAAAAAAGTATTATAGATTTGTCAGCCTGATAATGATCTCAAGCAGAATAATGAAACAGATGATGCAACAATCCTGTTTTGTTTATAAAGGTAATAAAATTGATGGAACATGCTTAGTCTTCTATAAGGTATTTAATTTGGTAGCACATAACATGTGGATTAAAAAATAAAAACTACGTGGCACATACTGAATTGATTAACACCTGGGCAACTGAAAGGTCTTAAAATATCACTGTAAATGAAGAATCATCATTCTTTAGATGTTCGTCTATGAGTTCCATGGGGATTAGTATCTGACTCTATTATATTTAATATTCTTTTATAATGCTTGGAAGAAAATACACAATGATACTTATAAAGTTGCAGATGAAAAATGATGTGAGTGTAGTGAATAATGAAAAGGGAAGTCTGATACAAGGTGATCAAGATTGTCTGGCAAGCTAGATGCAAACAAACATCTGAATTTACATATAGACAAGCATAAAGTCATAAGTCTAGCATGAAAGAATGTTATTTCCAATAAAGAAGGAAAACATTTTAATTCTGAGAAGACTTGCCTGTCAAGCTCAGATGAGCAAGAACTATGATGTTATTACTAGGAGTATCTGTACAGAAGTAAGGAATTTATGTCACTTTTGAATATTACTGCTTTTGAGTACTGTGTTCTGCTGCTATAGACACGTGACCAGTTTAGAGAGGTTGCACAATAATCCTTGGGATTATCCTATTGGGAAATAAACCATAACATAACTCTAGCATCTTAATCTCTTTTAATCTACTTAAATTTATCAAGTAACTAATTATCAAGATTCAAAATTCAAAACTAAAGACACTTACATAGAAAGCAGAAATTTGAAAACAAATGAGAATTATTGATATGGTCTGAGGGCAAGGAGTTAAAATGAGACAATTTCAGACCAAATGAAAGCTATGGGTGTTTTCCAGACTCAAAAAAGTTGAAAAGATTAATACTGGGTTGTCTGTAGCTGGGATTATCAAACAGGTCAGACTGCATCCTTAGCATCTGATATCTTGTGTTCAATAAGAAGTCAGACTTTGTATTTGCAGAGGCTGCTCCTGACCTCGGAGTGGATGGGTTCGTATGTAGTGGTAGTTGTTGAGCAGTGCCAGGATATCAGGTTAAATCTTTGCTAAGATGATACATTGTTGTTAAATATGGTAATAGTGCTACAATAGGGCTCCTCTTCCCTCTGACACCTGTCCTCTTTTGGTTGAAAAAATATCAAGTGTTTATCAATTTTTTCAGTGTATCTGGAAAACCATCCAAAACTTTGTAACAACTGATTTTCTTCAATATGGTGGTTTTCTAAGGGCAAGAGAGTTTATTAATACTTTCTGCCATGTCCAGCTGCTAACTCTAAAGACTCATAATTGCATTTGATCTTATATACTGCCTGTAGTCTGATACTAAATAGGAAAACTAGTGAAGATAAAATCAATGTAGCTGTGACATATTCTTGTTCCATAATACTGCAATACAGTATGGAACATCTGTTAGTTCTAGCATTGCGCTGACTAATTGAAGTAGCCCAGTATAAATTAATTTTGAACCAATCTCACAGTATTACTGTTATATGTTCCTAGCAGTTAGAATTATATGTCATAGGGGTATTGTGCCACAAACTAACAATGAAAATGTGACTTCAATGTGTTTAGAGGAGTTTGATTGCTCCTTCTGTTGTACATCATTCACAGTCTGGATTCAAGCCATCGCAGTCTAAGAGTTAATGTGTGTGCATGCTGACAGCATAGAGAATTCTCAGGAAATGGGGAGCATACCAGCCCCATATGTTTCAGTAACCAGCAGGTTTCAGAATGGTCCATTCAGGATGAAACCAATCAGTTCTAAAGAAAAAATCCTATGCTAGATATTTGTTGATCATCATATCTCTCCATTATGACTTTTATACAATGCCTCATTAATTGTATTCATGAGGCTCAATATATCTGGGAGTAGTCCATGAAAAGTACTCAGCTGTATATGAAGCTTTCTGTCTTCTCTCAAGATAGTTAATTTATTTTAGCACTGTTATGGTGATATTATGATTTTGTGATCCTCTGCTAGAACACTTTAATATCTTACATTAATTCATTTGGGTTTGGTTTTGAAAGTTTTATGAGATGTACATGAGAGACATTGTAGTGTCTTCTTTTGTTTCTTAAAAGGCCATCTGTAATTGTAGTCTTACAGAAGTTTGGGGCTGAATTCTGTCCTAAATTATCTCCTTTGAATTAATTTCATGCAATGTAAGTCAAACAGATTTTGACCTTTATTCAGTCCTGAAAAGGTATTATGGAAAAGTGCATTTTCCTATTCAGCAAATCTGCTCTATATTCAGTCACATTTGAATTCAATGACAAAATATAAATGTGTTCTACATTCTGATGATAGAAGAAGGGACCAATGCAGTTGTGGGAATGTGGTATGTGTTCCTGTCTGACTTAATGTCATTAACAGAACTGTTCTGTAAGGACTTAATTTGTCCAAGTCTCCAAAATCCCACACCTCCAGTTGACTTCAGCTGGATGGATATCTTTGAAACATAACCTTTCCTATATGTATTAAGAGGCAAAATTCCTTTGGGACTCTAGATATAAATGAAGAAAGAAAGATTTTCTCTAAAATGCAGTCCTATCAGTAGTGGCCTAGTTGAAATAAACATTTGAGTTTCATTTTCAATGGCAAAGATGAAAAATCATCAGCCAGAGGTAAAAAGACAAGATGTTTAATCTGGCAGAGCCAGTTTTATCCAAAGATATTGAGAAAATAAAAGCTGTGTCTGTTGCAAATAAAGAGCATTGCAGAAATTATATTTCTGCTGTCCCTGCTAAGATGACACACTATCCCCTGAGCTGTGGTCTGACTTTCGTCTTCACAGTGCAGGACTAAGATTTGAAGTGTACTGACTCTAACTTATAGCTGTGTAGCCTCTGAGATTTTTATTTTATTTTTGAGTAGGTGAGCCAATCTTTTCCGAAATGCCCAATGGCTAAGAATTTAGGAGAATTGATTCAGGTTGTACATCTTAGAGATATGCATTATTCACGTACTTTTGATGCCAAATGACTCCTTACTCTGGGAAAGCTGACCTTTACTCTGATTGCACATTGCATTTATGGTAGAAAAATAAAGCTGATCATTGCAAATTTAAGTCTAATGTTTAAGGTTGTAGTTTAGATATTGTACAAACACAGTGGGGAAAGAAAGCACTTCCCAGGTGTAGTGGGTTGAAAAGGGAGGGGGGGGTGGGGGGTGCAGGGAGGTGTGCTGGCAGGTTCTTGGAGGGAGCGGGGAGGGGAAAAGGGGACGGGATCCCCCTGTTCTCAATGTAAACCCTGGTTTTTCAGTTTTTTTCCTTCCCTCGCTCCCCTCCCTGTTTCAATGCGGCTCCCAGGAGCCCACGGTGCCGGTGCGGGTTTCCCCCCCCACCCGCGGCGCCTGCGGGCGGGGGGGAGGGGGAAGCTCGACACACGGCCCTGGCCGTGTGGGTAGCAGTGTCAACGCAACAGGTCCCTCCCGGCGCGGGGCAGCCCCACGCCACCACGGGAGTGCCCTGAGGACGGCGTCGGCCCCGCGCTGCCGCGAGGGAAAGCTAACAAGAAGCCCACGGTGCCGGCAGCCCCGGGGGCAGCCCCCGCACGGCGGGAGGGGCGTGGTCGCGGCCCGGGCAGCTCCTGTGGCCCCGGTCAGCCCCAGACCCCCCTTTTGTGGGTTCTGTGGGCGGCGGGTGCTCTGGGAGGCGGCAGCCATCCCACGGCAAAAGATGGCGCCGGGAGGCTGTTGGCTCGCAGATTTTGGCGGGAACCGCCATTTTGTTGGAGCCGGGAGCCTCAAAGGAGGAAGTGGAGCCCAGACCGCTGGCCAATCCGAGGCGGCGAAACCAGGAAGAAGACCACGAGACTGACGTGGGGCTTGGAGAGCTTAAAAGCCCGAAGAAACGGAAGTTCACTCTCTTTGGCTTCCTGCAAAGCTGGAGAGCAGCAGCACGGCTCCCCCTCTCCTACTCCCAGGCCCCGTTGCTTGACTCAGCCCACCTCCATCGGCATTGGAGCCACACGAGCACAACTACAGGTTGAAAGCTTCCCCAAATAACATCCCGGGTTGGGGGGGGGGAGAACCTTTCACTGTGTTGTTGTTTTTCAGAGATTCCAGAAGAAAGAGAAAGTGGCTCTTCCTTTTCCACTGCCTCTCTGTGGCCAGTTTGACTGGCCTTTGAAAGCAGTTCCCTTATTCCTTTTTTCTTGGTTTTCCTTTTTGTGGTTTTGCTGGGTGCTTGTTTTTATGTGTTGAGTCTGGGGTTCCCTAAACTGTGTTTTCTTTGAGCTCCAGACAAATAAAGTGTTTCGCTGTTGTCACATTCTGTCATTCTTCTCGTCATTACTAAGAGTGCCCCCTAGTTAATATTGTGGTGCTTAAACCACCACACCAGGCTATTAATTCCAAATCTCTTGGTATGAGAAACAGTCAAAGTGATAATCTTCTCTATAAACTTCTGAAGTGATTAGGTTTCTGTTTCCACTGCTTGTTTATGAAAACGGTTTAAGAATCATCTTTTTTTAAGGCACAGTCTTCTGATTACCAGTCTACAATTGTGCATAATCAATTTATATAGAAATGTATATATTTGTGTGCCAACATTATCTTTTAAAGAGCATTGTAACTGCTTTGTCACCATTTGATTATCACTATTAGTCATATTCCATTGCAGCCTTTGTTTTGCTATACTAAAAAAACCATAACTTATCTTCTCCCTTTTAATGATAATGTTTTCATATAGAGTTCTTGGACTTATTTCAGTCTGAATCCATCTGTTTTAGATATGGAAAACCAGAGTAAAGTGATGGGGGGAGGGAGAGGAGAAAGGGTCAATCATGTACTTCATATCTGCTGGAAAGACCTTTCTGATGCATTCAAAGATCACATTTGCATATTTTAGTGTTATATGGTGTTAATACTTCAACAGTCATGACTTTTCAGTCATTTCCAATTCTTAAGACATAGCAGAAATGCTTATTATCAGTTTTCACGTTTATTGCCTTTCCTATTTTTCCATTCTGCAAGATCACTCAGTTCTTTCTACATGGCGTCCTGAAGTTTTCTTTTATTAGCGAGCACTCTAAGTCTTATATCATCAGCAAACTTCACAGCCAGCTCCTACTTACCACTATTAAACCCTAATTGCATCATTAATACATATTTAAACAAGAACAACTTCAAGGAGAAGTTACACTAAGAGTCAGGCTGGCCTAACTTCTTTTGACTCTATCAATGCTATGACTGCTTTAGCCCATTTCTTAGACCTTTTAGAATCTCTTTACTTTCTGGGCAGTGGAACAGCTCTTTCAGGACATGAAATGTCTCATAAATTAAGACTTAACTCTTACATTTCCTATGTAACTGCCTATAAATCAAATATAGTGAATATTTTGTATCCTGTGCTTTCTATTCCTGGTGACATTGCTACTGATGAGGTGCACTATGGCACACTGTGATAATTCAGAGTTTCTAAGTGAGTTGGGGTCAGAATGCGGTTAGGGGGCAGCCGGGCCCTGCTGGGACACAGGGCTAGCATGAGGCAAGTTCTGTAAACAGTAGACATGAACATCAGACAGGGGGGACAGAGACGGCGAAAACCAGACATCACAACAGGTTGCTGAAACAACATCTCAAGGTCTCCTCGGAATGAATGTGTCTCCCTGCAAGAGGACGATGGTGGCAATTGACCAGCCCTTGAAGGGATGGGGTGGAGAAGAGGGAGGGCTTGAAGCAAGGAGGCCAATCAGCGCTGTGTGATGCCTGCCACTCAGAGGGGGATATAAACCCAGGGAAGTCACATGTTCAGAGAGCAGATGGCTCATATTGAACTATAACCTGCTCCCTGTCGACAGAAATAAACATGCCTGTGTTTTTTTTTTACGTGGCCTGTGTGTGTGAGGTCAGCCTCCATGCATCATAAGTGCTAACTGAGAGTTTCCTGAATGAATATTTGACACCAGCCCATTCTGACCACTTGAGGTCCGGATGTATCAGGATGTCCAACTCAAGTACAGGTGAAAGTAAGCAATTTTTGGGGATTGTTTTTACCTGTTAAATCCTAAAATACTTGTAAACTATGCACTAGATCACCAATGTTCACATAGCTGTGAACTTTCCAGAAGGTTTCCCTTGCCCCCATTGTCTGGCTGAGACTCTGAGCTGGGTGCCATTTGTCAGCAGGTCAACCATGAGCAACACAGAAGTTCACAGGAAAAGGAGTGTTACAGCTGGGCTTTATCAGCACTATTGATGTGAGTTCAGTCTACGTCATCTGACCACTTCACTGACTATTTCCATATAGCACCAAGAAAAATATTGTTCCCATACTATCTGTATTTATATTATTCTTTATAATCTACATCTTTATTTTGTACTATTATTCATTTGTTCATTCTATTCTTCATTGTACTTCATTATATTCTTCATTATATTCAATTATTGTATTCTTGAGATAGTGTATTTGTCAATTCTTTATATATTCTTCAATTCTTCATATTACTATTAACTATTAAATATTATGAATTATATACAATAAGAGATGTATATGTTCTATATATATAATATAGACAGAAGACAATAAAAATGGCCTAAAACTGTCTAAAAATCTGCTGTCTTGTCAGTTATTGTTTACCTACCCAGAGTTAACCACTTCAACAGTGGCCCACAGTTAAATAGCATTTTAAACTAATAAAGTAAAAGACAGAAACATACTTTGGTACTTTGTACATGTAGTCAAGTCAGTTATGTTCAGTATCCATCCCAGTGAGATGTACTGATATGTAAAAATACATAAATTCTACCAATGAGAATAAATAAATACTGGCTTATTTGAAATTTTTGTTTATTCCTCCATGCTCTGACATTGAATATTTACAGAAGGCAGAGCATCTGTGACCAAAAATCCTGTAAGACATAGATTTGTGTCCATAAGAAAAAAAATTTGGGGTTTATTTCCTGATCTTTTAAAAATTAGTCCATCTTATTTAAGATAATGTGAAAGTTTCTCCTTAGATATAATGCAACCAAAAGAAAATGAAAACTATTCAGAAGATTAACTCTTTTAAATGAAGCTGAAGGCTTCAGTAGATTTTAATTAGAACTGCATGATAAGTTTAATATGTAAAGCATAGCCATTCAAATTTGGCTTTTGGCCAGTTTTGCAAAATAGCATTATGAACTATCTTTTCACTGCATTTTTTTTTTCTGAGGAAAAAAAATAAAATTGACAGTTAGTATGAAGTTTGCAAAAGCAAGTCATATAATTAACTTTGCATTTTAGTTTGCTGTATTTTTTTAATTAGGTTGAAATTATACAGAAGGCAGAATATGTTCATTAAAAAGACTATCATTTTTGTTTGGTAATTTGCTTCCTGCTGTTACTCCAGTCTAAAAATTTGGTTTGATTTTTAAGAAATCCACTAAGATTGTATTTTTTTCACTGACAATTAACATCCCATCATCAGGTATTCAATTCCACTGCCAGCACAGGAGTCTGGTGTGTCTGAGTTTATTTTTAGATACATTAGTAAACATTTCTGCAGATGAAATCATATTGCACTTTATAATATGACAGGAATTACACAAAATGTCAACTTTCATTCACAGTTGAAAATTCAGATATGGAAAGGCAGGTTTCAGATATCATTGCTTGGATTACAGAACAATGTGACTCAGATTAATATATTGCTTTGTTTTAGATTGGTATCAAGTGTCTCAGAAGCAATGTGGGTTTTTTAAACAATCCAGTAAGAAAACAAGGTTCTTACCTCAGGGCATGAATTGGAAACTTGGTAGTCTTGGGGTAGATTCTGTCTGATCTCCTTTTCTCCCTAGGATGAATAGCATCAAACAGTAGTTATTCCATCAAAATGGTTTCACCTCACAAAAAGTTTCATCCACAAATGGGTAGAAAAGCTAACCACATCCTGTCTATTCCATCAAGAAGGGCTGCTGTCATTAAGTGCACAGTATACTTGGTTCACACCTGTCCACCTTTAGCTTCCTTTTTTTAATGAGTTTGTGGGTTTTAATATGTGGTTTTGAACATGGATTTTGATACATGTCCAAGGAGACCTTGCTTACTCTTTTGCATTTGTTCCACTGTATGGGGTAAATTGCATTACAGAATGAAATAAATTATCATATGTCTCTGAAGTGTAAATCTAAAGCTTCCAAAAACTTGAAACTTTTAATCTCTATTGTTTTAACTATGAACTCATCTTTTCATGTTTACCACCTTGTTTGTTTTGTTTTGGATGTTAGCTATTGATTCTGTTCAAGCAGATTTTGATGTCTTATGGTTCTACCAATTGCTTTTCTTGCAGAGTTCAGTCAAATTGCTTGTAGTTAAACAATCTAACCAGTAAGTATTTTGAACAGTGTATAAACATTTGTTCTCTGGAATGTAGATAGCTGTAATATCCCTTACATCATCAAATTATTTATGGATAAAAACTGTTTGTAGGCTAACTGTAGCTCTGCAGAGCTTGGAATTATGATTTGCATTAGAATCTAAAGACATCATTCTAGTTATCACAAAGGCATGCCCAAGAGATTGATCTGATAGACCACTGCTGATTTAAATGAAAAGTTTATTTTAAACTTAATTGATAAAGTACCTACTTTATGTATGTATTTGCCCTGAGGTACCCCAAGCTTTGATGCGAGGGCATTCCTTTAATCTTCATTCTAATTCTTAAGAGCTTTTCACTCATAAAGACACTTATCATTGCATACTACAGACGTGTTTTCTTTCCTTCCTAACTAAATAGATCAAGATATATTGTAGATTTAAAGTCTTGGCCAGATTTAGAAAACTGCAGAAAATGTGAAAGCACTGCACATAGACACTCTACTGGAAGTATTCAAGCATTTTACATTAAAATAATAGGTCTTTAGAGTTAAAAAACCTCATAGACACTGATGCAGTTCAATACAACATAAAGACATTACGTGTTGCTGAATGTCATTCTTGCCTTTACACACTACTCTGACAATTATGAGTAGTACCATTCAAATCAATGCAACATTTTTGACACTATCTTAGAGAGTCAAGAATTGACTAATCACAGTTACATGGTTGCTACAAAATTATTCTATCCCTACAAAATTTGTCAACTGTGTTTTACTGTAGAACTGAATACATAAATACTTTTCCCATCATATTAAAAAATAGCCTTTGAAATACATGTTCATTTTAGGTTTACTGAAGGTAATCTTAACATTCCCCCCATGGGAACCAACCTTTGGTTTGTAATTCTTTCCTGAAAATTTTAACCAGTATTGGTACCATTCTCTTTTACTACACATTACCTCTGCATTTTACCTGTAATAGTAGAGGAATGAGGATGGAAAAGAGGATAGAAATTACAGAAAAGTGGCAACAGAGTGGTCACAGCATCTTTGCAGTTCTGTCAGATTATTTTGCGGCATAATTTCATCACATTTTGCATACACTTTGCCTGTGGGTTTAGAGATTATAAAAATGCTAGAGTGGAATTTACAGCCTTCATAAAGCACACAGAAGTTGTTGAAATTGTTTTAAAGCAATGACAGGTAAAATTTAAATTAGTTTTATTTTCTTTTAGTGAACTTTTCTCCATTAGTATAACAAACATCTGGAAGAATAGAGCTGACTACAAGGAAAAAAAAAGCCAACAACAACAGCCAGAGAAAGCCTGCTTCTCTCAACATAATGGAAATAATTCTGTTGTGAAAAACATACCTTGAGGTGTACATTCTGGTTTCAAAAATCAGCGAAAAATATACATGCTGAAAAGGGAAATGTTCATGATTTTCATTATTCATGTATCAAAAACACAGATGTCATAAAGTTTAAAAAAAAAAAAAAAGAAAGATGATTAAAAAAACATGATCTCCATCTTGATCCTATCCATTATTGCAAATAGTTATATCGAAAGAGAAAGTGGGAAGGATGATGGAAAGTCATTAAATTGCCTTCTTTTTCCCAGGCTGGGTGTATCTGCTATATAAGTGTAATTTTTAGGACTGTGTTGCTAATTTCATCTTTTCAATTAATTTTTGATTCACCAAAGCATTTAACTGGAAAGACCTCACATGTTGGAATTGCAAGATTGCTCTACATGTAAGATATTTGTCACATTATTTTGTCCCAAATTTCATAGGAACGTCTTTATAAATAGCATCTGGAGGAAGTAATTGTTTTTCCAATTCTTCAAAAGTACAGAAACTTCCCTATTATCCCAGTTTCTCTTCTCTTCCTTTCTCTCCCTCTCTCTAATAGTCTGTCTACTTAAATACAGAAAACCATTGAAGTCATAAGAATGAAACTCCTAAATATTTTTAATGCTGTTCTCTCTGTCCTCATTGTGGAGTGAAAAAATTATGATCAGCATTGTCAATAGCTCCAGTTCTATCAAAGGAAACAAGTAATAGAGTGGAAAGAAAACAAGTCCTCATTTCTCTAGCAGTGATGGTAAGACACCAGTGCTACATTGTAAATAAGCCTTAACTTAAACCTACGTTTCTGCATTGCTATGATGGCCCAGAATTTTACCCAGTCAACTTTGGCAAGCCAATCAGAAGCTCATCCTACAGCTTCAGTGCATTATGGTCTTGCTATATGTTCACCTCTTTCACTGTTAAATGATCACAAATTTAAGTTTTAAATTTAGCTGTAAATAAAATAAATATCACTAAGAAAACAGAAAATTATGGGTGTGCAGGGAAAAGGCTCCTTACTTAGAATGTGCTTTAAGAGAAGTGGAATGGCATCTACAGATAACTTGCCGGTGAAAACTTCATAGCACAGTATTAGCTATCTTTTATGTGTGAAGATACAGCTTTTTAAATACGGGTAATGAAAAGCTCTTGTGACTTGAAAAGGACTGAAGTGGATAGACATTTAAGTGACACATTTCCTCATTGTTGGGATATCCATATAACACAGGCGAGCAGGCTGTTGTCCAATGCTTTGTCGTTGCTAATCCTCAGTGGTATTCAGTACAGTCCATGATGGTAATTGTTATTTGGTTCTTCTCCTTTACTTTACTGGTCAAACAATTTTATTCCAGCAATCCTTTATTTCCTAAAATGTTAAGAATTAGTAATTTAAGAGATTAAGTGAATGTACACGATTTAATCACAGAGCAGTTTTGGGTTCAAGGTCTTATTTAAAACCCACAGAATGAATGTGAATATTCAATGAGTTACTGCAGCTTTCATCTATGCCGTTATGTCTGATATAGTGCATGATATTACAGTTTCCATTTTTTCTGTTTTCCATCTCATCTTTAAAGGATACTTTCTGCTATCTTCTATTCAATACAGTATTTGGACATACTGGGGAGATTTTGAGTAGGAATGTCAGAGGATTTTCATTTTAAGCTTTGAGATTTCTTCCCTTTGCCAGTGTGAAGGCAGACCTTTAGTTTCTCTTTGAACCTTAATTTATATATAAAGTAGAGCAACACAAAATGAAGGACTCTGAAGAAATGTAATGCTATTTTTAGATAAGGCATTTATTCTATGCAAGAGGCTTTACACCCTCAAACATCTTCAGATCAGGTGATATTTAATGTGTTAAGCCTCAAAATGAAAGACATCTTTGCAAGTACTGCACTGCAGATAGGCAACTAAATATAACAGCTCTCCTGGTATCTAGTCAATCCTCAGAATATTGATGGGCACAGTTGTTCCAGGATACTTGTTACAAGGATCCCAGTGCGCTGAATTAGTCCTGTTGTCAGTCTCAAGGAATGTTTTTGTTTGTGGATATTTTCCTATTTCCAAAGACCAAATGATGAAAGATTCCATCTTTCACAGCAAATAACTCAATATGCAAATAGCTTGAACACGTTGAAAAAATATGACTGGACAAGTCATGCAGATAACTGGAGTGTGATAGGTTATCTGTAGAAAGACCTTTCATTTAAATATGAAAAGCTTTAATGTTCTCTACAGATATCACTATGAATGATGAACAGGAAAAACAGTAAAAGCTTGTTGAGGTCAATAAGACTGTATTTTATCAAACTTTATTACAAGTGCAGACACATCCCTTTCAGAGCTGATAATAAAGCTGTTTTATGGAAAAAGAAGAAATTTAAAGGTGGTGTTTCCCAATTTGTTTTTTGTTTGAGTAAATCAGACTCACTAGCAGAATACCTGCTAGTGATTTCTTTATAATAAAAGTTGCTTGCAGTGATAGGAAACAAAGCTGCCTTTCTGTCATCACACAGCTCAAAAGATGGATTTTCCTGTAACATAAGCCTAAAGGCAATTACATGGGTCACCAACGAAAGCTGATATGAAAATTCTGTTCAGCCTTCTTAAGAAAGCTACATGGAAAATGTAACAGATAATGAGAAAGACTGTGAATTGTTCTGTTCAAGCTAGACCATCAGTCTTAGAGTATATATTTTCTGATTTAAAATATGAAACTCTGTTATACGTTTTTAGGAGATTTGAAGCTTCCTAGAAATTTAATTAGACTTTTGTTTATAAAATATAATCACAGCAATATATAATTGATTTTTACGATCCATAATCTGTCAAAATGCCTGGCAAACAACTGTGGAGGACTCCTGAATTCACACAAACACTACAGCCTTTCTATCTACCAGCTTGCTAGATCGATGTGTCTAGTTTGTTATTCTCCACTTTTTCTCCATATAGAAGTTGTGCTAAGTTGGATATAAAAAGTATTGTGATGCACTTTTCATTCTTTTTCGATTCCTATTGTTTGTGGGCTCCTGCCAGGCTGCTTTGAAAGTAGTTTTTCAGGGTTCCTTATTAAAAGAAGTAGCTGCAGTCCTGGTACTAGTAGCATCATCCCGCATGCACTGCATTTATCACCAGTGTGGAGAGAGAGGTTGTGCCCTGTGCACAGCCACAGTCACTATGTGACTGGCTTGAAGAGTCAACATTTCATTTTCATATAAAAGACTATGTATATTTAATATATGACTTTTTGCCTAATGATCCTTTCTCTTTCCTCTGTGCCTTTCTATCTTCTTTTTCAATTTTTTTTTGTTCCTCTCATTTTCTTTTTATTCTCCTTAAATTCAGTGGATTTAGTTCCAAGGAGGGAGAACGCTGGCATTTTGTCTGACCAAAACGTGGAAAACAAAGTTTTGCCATAATAAATACATTTAAATTAATGTAGACAAACTATGATCCTGATTTACAATAAAGGAATAAGCTGGGTGTTTTTTCTGTTTGTTTTCTATACAATATATTTCTTCAGCTATAACCTTGATTCAATTTATTCTTCTCACAGTTCCTCTGGTTGTGTAACCATGTTTTATGAGAGCTGGCAAATTGAGGATGTTGCCCTTAATTTTGTTTTGAAGCATTGCTTTTGATTGACAATGCATTGTATTGACACGAAGTGTTTACTGCTATTTAACTATGTGTTCAACAGCACAGCCACCTTCTCCACTGATTGGAGGTCTCTTCTCTTCTCTTCTCTTCTCTTCTCTTCTCTTCTCTTCTCTTCTCTTCTCTTCTCTTCTCTTCTCTTCTCTTCTCTTCTCTTCTCTTCTCTTCTCTTCTCTTCTCTTCTCTTCTCTTCTCTTCTCTTCTCTTCTCTTCTCTTCTCTTCTCTTCTCTTCTCTTCTCTTCTCTTCTCTTCTCTTCTCTTCTCTTCTCTTCTCTTCTCTTCTCTTCTCTTCTCTTCTCTTCTCTTCTCTTCTCTTCTCTTCTCTTCTCTTCTCTTCTCTTCTCTTCTCTTCTCTTCTCTTCTCTTCTCTTCTCTTCTCTTCTCTTCTCTTCTCTTCTCTTCTCTTCTCTTCTCTTCTCTTCTCTTCTCTTCTCTTCTCTTCTCTTCTCTTCTCTTCTCTTCTCTTCTCTTCTCTTCTCTTCTCTTCTCTTCTCTTCTCTTCTCTTCTCTTCTCTTCTCTTCTCTTCTCTTCTCTTCTCTTCTCTTCTCTTCTCTTCTCTTCTCTTCTCTTCTCTTCTCTTCTCTTCTCTTCTCTTCTCTTCTCTTCTCTTCTCTTCTCTTCTCTTCTCTTCTCTTCTCTTCTCTTCTCTTCTCTTCTCTTCTCTTCTCTTCTCTTCTCTTCTCTTCTCTTCTCTTCTCTTCTCTTCTCTTCTCTTCTCTTCTCTTCTCTTCTCTTCTCTTCTCTTCTCTTCTCTTCTCTTCTCTTCTCTTCTCTTCTCTTCTCAGACCTTCCCTGCACTATCTTCTGCGTCAAATCCTTCCTATATCTCTTGAGCTCTTCTCTCGAATCACTTGAACTACCTCAGATACACTTCTTCTTTCTCACTCCTTACCCTGAACTATTCTTCTCACTCCGATTATAACACGTTGTTTATATTTACATCACTACTATTTAACTTCTCTTATCTACTGGTTCTCATTCTCTTGGGCACCACTAGACACAAAAGAATAAACTATTGAAGTGAACTAGGCTTCGTTCACTAAATTTAAGGGAAATGGAAAGTCTTTTGAAGATTTCAAAATAGTGCCACAGAAGACCATGACAATTTTTAATGCATATGTCAGCAAGATTTGTGATGTTATTAATAGAGCTGAAAGGTCTACTTGCTGTCTCCTAACATGAAAGAAAGGTGGCAAAATAAGGGGAGAAAATATTCCCCAATTCCATAGTTGCTCGTATGCAGCAAAATACACAACATAAATCCTGTAGAACATAATGTTCCTGCCCACAGATCATCACACAACCTATTAACAAACTAATAACCTCACATGAGAACTACTAGGACTTCAAACATGGTCATACTCCAGCATAAGTGCTCACCCCCTTTTGGACTTCATCCTTTCTAAAATACCAACACACACATTGTAACATTTTTCTCTGGAGAAAAGATGGTCAGGTAGAGCATCTAACTCTGCTCTAGATTTCTGACTAAAGTGTAAGTGGCACAAATATAGGCTTCGAGCTTAACGTATACTAGACAAATATGGTGATCAATACAGGAGAACACCTGAATAAAAAGCAAGAATATTAAAAATAAAGCAAGACACTTGAAATAAAGTAAAAGAAATGGACAGGAGTGAATAATGTATTCACTTTTCATTTTCAAAGAGATGCTTTCCATTCTTACCACTAACTAGGCTTTAAATACAATCCATATGCAGCATAGGGAAGCAGTGCTACAACTATGAAGACATAAATCATTGGCCGCTCCTTATTTTTATCTGTTACACTGAAGCAATACTTAGTCTATTTTCTAACTCTACAGTTTGGTAGAGTTGGCCAGAGATGTTCCACGTATTTAGAAAAGAAATTAAATGCTGCATGTGCTCTTCAGAATTCCCATACAGACAGAAATCTGTAAAACTCTGGTGTGGAATTTCTGGCAAATATGTAGGCATTGAAAGCTAAGGTAACAACATCTTTGACTCTTTTGCTTCTAAAACATCATAGATTGAAGAATCTTCAAGCAAAAACACAAAGATTGTAGAATATGCATTGAATTTGCTAAGAAAAACCTGTTCAAATGTCAAGTGAATTGAAGTGAAACAAAAATGAAAAGTAGAAATGCAAAAGAATAGAAAATTAGTATGATGTGCAGAAGGTAATTGAAAAACTAATAGGTTTGATGAAAAGACAGTGAGAAGTCTGCATTTTGCGAAAGGCGTCCTTTCTGCCTCTCATCTGTAATCTGCCTATTTGCATCTGAAAAATATATTGGCATGAAAAAATGTTACTGCGTAACTGGCACTGTGTAATGGAGAAATGACAGACAATGTGAAATAGGGCAAAACAATTTTCCTCATTAATACGAATAAAAACCTTCAGGATTAGAGAGCATTAAAAGAAAATCACTGTGTTAGCAGACCAGCAAAAAATATTTCAAAGAAAACTACACTTTAGTTTTAAAAAAAATAAAAAAGATGTATATCTGTCACTAAGTTTTGTGATTCAGAAATGCCTAAGTATTAAAAAGTAAAAACACGACTCTGTATTGTTTACTGAGCACACAATCGGTCAAAGCAATTAAGTCCTACCAGTGCTCTTGGAGCCTTGATATCAGCTTTTTTCTTCTTTTTAGCTCATTTTAGTTTTTCAACTCTTTAATTTACTTAAAACTTTCTAGAAACAAACACAACACTTTCTAAATGTTGCTTTACCACACATTCAATCATATCTATTGTAACAAAAGATTATGAAAGGTGGAAAGGCCGACTATTCAGTGATATGGAAATGTAATAAAGAAGAGAACCATCATATGGACATTTCTTATGAAATAGTCTGAGAAGCTCTTGAAAAAGGGGTGGAGTTTGTTTTGGACTGTTTTCAGAGGAGAAGAATAATTTTTGTAGTTTGTTAGAGCTTTGTCAGAGATTTCAGAATTTATATTTCTTGGTTTTTTGCCGAACTAGAATATGGCATCCCGATATCAGACACATGAAAGGATTTATTAAAGGCATTTCCTTGGTCAAAGTTAATATTTTAATTGATAACAGAAATACAATTATACTGCAGTATTTCTCTTCATTAAGAACATAGAGAACCTAAAATAAAGAACCTTAAGATCTTTAAAGCTACACTGACATCTGAGTATCTAAAGTAATGTAACAAATGCCTAATTGAAGCTAGCAGCTCAACAGAAAAAGTACTATTATAGGTAATTATTCAAACTCTAACAGACAAAGCATGTGGGAATTATTGTGTTTCTATTTACCTTTCAGTTGCATTTAGGATGCTCAAAATACATTAACTGTGCAACAGCGATCTCTTCTTTTTCCCTGACTTTTAGTCCTGCTCCAAAACCTTTCCTTTGTAAACAGTCCCTTGCAGATAGCTCAGAAAGGATGGAGACCAGTAGACTGACTCCTAAGAGGCTCCTGCTTAAAAACCAAGACACATATAGTGACTGGCCACTGCGCTGGTCTCAGGGTAAGACACGGCAGGGAAGGGCCGCTCACATGGGTTGTTCAAGGCAAATCAAGAAGTATCTTAGTTATCAATGTGATCAATCCATGAGATTAGAGCTATCACA
Organism: Serilophus lunatus; assembly: GCA_013399895.1. NCBI lineage: Eukaryota > Metazoa > Chordata > Aves > Passeriformes > Eurylaimidae > Serilophus > Serilophus lunatus. The sequence continues at coordinate 108,144 of VXBA01001361.1, forward strand.
AGGCAAATAAATTATGGTACCATTGTTCCTCCATTTGGTTTTAGAATTTGTCCAGCTTGTAGTGCAAGCTGGAACTGTACTATCGAAAAGTGCCAGAGTCCCGGGGAGGCCTGTATCCTCAGGTTAGGGGGAATCAAGTTCTGAACTGAATACACATGTTGCTAATTTTGCTATCTAAAATGCAGTTCAATACATAGTTTTTGCTAGACATACAGTGAATTATCCCAGATGAGAATTTGTCCTTAATTACTGATGCAGACCCCTTAATGGCCAGATACCAGCATTGATTCAAAATAATTTGTAATTTTTCTCCGACTAAAAGGTGTGATGAATAAAATAAAGGAATTGAATGTGTACAATGAATGTAAAGCCCATACTCCTTAGAGGAGTCATAGTGCAGTTCTGCTGAATGATGCATTATTTTTTGTTCTTCTAATATGAAATATGGATTTCATATTGTGATTTTCTTAAAGGAATGTCTCCACTGGTCTTATATCTATTATGTATTCATGAACCAGTATTAACAAGAAACAGTATAAAATAAATTACTCTTATTTTAAAGCTCATTGCATTAAAATAAAGCCTTAGATATATAGAATCTGATGGAGATATTTCTGTGAATTTATAATTTTTTCTTTTATTCACAGTGAAGATATTAGCCTGAATGTTTGAAGCCTAAGGGAAAACCTAATTAACTGACAAGGCCCTCATATGATTAGTGGAGAATGATCTGTCTGGGCAAATGGAAGCATAAACATTAAACTGAATAAAATACAATGCCTATTTCAGTTCAAAGACTAAACAAATGCCGTTCTCTAACTACAGGCATTTCATTCACTTGAAGTATTCTGTAGTGGCTGAGCCTTCTGCATAGGATGAACGGAGATCTGAGCCCTTTGGAGGGGTAAGCAGAAATCAGGGGAATGTTGGACTGCATCCAAAACAGTATGAGAAATTTAGTTCTTTGTCAGATACAACTGAGGCAGCAATTCAGCTGACCAGATGCTAGTGTCTATTGAAGCATCAGTTGAATCACTTTGATTCCTTTGACTAGGTCTCTGCAAGCGGGGAGGCTTGAATATTTACCTCATATGCAGATACTCATATAAAGATACCTTGATGACAGTGTCTGTATCTGAAGTTGAATCCCCTCCTGGCACTCAGGCTCAAGTCAGTGACAAAGAGAACCACACTCTTTGCTTTTTATACTGTGGTTTTCAATACAGTCATATGAGATGAAGACATTTAGATTCTTTTTTTTGTTGTTGTTACTGAATAACACTATATCTATAAAATAGCCATTTTGCTGCAGGATGCTGCTATAGTTCTGGTTGTGAAAGAGTATTTTTTTCCCTGTTACATGTCATTACCTTCTTATGAACATAATTTTCTGTTATTTTTATCACTTTAAGTTTTCATATCTGAGGCCTTGTTGAGACAATCATTCTGGGGCGATTACCCAATCTTAATTTTATGTCCTTGGTTCTTATAAAATGAGGAACTATGGTGAGAGTTCCCTATTAGCTTCTCCACATCTTTCTTGAGTTTGAAAAGATGTGATTACAAACACTTTGAAGTGAAAGAATGGGCATAAATGTGCAAAATGCTGCTCAGCTGTGGTGATTTATTCTTTACAGTTTATATGCTCTGGTTTATACAAAATCAAGACTAAATTGCTCAGGTGTTTTCCTGAAAGAGTTAAAGTCTCCACAGACCAGACAAGGATACTGTGTAATACTAACAAGATTATAGATTTTGAAGCATTTAGTTCAACAACATTATTGATAAACTATAGGAAATTACAGCAAAGACTCTGTCTGTACTCCTAATAGCAGCTTATCGCCTTGCCCTAGAAATAAGATATCTGAGATTCAGATAAAAAAAAAGATTTTGCTCCACACAGGGTGTTCATAACACAGGTTTTAGACCCAGACTTCAAAGAAATGGAAGGTGAGATATTGAATATTGTTGTAAAGAGAGTATTTTCTATATTCAGCCTTTAAAAGGGAAAAAGAAGTAGCTCTACAGCAGATTTTGCTTGACAAAACAAAGGCAAATATTATATGCCTAAATCCAAAAAATAGAGAATTTACACTTTAATGCAACAGTGCATTATCAAGAAGATACTTAACTTTTTATCTAGAAATTTCCTGCTTATTTGAATTTGACTTTTTTTTGGCACGTCTTTAGGCATGCCTAATACCTACAGTGCAAAAGAACTTGGTATTGGTCTTACCTCTGTGTGTAAATCTCAGTAAGAGATTACAAAATAGGCATATTTACCTTGATGCTCACTTACTGGGATGAGCATTTGGTGCTCCTGGGCTCTGGTAGTAGCTGTTTCTGCTGTATGAGTATGGACATATCTGCGAAAGGCAGGTTTGTCATGAGGATGATGTGTGAGCAGGTGTTGCCATAGGTCGTTTGCCTGGAAAATTGGCTGGGAATATGCCAGGTAGCAAAAATACAGTGAAAAGCCTCATTACCTCTCTTGTTTAACAGATATATCTGCCAAAGAAAAAATAGAGCTCTACACTGGAAAACCATAAGATGTAGACATTTCAACATGAAGTTGAGATCCCTGAAAGTTTGACATTCACCTTGTGACTGCTATCTTTCTTGAGGATTTCAAGCTAAAAGTCTTTCTCAAAGAAAATGTATGAGGACAAATCCACAAAGCTTGTTAGTTCTGCTCTGTTTTGGCCTATGGCAATGGCTGAGTTGTTAAAGCTGAGTTGGAATAAACCTGTGCAAAGTCATATCCAGTGATTCTTGGGACACCTAAAAGTGAAAAAGTAGGGCAACATAAAGGATATAAGCACATTCAAGGAAAGGCATCATATGAAGAAACATGTTTCTCTGTGTTTGCCTCAATCATATGTGGATTTTATTTGAGGATTTACACAGAATTTGGTAATTCCACCCATGCATTATAGTACTACATCACAAGTGGCACTTGGCTTATGCAGGCTCTGCAGGACGACAAAGTCGCTTGTGGGAGAGATGCCATACACCCCCTTCTAGGTGAATAAACCGAAGTGCCACTATGATAAATCTCTCATGTTGCATTTTAGCAAGTTCTCAAACTGTACATACTTGGTAGACTGGACTATTCTCATTTTCTTAAAATCATGCAATGTCTTTGAACACTCTGATGATGCATGGTCTGGAGAGCACAAACAATATATAGATATTAAAAATCTTCATTAAGAATGCTAGTGTTCAAGTAACATTGACTGAAGTGAAGAAAAAGAATATGTTACTTTCGGAAGATATTTGTTATTATCATTAATTTTAGTCACCAATATTGTTCTTAGTTTTTCAAGTATATATAAAGAAGAATGACTTTCTTCAATCTTTTGACATACAAACTACTCCTTCTGCAAAATTGGGATGCATAATGTTGTAATGATGATCTAGTTGCATTTTGTGTCAACTAGTTGTTCACTGCTCTAAGGAGTATTCATCCTGACACAAGGCAGAGGAGGTTAAAGCTTAGAGTTCTTGCCTTAAAACACTCATTCAAAGTGGGCAGTGTGCAAACAGGGCTGTAGAATGCTTGAAACACAGTACTAGAAAAATAGGGGTGATGTGTCCAGACACGTGCATATGGGAGTCACACGGCTGAGCAAGGAACTGACAATTTAGTAAAAACACAGGTACGTAAAGTTCAGTTTGAGAGGTTCTTGCTTATCATTCTTCTGTCTTTGAGAGCCAGGTATTTGGGCTTCAGCAAGCAAGTTACAGATTGAGAGTGTACTCCTGCAAGCGAGTTACAGATAGAGTGTGTGGTGCTGCAGCTGTTGCTGCAACCACCCAGCCTTCTCCCAGCTCTCTGTTTCTTATCATCCCGTGAGAAAGACCAGCTTGCCTGAAAGTTTACATCACGACAAGTGGCTTTGTTTATCAGAGTATAATTATATTTCCAAAATAAAAAAAAAAAAATCGGTTCCCATTCTCTTTAGCAGTTTATCTCCATTCGCATGGCTATGTTTAGCCAGAAATCACACACACGCACCTGCTAAAGTGAGTGGTTCTTATTTTTAGAATAGGCACTTTGGTTTTTAGTTCAAATTAACTGACTTTCAGGCCACTGTGTTACAAATCACTACAACAGAAAAATCTAATCTTGAACTTTCTGCCTTGAAAAAACTTTTATAAATGAGAACAGGGTGGTTTTGTCTCCTTTTCCATTCAATGTATGTCCTACTCAGCATTATAGCAACCTTTTTAAAAGAATACATTTGTTTCAACATGTATTTATACTAAATAACACTTTATGTATATAAAATAAAAATAAAACTTTCAATAGATAGTGTCTTATATTTCTACTGGGAATGTTCAAAAAGATGATCACTAATGGGATAATAGTTTGTATTGTTATGGTTGCCAGTACTGTAACAAGAGGAGAAGTCACTGCTGATATTTTACTGCTTTGAACATTTACTGTGTAGTCTTAACTAGAAACTCTTTTGACATCTGTCATGGTTTAAACCCAGGTAGAAAGTAAGCACCAAGCAGCCACAGGGTCAACCTCCATCTCTCCCCTCCACACCAGTGGAATGGGGAAGAGAATCCAAGTAAAACTTCTTAGTTAAGAACAGTTTAATAATCAAAAACAAAGTAAAAATCAGTAATAATTGTTAGTGATAATAACAATAATGATAGTAAAAAGGGAAAGAAGAAAAAAAAGTCATGCACAATACAATTCCTCACTGCCCACTGCCCAATGCCAGATCTCCTTCTCCAATCCAGATCGGCCACCCTTCAGGGTAACTTCCCCCTGTTTATATACTGGGCATGATGTTTCATGGTGTGGACTATCCCTTTAGCAGGTTCAGATCTGTCCTGACTGTGCTCTATCATAGTTTCTTTTGTGATCCTTGTCACTGGCAGAGTATGAGATTATGAGATTAAAAAAAAAAAAAAAAAAAAAAAAAAAGGATAGCTAGAAGTAGTAGGCTGTAGCAAAGTCACAACTTCAGTTGTTCTTGCAGTGAAGTCCTACCTCTCATAATTTTTGTAATTGACAAAGATCAGTAACTGACAGCTGACTAATATGGTCTCTATTTTCTTTCCCCAGCAAGACTGGCAAAACACTATGTGGTGTTTTAAGACTACTGTTTTTTCACTAGGGGCACGCTCAACAGTGACGAGAAGACTGAACAGAATTTAAACAACAGAGAAACAGTTTACTCATCTGGGGCTCAACCAAAGAAAGAAAACAATTTAAGGGAACCCCAGACTTAACACAGAAATTACACCCGACAAAGCCACGCAAAAAAAGGGAAAGGGAAAAAGGGAATAAACCAACTGCTTTTCAAAGGCCAGGCAGGCTGGCCAAGGAAAAGCAGGGGGAAGGGAAAGCCGCTCCTCTCCTCTCTCTCTGTCTCTGATGGCAATCACTCTCAGCCCTTGAAGCCTCTGCAAAGAAAAACAACATAGTGAAAAGCACTCCCTCAACCCAGGGATGCTATTTGGGGGAGCTTTCCACTTGCGGTTGTGTTGGCTTGGCTCTGGTGCCAATGGAGGCAGGTGGAGTCAAGCTGCGGGGCCTGGAAGTCAGGAGAAGAGGGGCCATGCTGCTGCTCCCCAGCTCGCAGGAAGCTGAAGAGAGGGAGGGCTTCCGTTTTCAGGCTTTTTAAGCCCTCCAAGTCCTGCGCGAATCTCCCCATCTTCTTCCTGGCTTCACCTCTTCAGATTGGCCAGCAATCTGGGCTCCACCCCTCTTTCGAAATCTTCAGTTCCAGCAAAATGGCAGTTCCCGCCCAAAAATGCGAGCCTGCTCCTTGCCAGCGCTATGTATTTACCGGCATCTCCAGAGCACCCGCCGTCTGCGAGAGCCCCCCAAAGGGGCTCCCCAAGGCCAACGGGACCGCAGGAGCTGCCCAGAGCAGCCGCCACGCCCACACCACTGTGCGGGGGCTACTCCCGGGGCTGCCGGGACCATAGGATCCCTTGCCCTGCTCCCTCATGGTGGCGCGGGCCAGCGTGGCCGCTGGAGAGCTCCTGATGTTGCTGCCCCGCGGCTGTGGGCACCGGGGCACCGCTGGCAAGGAACAACCAGCGGGCATCTGCGCTGGGGCGTGCGAACCCCGGCAGTTGCCCTCGCCACCACCAGAGCCCACCGCAGGCACCAGGAACCCGAGCCGGCCACCACCTGAGGGAGAGACAGGGACCGGTGCCGCCTGTGTCAGCTCTGCACTGTGCCGGTCCACTACTGCCCTTTCCCCCGGTGCTGCAGTTGCACTGACAGCCGCCGCTGCTGCCGAGAACTGCCCCTAGGAAGGCGTGCGTGCAGCAGCAGCAGCAGCATCCGCAGCAGCGCTGATCTGAGCCCCAGCACCGTGACCAGCGCTTGCAGACAGCCGCCCTCGGCCAGCGCCTCCCGCCCGCAGCTGCTCTGAAGGGAACCCGCATCTTCACTGCTGCTCCGAACTCTCGGTGTGTTCCTGCTAAGAGAACTGTGGGGGGACAGCTGGAGTGACTCCACCGCCTCTCCCGAGTGATAGAGAGACCAGGCACCCCCTCTCTTCCCCTCCAGCCAGACCTGAAGGGGAAGGTGGGGGAGGAAGAGCGAGGGAAGGCTGTAAGGAGACGGCTGGGGTGACCCTCGCTGCAGGCCGGTGGCCATCCACCGGGGAAGGGGGTCGAGCCGCCCACGCGCATCTCCGCTGGGCCACCTGTCCGCGTTTCGGTGAGTCCCTGCCTCAGTTCCTCCCCCCAACCCCCGGGGTTGGCAGGGGNGTCCCTGCCTCAGTTCCTCCCCCCAACCCCAGGGGTTGGCAGGGGGAAGGAGCCTGGGCTTTCTTAAGGGAACAAAAACACCAGAACAAGGAGCCATTGAACAGTTTAAAACAAAACATCCCTTTCCTCCCCCCTCCCTCCAAGAACCCAGCACCCCCCTCCCAAACCCCTACACACTAAGACTACTTTGATTTCAGATTCCTGAGCTTCCCTGTCAGCAGTGTGATCACATGCATCCCTGCACTGTCCTGCAAGGGGTTTTTATATACTATTTTTAGTCTCCGTTATCTCTTGGAACTAACATTTTATCTTCACTGAAGTTACAAACAATACAGAAAAAGAGCTGTGTATGAGGAAACTGTTGTTTTCTTAATCCTGTGAAGCCTTTAGCTACAGACTTTACCCTCTACTCTATGAAGTGAGCAAGACCACACCTAGGCTCTGATTCAGCAAAACACTTAAGAAGCAAATTTTCAGACAAGTGACAGTTAGGCAGTGATGTACAATTGAGGATAAAAGTAGTAAGCATCCAGTTGTCATTTGTGACATTTACATCTGGGCCTACAGCATGTGTAGTTGCCAGTAACTTGTTCAGAGCATAACAGTTAAACCAAATGTAGAAGTGTGTGATTTCTGTTTTAGAATGAATTTCTGCTAAATCTTATTGTACTCACCACCACGTTCATGCAGCAAAATGCAAAAGCACATCCACTGTAGGATTCAAGAGACAAAAGTGTTTCAATAGTTGCATTCTGCACACAATAGCTCCCTTGGGAATAGCCTATTTCTCCATTGGTAAGATAAGATCTTGTAAGAAGAGTACCTGCAAAAAAAAGAATTAATATTTAATATAGAACAAGTTGGATACAATTTTATCATTGTCTTCCCACTTACACTGTGACAGAATAGCTGGAGGTCTAATAAACAATTTGTGACTTTGTCGAAATACTGTCAGCACAGCTGTAAAAGTGTCTAGAACTGCAGTAAAGTCTGGAGTGACAGCATGAAATGATCATACTGACATTGTATAGTTTTTGATGTTTATTGTTTTCTTCTCTGCCTCAGACTTGTCCGAAAACATTTGCTTTCTCCAAACAGCTTCTATACTTCTGTAGACAAGAAGAAAAAATATAGATTATATGAAGCAGGAAGAATAAAAGTCAATAAAATTGATTGCGTTTGTTTGCCTCTTAAGTCACAAAACCAGAAGCCAGGAACAAAATACTGAAATTAGTAATGTAAACTGGGGTTTGGAACACATGGAAATCAAGAGTAATTTTATTATCAATAACTGAAGTGAGAATAAGCCTAAGTCTCAAGTTGCTATTTGGAAAGCCTGTGAATATAGGGATGTCTCTTTCAGCTCCTGACCAGCCTAGGAGCAGAAACAAGAGAAATCTCACAGGAGATGTTGTTCTCTCTCACACTGCCATTTCCATAATAAAGTAACTTGAGCAGCAATATGAGTATTTTTTTACTGTCAAACATTATAAATTGCCAAGTACTCTGTAATGTTCTCAGGTCTGCTCCTGAGGGTTGGGCTTAGGGTTATTTTGGTTTAGTAATTAAAAATATATGTCCATTAAACTTTATGACTGAATAATCTAATTACTCGCTCGATCCAAGAGATCTTGCAGCAAATTCTTTCTGAAGAAACCAAAAAATAATAATTTTGAGACTGATTCTTTCACATGACTGATTCTTTCATATGCTTCTTAAGTGCTTTGCTGAATCAAAGCCTAGGTGTGGTCTTGCTCACTTCATAGAGGAGAGGGTGAAGTCTGTAGCAAAAGGCTTCACAGGATTAAGAAAACAACAGTTTCCTCATGCATAGCTCTTTTTATGTATTGTCTGTAACTTCGTGAAGATAAAATGTTAGTTCCAAGAGATAACGGAGACTAAAAATAGTATAAAAAAAACCCTTGCAGGACAGTGCAGGGATGCATGTGATTCTTTGGAAATCCACTGTTGAATCTTTTCAGGAATGTCAGAGTAAGTCCACAACAAGATTAGTTATATAAGTAAGGAAGATTTAGCCATACTGTTTTTCATTAATGAAGACTGATGTTCCTTGGAAAACGTGTAAATCAAAACTTAATTTTGTGCTCAACGTGCTTATTCCACTTTGTAAATTTGGTATTTTGCAGTGATGAGAAGACCTGATGTGGATATGAAAGTGGATGGTATTTTTCAGCCTTTTGGTTAATAAATGAGCATTTTAAAGCTGATCAAGGAAACCTGTGAGTATCTCTGTGAGGTGAGGCATGGATTTTTCCGATAAAACCTAGCAACTTATGTAAAAATTGCAATGAAAGCTCTCTTACAGACATCATATGTAAGATGTAAATAGATACCATGGTTTCAAATGAAACCTGAGTGTTATAAAATAACTTGATGAAATAACCCAATGAAGTAGTTTAATCACATATCAAATATATCGTAAAATCCATGTTTATACATTCTTCATTAATACATCAGGTCTTGTTATTCTAAATATGAAGGGATTTGGCATCATGTTCCAAGTTCAAAGTTGGCTGAGTCCATCTGATGAAGTGCTCCCACTCCTACCCTGTCCCTGGCAGCAGATTCACACCATTTCCCTTTTCTTGGCTCTTGTTCAACCTCATAATGAGCCAATCTAAACTGACTAAACAGCGCTGCACCTCAAAAAAATATTCAGTCTTTGGTTGTTTTCCAGCAGTCTGTTGGTGAACCAGCTCTTGGTGGAATCACAAAAGCATCAGTTTCTACATGGGAGCTAGAGGCTTAAGGTTAGAACAGCAGACCTGTCTGCACACATAACAGCAGCTCGCAGTTAGATGAGCTCCATTGTGTCCTTAACTATGTTACATGGCAAGACAACAAAAGCTGATGTAAAGGAATTTTTCTTTCTGGAATAAAGGGGAAAAAGATAATTTAGATCAATTAATGAGATAAAGATCATGGCATAATTCAGAAAGAAGGTAAAACTATTTAAAATCAAGAAATCTAGGGGCTGTCAGGGAAGCTGGATGGGAAATTAAATACTAGGGTGAGAGAGAATTAAGAGAAATACCAGAAAGGGGAATGTGTACAGGCTGGGTCAGCTTTGCAGGTATTGATAATAATTTATTCTGTCAGTATGTGAGTGAAAATAGAATTACATGCCCACCTGTAGGTCAGGGAGACTGTGCTATTGTTAATAACTTCACAAATCCTTATCAGCTATCTTGCTATAATGTCCTTTATATGGGAAAGGGAAATAATCTTTGAATAATAGGCATTCAGTACATTGAATAATCAGGCAGAAATGTCACCACATTTTTTTAGGAACGAAATCCTCCAGGGAATTGGTTCTTCAAAGGCAGGTGGAGGTACTATTTGTAATCACCACGACCTTCTTCTGCTATGCAGAAAACCATTGGTAATTACCATTAGCATTGGTAATTCTGCCATGAATGGTCACTGAAAGAGGCTAACCAATTCAGTCAAATTATCGATTATTATAATTTCTAAAACCATGATTGTCATTTTCTGAATTATTAGATTTCATTTCTTGTGTTTTGATACAAAAAGTCTCATGAAACTGCTATCTACAGGTATTTACCACTGAAGAGAAGTTTTGTAACAGCTGAAAGCATTGTGGAAGAGAGGGTGAAGAGACCTAATCTATTAACATCTCCTAATATGCAGTATCTGTCTGTAAAACAAGGAACTTCTTTGATCTGTAAGGACTTTGCTAACTTAGGCTCAATAGGACCATCCATTTGGGTCTCTGGATAAATTCAGAAACATCATTACTTTATAATCAGTTATAACAGAGAAGCAGCCAGATGCAGAAAGTCCAGAGACAAACAGTTGTAGTTTTCCAGACATTACAATTCTTGTGGATGAAAGGCAAAGAAAAAGCCTGCTGATAATAAGAATTGGTGGTGCTTGGAAACAACCTCAGACTCTGTTAAACTTGACATTTCTGCCACTCAGAAAACCAGTGCGTCTGCTCTGCACAATGAGTCAGCACTGTTCTCACAGCCAGGTTTTTGTGGACACATATTATGAATTAAAATAGGTTCTTTTGAATCCTGAACATACCAAAATAAGCCGACTTTCTTGCAGCAGGAGCTATGTTTTATATCTTTTTGTGTTAGCTAAGCTACCTCTCTGTTACCTCTCTGTCATTTGGATGTGGGACAGGTGTTTTTAAAGAACATTTCCTTAATGGGAGTTAGCACTATTTCTGCAGAGAAGCTTTCCTTTTTTATCAATACTCTTGTTAAAGAAAAAGAACATACGATTATTTTGATCCACAAGCAGACAATGACTGAAAAACTATTCCATTATCTGAGGGTTGACTAGATTAAGCTATAATATGGACTGAATTTTCATTCAACCATCAAAACTAACAAATATTAAAATTAACATTATTAACCGAAAACTTTTCCCCAAGCCTCTCTGGTTTTCTCTTCGCTTTCTCGGTCCAAATTAACAAAAGTACAGCAGTGAGGTATTTAATAGCTAACAGAGAAGTATTGCCATATTTATAGCTGATATGAGGGTATTAGATATTATATGAACCAGCCAAAGAATCAGAGTGATCTAGCATATTGACCACAATTTTTTGAGAAAGAGCTCTCCGTTCACTGTTTTTCTCACTTGTTCAAGTATTTGAGAATAGATAAGTTATCTGGGAAATTTTCCAGTTTAAAGTACAAAGTAAGAAATGAGCTCCTTGGCATTTAATGCATGAAAAAGGATCCTTGTGTTCTGAAACAAAGAATGAATTCAACAATTTCACTCTGGCAAACTCTATTTTCACAGTGGAGTTGCCACTATGAAGTTACAGTTCTGTCTGCAGGAGACAGAGTTTTTTCAGAGGCTGTTCCAGTACTGAAATGAATTGATTTGAGAACTATGGGCTGTTTGTGAATGTCTGCAACTGTCACTGAAATTGAAAAGCATTTTACTTTTATCAGAGACAGGCCAGATCAAGCGTTTTCCAACTCCACTGACAGCAGTGGAAATATAAGCATCTGATGTATATGGATTTCTATAGGTGGATATCTACATCTAAGAATCTTAGCCTCAAATGGAGCCTCTCCATGCATTGTTTGTTGCCCAAAACCACTGCTACTTCTGTGCTGTGAAAAAAAGGAAACACACAGTGCATGGGCTTGGTGTCTCCTAACCAGTTTTGTTTTAGGGACTTACATATGCATTATGTAAGGCCTTGAATCTCTCAAGGCTAAGGAAGGCACAGAACATTATCAGATGTGGCAATAAATTGCTTTATTCCTATTACCTCTTATTACCTTAATGTAGCATTCCTTTACTCACTAACTGACCTAATGTAACATCTCATTCCAAGCCATGAAGTGTGGGTAGCATAAGAAGCAGGAATTTGAGACATAAAAAGAGAATATTCAGGTCAATGTGTGAATGGAGCAAAAGTCTTTATTTTTGGATTGCAGTGCCTGCAACACAGAGAAGTGCTCTGTCCTTAATTTAATGTAACCTATATCCTTGATCTGTGAGACACGTGCATCTAAAAGGAACATATAATTTCTGCCGGGAATACTATTATGAAATAGTTTTTGAAGCACTTTAACCAGTATTTTTCCTAGTTTGTTACCTATAGTAACATCCTGCCAAACAGAAGAGACAAAAGAGCTTTCTGTGACAAAGGAAGGTTAAATGGACTTTGCTCTCTGTTGATGGTAAGAATAATTTAACAGGTCATTTAAGCTGTTGTTTATCTTGGTATTTTACAATAGGTTAATAAAAACAGAGTTTTTTTCCCTTTTTGGTCATGACATATGAATCTCATCAATAGCATCACTAGGCTGTCTCCCAGAGCAATGAAAAAGAAAATGTTGGGATAACACTGGGTTTGTTTTGATTTTTCAGTGAAAGGGAAAAAAATCCATTGCACTGTGAATTACTATCGTTCTTGAAATCATTATCCACAAAATCAAGAATGGAGGAAATAAGGAAGGATCACAAAAATGAGGTACTAAGACTATAAAAAAGTACTGATCTCCCTCTTGTGATTTAGCTAGTAACAACCCCATTGAAAACAGAGTAGATAAGTGCACAGGCTATATTATACACTAAAAAACAGGCGAAGATACTTCAATTTTTTTTTTTGTATATCAACTCTCTTTCCCTTTTCTATAGCCCACAGAGTGACTTTTCTTTCTCTTCATCATGTTGAAAGTTATAGCTTTCACCTTCCTTTTTCAGTAAGGATTACAAAAGCAGGACATCTTTTAAATTGTCCCCCTGCCTACATGATACTCGGTATAAATTTCTCAGGAGCTGTCACTTTCCAAGGACACCACTCAATCTTTCTACCTCTAGCTTACCAAGGTATTACTGAGCTTCTGTGCTTTCACCTGTATACAGGTGAATATCAGGACTCCAATGCAATACTCAGCTGTTTTTGGGAATAGACTCCTATGTAGTTGTGTCTCTAATCTGATAAAAGGGACACAATCCATTTATCTGTGTTTTAAGTGATAATTTATGCTTTATGTATCACCTTATTTAAGTTTACACTTCCTCGGTGACACTATAAACTTTTGAGAATGGATGAGTTTATGGCATGAGGTCATTGCTGGCAATATTCTGTCAAATATGACTGCATACATCTTTAAAAGCTGCATTCAAGAAGGAAAAGGCCAAATTCCAGACTTAAGTGCTCACTGTGATGTTTTTGTTTTCACTGTTTGGCAGCTGATGATGGCTATATGTGGCATGCCCTATTCTCTGAGCACACACAGGTGCAAAAATATCCTGAACATTCTTACTTCTTTAAGCAAGCATTTTCTATCATGCTTGCATTTTTCCCCTGACACACTGTTGTGAACAGTTATAAAACTATATAGTTTATATCCATCATTTTCAGTATATAAAACCTCTCCATTTATAAGAAATATTGCCAGGAATTCTATACAAGAAGAAAGAAACATTTTCAAACATCATTGCTAGAACACAGAGACTCAAAAGAAATGTGATTTTGTATCATTGAAATTTATGCTAAAACTGTTCATTATTCTATCACGAGCTGAGATTAATAGCCTTTTTTTTTTTTTTTTTTTTTTTTTTTTTTTTTTTTTTTTAAAAAAGTTTTTTTTTTTTTTTTTTTTTTTTTTTTTTACTTTATAAAGCAGGATATGCAAATCAGACTGCTGGGCTTGAGGTAGTCTGAAGTTTTAGCATGTTTTAATTCTTCATTGCAAGTTATTGAGCCTGATTTGTATCTTTCAGTGGAGATTTTTTCAGAGTGATTTCACCAAGTGAAATGAAGGAATTGCAAATGAAAACTGACCAAGCAGGAACACCAACAAGCCAAACAATTAAGCCATTACTAGTCCAAAAGCATTGGCTGGAAATTGACAATTTGACTTTAAATATCCCCTTTTATTGTTCATCCTACTACCATTAAACTAGGAAATATTTTATCTTTTCACATCATCCCCAGCAATGAGCTTAGGCTTTTTAGGTGTCTGGCAAACTACCTTTTACTATTACTGTTCCTTCAAGTTTAGAAATTAGTATAAAGCTTCCTTTCCAGTCCCTGAAGAAGTGACTGATTTTCTTTTCAAGAAAAAAAGGGAATAATGCTACGGATATAATTTCATGTCAGTATTTATTGACAAGACTTTACTGCTCAGTGATCAGTCAAATATTCATGCACATTAATTTGTAGCAGCATAAGAAATTGAAACAACATGCTTCAAACCCCAGTCTTTATCATCATGATCAGATTTTCTGTAGTTTAGTTGTACTGGTTTACTTTTTCTGAAACTTTCAATGCTTTTGATGCTGTTAGAATTCGAGCATATCTGATTTAGTGTTCTTTATATGGGGGTTAAGTGACACACAACTAAAGCTGCAGGAGATACTGCTGTACACTTGAGATGAATAATCAAGTTATTGATACCTTTTTAGGGACTGGATCAATTAAGATACTAGCAAGAACATCTCACATTCATGAGGAGACAGTCCTGATTAGGCTGAAAGATCCTGAGCTGCCTCTGAGGAACAGAAGGGCACACACTGGTTAAAGCAGAAGTAAACCTCACCACCTACTTTAAAGGTAATTTGCCTAATCATTGCTCAGTTTAAGAGCAGTGAGAGAAAAGAACTTATTCCTTCTTCTAATCTTTAATTTTCCACTTGAGACTTTAAAAGTCTGTTCTCTAGTTTTTTGACTATATCTTTAGATGTATACCACAGGATGCTAGAGATTTGTTGTATAACTTGGAGGCAGAGGGTAGTCAATATGTATTTTTTCCCTTAGAATCAAAGTATCAGACAGTTAAGGTTTTACATTTTCTCACAAAGGCAAGGGTTCAAAGTAAGGTTAAATAAGAACTTGGTTTAGAAAAGAGCATTGAATTGTTTATAGCACTGCTAGCATGCCAAAACCTATAGGTTCCAATCAAGCTGGATAAAAGGCTATAGGTTTAATTTCCAGCAACAAGCTCTTGGTAGACCTGTGGTCATAGTTAAAACGGATATGTGATGTCCTTATAAGCTGAAAATCCGTTGCTAGGTTCAAAAATTTTTTTTAGACTCGAGAATGCTTGAAGAACTCAAACTAACCTGTGACCCAAACTTTGGTTGAACGACAGCTGCTCTTAGGATATGGTTTATGCTTTTCCTATGGCCTACACATCAAAAGTCTCAAAATTCAGATTTGGTAAGCTAATAAACTTGAAATTTGCTACTGAAATCATCCCCTAGCCAAATCACACATCAAACACACTTCTGCATGTGGATTAGCTTCTCCACTATAGACAGGCTTGGAGTGATGTAAATCAGTTCACCAAAGGCAAATAGGAAGTACACACACCTCTCAGCTCCACTTGCAATGGGATGCTGGTGCAAAAAGTACCAGAAGCAAACGTGGGAAAAAGGGAAATTTGACATTTTTTGCAAAATCACATTCCTTCAGGGCCTGGGATGCTCCTGTCCTGGAAGCAGTGCATGATCTGGCTTCTGCAGCGTACCAGAGCAGAGCAAAAGGCATTTTACTTGTAACTCGCTGATTCCTGAGCTGCTATCTGAGCAAAGCACCTGTTGCAATGGCTTTTGCTTGAGGGAGAAAAACATCTCAGTTTGTGTGGTTTTATTCAGATCATGATCAAAGCTGTTTATTGACTTATTAATTACACATAATTAACTGACAGTGTACTACATATCCAGGACAACCACCGTACTGTATATTCAGGGTCAGTATTCGCAATACAACAAATAATTTATGATACCAGACACTTACATAGTTAATAAATGACCACACACTTATTTAACAGCCCTAGCAAATAATACCCAGGAACACCCTCCCGTGTCTCCCAAGTCCCCAAGTAGCCTTACTCTACCCCTGGTCCATGGATCACAAGCACTGCTACCCCACCCATGTGTATCCCTGCATGTCACTGTCAGGCCATGGGCTTCATGCACAGTTCCCTCCTTATGAGCAGCCAAGGGGGAAACATACAGGCAGCTTCAAAACTTCATTCTAACCTCCAGGGAAAACATCACTATAAACATGTATACACATACCCACTTCAGAATACATACAGGCTTATGATTGAATCATTCTCCTTCTGGATTTCGGAACAGAAGAATTTTTATCACTTTTAGTAGGACTGACAGGGACGTAAACACAGTTAATAACTCTTACACTATTTCAGTCTTTTTTATTTGAAGTACATTTTCTTTTTAAATTAAAATTTCCTGTTTCTGCCAAACCTACAAAGATAGGAAGGGTTCTTATCTCCCCACAAACTTACAGACTAGCTAACTTGGAAACAATCAGCTTTTCTAGCTGCCTTCCTCCACAGAAGTGAGAGAAAAATGAAGTTATTAAAGGGATAAAATCAATTTTACTGAATGGTATTCTGATAAAAAAAAAAAAAAAAGGTAATGCAGGTTAGAGAAGGGGTGATGGGGGGGCAATGGGAAAGCAAAGTGATGTGCCATCGGCGCACAGCCACCACCAATTAACTCTATAAAAGCCAACACCAGTAACTCGCAGTAACTCATCTGATTTTATGTGAGGAGGTTAGGAGGTACTAAATATCTTCATTCAGAATACTCTCTGGCACTTGCTCTCAATGTTTTATGGATCAGTTATGTGTCACCTCAGAACCCTGGCTTAAATGAAAGGCAAGCAAACTAGCTGTGTAATACATGTAGAATAGTGGGCCTTCAAGACAAGAGTTTTTTCATATTAAGCAAGGGGAAAAAGAATCCACAAACTCCAGTCTGCTTCAACATTAGTGCAAAGTTAATTTTAAATTTAAGACCTAAAATCTTTCAGATGTACAAAGTACAAGTTGAATTGAGCAAATGCAGGTTGCTCAAGTAAAATTGTTTTTCTAGATGAATTTAGGAAACTTGTAACTGTGCCCATCCTTGGTGTACTATTTGGTAATATTTTCATAGAAAGAAATATGATAGAGATGGCTCTGATTCTGAATACATTAATTGCATGCTGACATGAATGACCAATTGATTTCCTGTACTTTTTACAGAGAAATTGCTGTCATTTCTCTTTCATCAATTCATACACACTGCCATTTTTCCTTAACTGGCCTTTCCTAGCAAGTACCATGCTACGACCACTAAAAATGACACAACAAAGTTCACAGACACTACTGCACTTTTCAGAAGCGCAGAGTATTTTTGGAGAGAGAATGTGCCATTTTCTTTTCCTGTTCTAGTTTTGAGTGACAGAGGTGATGCTTTCTATTCCTCTCAAGTGATGTAAAATAAAAATATTATTCATCACTCTGTCAAGTTATGTCCTGTTGTACTTCAAGTTCCTTTTTCTTTTTTTCCTGAAAAGGGAATGTAAGTTCCTTTGTTGAAAATACTTTCAGCATGGTGTGTACAACCTGGTACTCTTCTCTTACTTATGTTAAATAACATCAATAAATTTTCAAGTGATTACAACTCCACTGTAGCTGCAGATACAAAACACAGTGCATTATCCCTTTCACCCAAAAATCTTGGTGAAATTAAGGTACATTATAATCTGTACTAACAACCAGTAAGCAGCTACACAGTCACAGAAACTTTGGTTCGAAGGGACCTCTGGAGGTCATCTAATGTGGCCTTTCCCTCGAAATGGATCTTCAAGAATATCCGCTTCTGTGCATTGGCCTAGTAAGTGAGGGAAATTCTAAGAGGGCTATTTACCAGGTCTGCACCTATGGAACAACTGTCTGATCCAGAATACGCAAGCTCATTTTGCAAGTGTGAAGGGAAAATTAGGATTTGGAAAAAAAAAAAAGAAAAAAAAAAAGCATCTAAAAAAATCAATAACAGTTTCAATCAGTAGAAGATACACAAGTTTTTCCTCTTTTCAGCTTACCCTGCATTTAGTTTCTCAAACCATTTGAGATTCTTTTTAAACCTAATTTTCAGATTATATGTTTTCTTTTCTCTGCCGTAATATTCCTATTCATCATAGAATATGTTTTTTTCCGTCTGCTTGAATCTCACTGTTTGCTGAGATATTTGGCTTTATCTGTGATATTTAAATGCACTCAGATCATTTTTCCAAATGGACTTAGAGCCCAAGTCACTCAGCCTAAGTGCACTTAAGCGCATAGATATTTTTTGAAAATAGAACTTAAATTCCTAAACCAAGTAGCTGCTTTTGAACAGCTATCCTTTATGCAACATGTGCAAGCCAGAAAGGAAACTAAGTAAATGGAAATTTCAGTCTTGCTTTGGTCCCACCATGTCTTGTGTGCAAGTGTTGGTTAGTACGTGTATATGCTTGGACAATATATATTTTCCATAAAATACTTACAAATGACATCTTTAAAGAGGGTGAAAATTCATGAAAAATACATTTGGAAACATAGAGTATAAGAGTAATTAAACAATACAGCAGAATTTAAATATCATCTCTCTTACACTTGACTAGAAAATCTGCAGAAAGTACTAAATGTTTGTAACTATATCCTGCTTGCTCTCACTGAAGCTGATGACAACACCACCAGGTTGGTTTTTTTTTGTAGTAAAGTCAGAGTTTCACATGTATTTCAGAAAGAAAGTGTGTCTTCCCCAAGAAAACTCAATAAAAGCAAGTAATTCCTTCAGCAGGCCAGGTTAACTACCTTCAAATTAAGTGAAACTTTATCATTCCCAGCTTGTACATTAGGACTGTGTTAGGTAATTAAAATAGAAACAGATAGGATTTTAATATTTCAGCCCTTATGAAGCATTTATTTCAGGAAATACATATAGTCCAATTTGACTAGACTTCAAAAACATCTAACAAAGTTAGTACTTTACGTTCATGTAGCACCATCAAAATCATTTATATTACCAAGCAAGATTAATGGGCAAGATTTGGTACTTGATTCAGGAACTTTTTTAAGAAAGCTCTGAAAATGAGGTACCTTTACGGTAAAGGCTTGGTGGAAACAGGGTTGTCACAGCTGATACTGGTAGTGAGGATCAGAAAGAGTTCTGCTGTGTTAGGAATAAACACTGTTTGGTAGTTCATAATGGAAATAAATTATTTCTCAGAGTAGTAAATGTAATCTTAAATGGATCTTCAATAACATGCTAATTTAGTCTGGTATCTTGACTGTGGAATTAATTTACTAATTGCCAATTTCAGCTGGCCATGCTTCTCTAAATTTCAAGGTGACCTTTGTAGCGCTATGGGATACATTCTAACTCAGTGAAAAACAGCGTTGAATCATTCAAAGACCACACTTTTGATTTCTCAATAAGTTGTTCTCTGTGAATTTATGAAACAAAGGAAATACTAACTGGACGGCCTTGTCATACATCTCTATTCGTTGCCAAAACAAATGTCCAGATGCAAATGAAAACTGTTGTTAAGCCGAGATGTGTGGTTCTCATACACAAAATCTCTAATTTACACAGGGGTCACTGACAGACAGTGGAGGAAGAAGAAGGAATAGGAAAGTGGGAAGAGGGAAGGGAAGGGGTAAGGCAAATAGAATTTTTGGTGTAAATGCTGGAGAGGAAGGCACCTGGAGGACTGAGTAAAGGCAATTACTGTTTGAGCTTGACCATGATCAAAAGTAGGCTGTCTAATTCTCCTGCAGGGCCCAATATTGAGTAATTAATTGAGCTGAAAATAATACGATCTTGTCTGAGGAAGACTTTTTCAGGAATCATTACAGAGCCTTTATGAGTTTTCTTAAACCTGAAAACTAAATGAAGTTCTACTCTGAGTTGTTCAAGCAAAGCCCAAAGTAAATTAACTGTCTGCTTAAGATCTGGAAAACCAATGACAGTTTATTTTTCATTCTCCCATAAGGACTCAGTGATACTTTTGCAAGTAAAGGCCTGGCAACTTCACAGAGATGAGGGGCAAACAGAGCAGAAACCTATGTTCTTGGTATGCATGTTTGATTGCCATCCACTGGGAAACCTGCCAATTAACAGTCAGAAACAAACCTCCCAATTCCAACTGAATTGGCATAGCAGTGAAACGTAAATATACTGCAGACATGTAAAAATAAGTACCAAATATTTTCCTGTAGAGCAACCAAGCTGCTTTGAGAGATAACTCAGTAAGGATGGGAGCATCTTTTCCAGCCTCATGAGGTAATGCATCTTCATAGCTTCTCACAACAGGCTGTGCCTGAAGGCAAAATTTGGTACTCTGTTGAAATGATCAAATGAACTGAGTGTAAAACTAAATATTCTCTTAAAATGAAGAGGAATGTTTAAATAATTAAGTAGGGTGGATTATAAAATAATTTATTAAATCTGAAAGACAAATCAATTAATATGTTTACTGAGTCAAACAAACAGCTCCATGTGACAAAAGAATAGTTGTTTCTCTGCTTTGGGATCCTGGTCTGAAACCTCATCTGATTATCCTACAAAGAGCTCCTAAAAACTCCACATATCAGCACATATATCATCTGACAGAACATACAGATATGAGAACAGAAAAACAAAAAGATGCATCAATTTGCATCTTGAGAAAGAGAGACTTTCTTCAAAACTAATCCAAACACAGTGAAGAACAGTGCAGCTGTGTGACATGTATAGTCAGTTTTCTAAAAAAAAATAAATCTGTGTTTTCATAAAAAAACCATCTGGACGGTTTTAAATATATATATATTAAAATTGTACAAAAGAAATGCGTATTTATGGTGGCTATAGGCATATTCACCTGGAAACATGCAGGCTTGTCATTTGACATGTTATTCTTTGCTCCAAGGGGGGAAATAACTCTAAACGTTAGTACTTTTAGCACAAATATATATAAATATATATAAAAAATATATATATATATATGTATGTATACACACACATAGTACTAATCTGTATCTTGAGGATCAGCCATTTCAGACAGAGAAAATGTAATAGTAAATAGTTTCAGCTGAATGCCCTCTGAGACCAGAAAACCACCCCATATCTGTCTTCAATTAGGTGACAGAATTTATCACAAAGGACTCCAGGACCTACTATAAGCTTCTTCCAGTATGTCACTTAGTCTGCCTGGCAGCATGGTAACTTTGCAACTATAGCCTATTTTATTCCTGGCAGAGATTTACTTTCAGATGTCTCTAAAGCCTTCCTTAACCTCCCTTCATAATTTTTTTTTTTTTCTTAACAAAGTATGGTTTTTGAAGCTTGAGAGCTAATTTTTTTTCCCAGCAGTTGCTTAGCAGTCTTGAATGGGGAAGTAGGCTAAAGCTGCTGCTTCAATTTGTTTACTTGGTGGAGTCTGGGGTATGTGGATTTTCTCAGCTGAGTCTAATAAAAAACATTCAGTTTATAGAGAATATTCTACATTGCAGAATGAAAGTCTGTGACTGAGGAGAGCATAATTTTCTTCTCAGCTCCTCAAATGGTCTGTTATGGGATGCTGGCCAAATCATCTCACTTCAGTGTTTCAGGGCTCAGACAAATGACTTTACTGAATTTTGATGAGGGGGATTTAAGAAGTCACCAGCTTCAGCAGGCCATCTCCACCCCTGTAACAAAGCTATCACAAAGTAAGCCAATACTTTAGCTATGCCAGTGCTTGACTTAAAAGGATAAACTGCCAAGAAGATTGATTTGTACTGATGCTCAGCTGCACCCAGGAGGGTCAGAGGCACAGACTGCCCCACAACCCTGCCAACAGTGCATGCATCTGGCTATGAGACCAGGCTATGGATGGAGAGCTGGGCTTGGTGCAGTCATGAGTCTGCCTTACAAGATTCAAGAGAAGTTTGCCTGTACAATCATGTTTTGTATTAATTTTCTTGTAAAATGATGGTGGATCTGTGAATGGGAAATGACATATAAGGGATTATCTGCTTATTTTTGTTAAATCAGTATTTAATTTTCATTGATTTTTCTTTTTCTTTGTTTAAGAATCAAAGATATTTTTAACTCAAAAGAAAATTTTAGTCGTTGCGCATTAATATTTTAAACTAATCTCATGTGATTGACTTGATTTTAGGCTGAACTTTTCAGTGACTTCAGTAGTGATTTCTCCTTCATATTGAAGATACAAGACAGCCATATGTAACTAATGAATATTTTGTACATGTGATATATTTGAAAAAAAAAAAAGACTTTAAAAACCTTCCACACAGGTAGTTTCAAATTAACTAGATCTAAGAGTGAGTAATGCCTCCATAGTTTTGTCTTGTTAGTGAAACTATCAAAAGAACCCAAAGGCTTTCAAATGCCTGTGCTAGATTTTATGAGGGCACAAAATAACAGTCTTGTATATAATATCTCTTTCAAGCAGTAAAAGGGTTTGCAACCACTGTATAAGACCAATTAAAGAAAACCATGGGGCAAAAAGGCAACAAACAGCCCCTCCACAACATATTATTGAGAGCTGTGTCATTTTAGACTGAGGCTGCACACTCTTCTGAGTGTGACTCAGAGGCTAGGTATAAATATACTGTCTTCCTCTCATCCTCTTATTCTCACAGTATTTTTTAAAAATATGTAGTTTACAATACCTGTGTTGATATGTGAAAAAAGACAATGTCTATGGACCCAGTGTCTGTCACACACAGCCATTGCTAAGAGCTAGGCTGCATTTCCAGGATATGCTCGGAGAGGCTGTGGAGTCTCCATCACTGGAGATATTCAAGAACCACACAGATGCAATACTGTGGAATGTGCTCTAGGATGACCCTGCTGGAGAAGAGAAGCTTGACCAGATGATCCACTGTGGTCCCTTCCAACCTTACCCACTCTGTGATTTTGTGAGCAATTACTCTTTCAGTCACAGAAACTCTGACTTCATGGTATCTCCCAGGGCATGATTCCTTTTTCTGTCTTAGGTTAAAAGTTGTACATCAATTTATCAACTTATGCAACTCTTTTTTTCTCAAGACACAGGTCAGTCACAATGTTCCTTTTGACTCTTAGGATTAGTAGAAAATATTGGTTAAACTGCAATAATTTCTCTATTTCTGATCTTGTGTCTTCTTGACATGACATCAAGAAGCTGTCATGTCATTTTCTCAAAGAGCTTTATGCCCCTTGTTTGACTAAGCATGGTCAAGCTTAATTAGGTTTCCTTTGGTAGACAGCTTTCCACCTAAATAATACGCTTCTGGTCCATTAGTATTTCCCAGAAGCTGTTTCATTTGACTACCTATAACACCCCTAAGACTGAAAAAAATGTCCAATTCAGTAGCTATTTTTCAGCATTTTGAAACCCTTGCAAGCAGACTGTAAAAGTAATGGAAACACTGTGAAGTGTAGATTTGAAAGTTTATAGTTAGTGATTCGCTAAATAATAGAAATTAGTTACATTTCAGCTGCAGAAGTTTCTACTCTCTGGCATTTGTGGTATTACTATGACTTAGAGTTATCAAATAAATCAAGGTGAAGCTTTCATTTTTCTTTTTAACTTGTATTTTCATTGCTGTATTTAAGTAACGGACTCATCTGCATTTTTCTTCAATATTAATCCTGATGTTACTGATTAAATGAACTCAGTTCAAATTTCCTGTGGAATTTTAAAGCCCTACCATCTTGCTTCTCTTTCCTATTAAATGTAAGTATTGATATTAACATGGACTAGTTAAATATATAGGAGATGCATATAGACAGATACCTGGATAGAAATAAATAGATGAATCTATAGCTAGATTCTTATCTAGACTCTGTGAGAGCTTCCTAAACCAGTAGTCATGAATCATTACTTTTATTATGCCTAGGCATTACAGAATAAAAAGGTATAGTCCCTGTCTTCAGTAGTTTTCCAGCTAGGTATAAGGTCAGGACAATGGATGAATCAGGCAATAAGAAAAAGGAGTTAAAAAAAATACTCATGATATAAGCTTTGTTCTCAAAGTGAAGGACAGTAATTTAAGTATTGTCAAGCTTACAGCCATTGTGATAAAAAAGGATAATAAACAACTTTGCTGATGTTATGAGAAGTAAATCTGAGGTATGAGTTTAGAAAAAAAGATCAAAGTTTGTGGAGTGTTTTTAAACAAAAGTTAGAGTGAAGCTGACTTCTCAGTCAGACTGGAAGTGAGAGCTGACATTTATCAACGAGTGAAGGCTTTACAGATAAGGTGGAGATACCTGCAAAAGTCCTTAATGGTGAAGGTCTTCAGATTATCTTTGGTAGAAAATAAAATAAGAATCATGTTTCAAGAGGGGTGACAGGGTTTTTGTAGCGGACTGGGAAAATATCCTGACCATCAGAAGGCCAAACAATAAGGGAAAGGAGATGTTTCTTTTAGGCATCTTTTGGGACACAGACCAATTTATTGTTCTCTTTAACAGAGAGAGTCCTTCATCAGTGTATCCAGTACCTGTAAGGAACTTTTGCATATTTGGATTAAATTTTGCTACCACTACTTCCTACCATCATTCAAGATACCTAGAACACATCCTAACAAAAGGATGAGAATACTCACTTTGTTTTTGTAGACCCTGTCAAGTACAGAAGATGTCCTTGTAGTATTCCGGATGAGCTTTCTTCACAGACTATTTTTATGGAAATATCCTTTTTCCTGTCCTAGATGCTTGCAGCCTTACCCATTTGGACTCTGACAGTTTAATTTTTTAATGAGAGGGAAGGACATGGACCAGGGGACCACTTGAGTTCTCAGGAGATTCCGTGACTCATAGTTTCTCTGGAAAATATTTGGAGGAGAGGAGTATGAAAATACAAGGAAGGAAGGTTGAAGGCGACCATCAAGTCCTGTATGACTTCTTAAAGTTAAACTCTGAGTGGCAGAGAAAGACCGAAGGTGTGCGTTAATAAATGACGGCAAGTCCTCTGCAGAGAATGGTTTTACAAGACCAAACAGAACAAGGATACCCAGAACTGAAGCAGGGAGAGCAAGGAGTAACATTGATACAATTAAGCTGGATGGTAGTTTCAGGAGAAAGGTAAAACCTTTATAAAATCTAATGATGTGTAAATACCACCTGCATTAATTATGCTGCACCGTTGAATGTTAAAAATCTGAAGCCCAGAGCTAGAATAATTAATTTGTCCTTGTGATTGTCTTCAAAGCGAGAGAAAGTTACTGTTCCTGCAGTGCAAGCTGTATTGGGTCTGTCTGAGATGGAGCCCATTTCCCATACAGCAGCTCTCACAGTGCTGTGCTGTGCATTGGTGGCTGGAGTGGTGCTGATAATAGACCAGTGTTTTGGCTACTGCTGAGCACAGTACTGGGACGGTAGCGTCCCTTCCCCAACTGACGGCAGGATTCTGGGAGGGGGCACAAGTGGGCCAGCTGACCCAAACTAACCAAAGGAATATTCCATACCATATGACGTCAGCTCAGGTATAAAGCTGGAGAGAAGCAGGAAGGGCGGGGGGTATCCACAGTCTCCCATGCTGGCTCACCAAGAGAACCGCTACATGTGTTGAAGTCCTACTTCTCTGGACGGTCATCACCGCGGATGGGAAGTAGATATTAGATTAGCGCTTTGCTTTTGCGCGGGCTTTGCTTTGCTTTCATTTTTGCTTTTAGTAAACTGCCTTATGCCAACCGACTGTTTATCATCACATTCTTTTCCCCTGCCTGACTTGGGAGGGGGGGATAAAGGGGGGTTAAAGCCACTGTGGGCACCTGGTGGCCAGCCAAGGTTAACCCATTACACAAGCTAAAGTTGCAAATTAAAAAAAGAGAAGCTTATCGTGTTCAAGCCCTATTTTTGACAACAGAGAGTTTCTAAGGGATGTTTGCGGAAAGTTTAGGGAATAAATGTTATTTAATTTTTTTTCAATTTATTTTTTCAAAGGACCTGAGAAATTTCAGCATGAAATCCCCAAAAGCAAGTCATTTCATTGGTGTTAGAGATCTGATGAGCTGAGCTACACATTCTCCCATCACGTTGTGAAGGATGTTATATTAATTATACGTAGAAACAACAATTTTCTGGTTTTATTGCTGGCCTAGAAATCTTACTTTTTGGTAATGTAATTTCTTCCCAAAAGGTCTTTTATGCTGCATATGCCAAAAGGACATTTCAACTTAGAGTCAGCTGTTTACAGTCTATCTTCCTTTACTAAATTTTCAGAAAATCAGAACAAGTTGCTTTAGACATGGAGACATAACTAGAGGGAATTAATATAGTGTCACCAAGAGCCAAGGGAAAAATCACTCAATTATTCAAAGAAATGTATGAATGAATGTAACATAATGAGAGATGTTCCAGTTACCCAGCTTCTAATGTGAAAGAGAGGCAAGGCCTGACTGCTACACCTGTCATTTCCTTAAAATGACACTGTTTTATATCATAGAGTCATATGGTAAATAATAGTAAGGGGTGGTCTGGTTTTAAGTAAGAAACCTATTGTTTAGACTTATTGGCCTTTCACTGAATAAAATATTTTTGTTTTCAGATACACGTGCTCAAGGAACACAAAAGCAAAAAATACAGAAATGTGTTAATATATATATCCCTACATGTGGAAATGATCTTTGTACTGCTTATTTCACATAAATCATAAAAGATTGTATACTAGAGAGAAAAAAATCCATCTCCATCTGCACTATATTGATAGTTCTGTCTGGACATATTTATAAAATCTGTCTCCTTAGTTATGTTTTAAATAACAAGACAGTTGTGAACCCTTTGGGGAAAAAAAATTCACATTAAGCATCAAGTGTGAAATAATCTTGCAGCAATGGTCTACCTTTGACAACCTGGAAACACTGTCATTTGCTTTTTTTTTTTATGAGAATGACATTTTCTGATAAAGCATTTTACAGTTCTTGTTTTTAAATAGTAGGAGGAGCATCTGGGGTTTTCTGCAGTATTCCTGGTGAAAAAATATATAGGTATTTAAAGCCTGAATTTAATAAATTGAAAGCTAAATACTGATTTGCTGTAAAAATAGCTAGAAATAAACAATGAGGTCTGGAATAGTATCAGGCTGTTATTGCAGCTTTCCAGGAAGTTAATGTAATTACTTTTATTCTGGGGCAAGTCTGTAGGGAATAAGGTCTAGCTGTACAGGTTCAGATAAATAGTCATTAATATCAGATTTCAGGGAACAGTTTTGTGAAAAGTATATAGTGTTACACCAGCATTAGGGATAGTGTATACAAACACACAGGACGTGTTTTTTGTTGGTTTTTTTTTTCTTTTTTTCTGAGAGAAATTTTAATTATGCATTGTTGAGAGCTTGTTTTCTCCCTTTATCAGTTTGCTCGCACATGCCCTTTCCCCCCCTTGATTATTGAGCTTTCATCTCTAGAACCATATTTTGAATTAAATCACAGAATATGCTGAGTTGGAAGGGACCCACAAGGATCACTGAGTCCTTAGGCCTGCACAGGACCATAACAAAGAGTCACATCACGTGCCTGGGAGTGTCATCCAAAGGCTTCTTGAACTCTGTCAGGTTTGGTGGTGTGACCACTTCCACGGGTAGCCTGTTCCAGTGTCCAATGACCCTTTGGATGAAGAACCTTTTTCTAATATCCAACCCTATGGGGGCCAAGAACACTCTGGAAGCTGCCTGCAGTTTCCAAGAGTGGAAAACTACAACCCTCTCCCCGGGAGAGAACAAAGGAATGATTGACAGCTACGGCAACCACCCAGGCAGCTGAGCCAATGAGTGTGTGAGCTGTGTTTAAACCAACCAATGATGAGATTGAGCACGGTGTTCAAATTGTCTATGTAAGACACCCCTGAATAAAGACAGGCAGTTAAGCCTGAACCTAGTCACCACCACAGAGTCATGTCTGTCAGATTTGCCAACACAAATAACTCAGATTGTCCGACGGTAAGACGCGACACAACCTAATATCCATTCCCTCATGTCCTGCCACTGTTCACCACAGAGAAGAGATCAGTGCCTGCCCCTCCTCATCCCCTCAGGAGGAAGTTGTAGACTGCTATGAGGTCTCCCCTCAGTCTCCTCTTCTCCTGGCTGATCAGCCCAAGTGATCTAAATAAATTGTTAGTGTCTTGTAAGAATCTGTGTACGCTTATATTACAGAAAAGTATTGAAGCTAATAATACTGTAGGACACTTAATAAATAGAGATCACAACATCATTTAGAAACGCAGTTATTTTCTCACCCTGAAATGAATATGATCTCACTCAAAAATCTCATGAAATTTATGGAAGGCTCCCCTTGGTTCCACATCACTTGGTTGGGAGTGTCTATCTCATGAGATGTCTTTGATGAGATATTTTATTTTCAAAAGACCCATTTGACTGTGAAATGGTAATTTCTCAGATGTTTAGACAAAAAAAATGTGGACCCTGAGAAGAAAAATTTAGAACAAGATTGGCATGCTAAATATTGAAGAAAATATGAACTGAAAGAAGATATGTTATTTCAGGTCTCTATTGCAAACAATCTATTCCTTGAAAAAACATGATTTTTTGGTCTGATCACCTCAATCTGTTTACAAAGTCATTATTCCTATAATTTTTTTTTTCAAGGTTGCATTTCCATGACCAACATGGACTGTGTAGGAGTTTCCCACTCTCTCTGATTGTTGAATCATTTGACCACCTATGAGAAATTTTGCTTAATATTTTTCTTCTGCCAAAAGAAATATGAACCTGCTTCTTTCATGTTATAGGGCAGGGGTCCTCAAACTATGGCCTGCAGGCTGGATACGGCCCCCCAGGGCCCTCAATCCGTCCCGCCGGTATTTACAGAACCCCCCCACCTCTGTCCTGCCTGGGGAAGGTGCCGGCACGGGGTCCCCCGGTCCCGACACGGGCAGCAGCCCTGGGAGCATGGCCATGGGGGCACCCCAGTGGCCCCCCTCCCCCCCCGTCCCTCATCCAACAGCCATACACTGCATCATCCACCAACAAGCACTGTTTTGTAAATCGCTGAAGCTGGACTCTGTCATGAAAATTGTGGTTTCTTGTGTTAACTTCATTCGAGCTCATGCACTAACCCACAGTTTCAGGAATTTCTGTCTGAGCTAAATGGTGCCTATGAAGATATTCTGTACCACACAGAAGTCCGTTGGCTGAGTTGAGGGAGAGTTTTGAAATGATTTTATGACTTACTTCCACAGGTTTATGATTTTATGCTTTCTAAAAACAAAGAAGTACCAGAGCTCAAAGATGCAGAATGGAAACAGCACTTTGTATTTCTGACAGATGTAACAGAGCTACTCAACAATTTTAGTGTCCAGCTTCAAGGAAAGGGGAAGCTCATCTGTAATATGCATTTACATGTGAAAGCATTTCAAGTCGAGTTATACCTGCTCATTAAACAAGTAAAGGAGGAAATCTTCTGCCATCTCCCCACAACTCAAAACCTGTCTGCAGAAAAAACAGCAGTGGCATTCCCAAACAAAACATGTATGGATGTACTAGAAATGTAGCAAAAGCAGTTTCAAATTAGATTTAAAGAGCTTTGTCTCCATGAACAGGACATACAGCTTTTACGGAACCCATTTTTTGTTGACATTGAAACTGTTGATTTACCAAATGGAATTGGCCAAACTACAGACTTGTGACTCGCTGAAAGATGCATTCAAATCAAACAGCCTTACTAATTTCTATGCATCTCTCCCCTCAGAGACATATCCTAATCTCAGGAATCATGCACTCAAAATTGCAACCAACTTAGGCAGCACCTATGTCTGTGAACAGACTTTTTCCCGAATGAAACAACTGAAATCTCCAATCAGATCCAGACTAACTGATGAACACTTGCATCACTTGCTATGACTAGCAGTGACAAATATGGAACCTAACATTGACCATCTCATTAGCCAAAAGCAGGCCCATAGTTCACATTGAAATATTATTTGTTTTTGTTGATTACAGTTGTTCTTCATTTTAAATATTGCATTCTTTTTCCTGGTTTTTTGTGCACTACTACAAATAAAATATGTGCAGTGTGCATAGGAATTCGTTCATTTTCACTGCCCCCGACAGTGTCTGAGGGACAGTGAACCAGCTGGCCCCCTGTTTAAAAAGTTTGAGGACCCCTGTTATAGGGTGTCCAACAGGAGAGACTGAGGGAGGCTCTCCTCCTTTGACTATCTCTTAAGGCAGCACTACTAGGCTCTCATAAAAACTGACTGCTATTGAGCCTAAGTTCTTCTATGTTTGGAGCTGAGACATTTGAACTAAATTCTCATATACTAGTGATTGAGCCATGAAGCCATTGCCAATTAGTTTCTTATTCTTGAACTGCTCTACCTTGCATGAAATAATTGAAAATTAATTCAGTTAGAGAGAAAGAGAATCAGAAGAGCTGTCTGGGATGCTACTTGAGGGATTTAAGTGAAGACATAGCAAGTGAGAACACTTACCTTCCAGTCATTGATCAAAAAGCATTGTAAATACTTTAGACCAAATTGACTATCCTGAAAGTGAAAGATGGAGGGTAGTCTACTCAGCTCAGAAAGTTCTTTAGTAGCTGAAGCACACTGCTTGGAAAGTTATATTCCCTGAAACAGAGGAGATAAATAAATTTGAGCTATACATTCTGTATGTGAGTACCATTAAGTAAAAAGTGAAGGGCTGTTTCTTTCCATGCCTGTTTCTGGGGTGGTCTGACAAATTTATCTCTTCGTTTTCATTTCTTTGATTTCCCAAACTTACCTGAAATGAAATTGAAATGTTTGGTCTTAGAAACACTTGAAGAAATATTCCAGTTTTTAATTTTTACAGATTTTTTCCTTTATATTTTGTTTTAAGGGAAAGAATAAAACCTTATCTGATCAGACTTTCCTTTCAGAAAACTCAGCAGAAAAATAATTATCCACACAGACCACATTCCTTATTGGCTTTGCTCCTTCTATTGTAGTATTTATTTCTCAGTATCCCTATGTATTCAGGCTTTTATAAAAGTTCCCTAACTCAACTCATGGTAGTAAAAAAATTACATATTAAACAATGCTCTTGTTGTTTTTTCAGCAACTTAGTAAACAGATCAAGTGACTTAAATAATGTTTGTCTCAGAGCTCTTCAAAATGAATCATTACTGTGGCTATGACAGCATAAATTAAAAAAAATGAACAATTAGGGGAATGACCAAAACTTTTACATGGTGCTCAGGTAGGTAATACTTCAGACAATTAGGCTGTCAGTTGATAACCTACTTCATTAGCGTAATAAATCTTTGCACTGATTAAACGTTTTCAGTTAACTCTTCAATATTCAGTGGATTTTTTGAAACATTTGTTTGTACAGAAATTAACTATAGATTAAAATTTTAGGTGAGATGGAGGAGCACAACATGTATTTGTGATTCATCCCCTGACTTTCAATACTAAGGTACAGTCACCTGAAAATAAAATACATACTCTGGAGAATTATATAAAAGGAATGTACCCAAATGGTTTAAAAAGGAAAGCTGAAAATTTCTATTGCTATTAAATATTTCTGTGTAAAGGATGATCACAATCATAACTCCTTCCCAAATTCTCTGCACCACAAGATAGTTTCAGAGAACTGCAGAGCAACTATGCCAAATTCCTTGCTCTAAGATTTACTTTTTCTTTCTTACTGCAACAACTTTTCAAACAACTTGTCATATATTACACTACAGACACAGAACTAAATAAAATAATAATAACTCTAGTATTTTGTTCCAAGTCCTTAAGGCATATATTGCAATGTGATTAAACATACTTGTAAATAAAACCTTGGATCCTCAACTTAGTGAGCAAAAAAAGCTTGTGGAATCACATGTTTCCAAAATTTATAAAGTGCCTGTTTTAAATTTAATTTGATCAAAAAGATATTTTCAGACTCTAATTTTCGGGGAACTTCATGTAATAAACTTTACTTATTGGCTAAACTTTGCACACGTTTACAACTAAACTTTTGTGACTTTGACACATAATGCCCAAAGTTCTTTTGCCCTTTCTCTCTGTGCCTGCATACAGCATATATGACTTTTAAAATATATTTGACTCAATGCAAATATATCTAAAGATCAGATTTTTTGTTTTAGGCACTGCACAAGCAGTTCCATTGTGCAGGTGTTTATTGGACAACTAAATTCATAGAGGGAAAGGAGTCAAAATAAATGCATAGAAGGACTCACTTGACCTCATAATGTAAATATAATTAACTCTATGCACATCCCCTATTAGCATTCTTTTATTTTCCATTTGTTGACTCACAAGTAGAATTTGAACTTTATCCCTACACTTACTCATCTAAATTAGTTTCAGCATGCAAGTAGCCTCAACAATTTCATTGGAATACTGAAAGGCGTATCAGGTGATAACTTGATCTAGGCTTTTGCCTTGCACCATGGAGATCTGATTTAGTGGAAAATGCCAATGATTTAATGACTGCTAGCACAGTTGTTTAGCAAAAGCAGAATTACAAAGGCAGTGAAAATAAGCAAAGTAAGATCTATTGTGTTGCAGTTAATGTAAAAATGCATGAAAAAAACACAGATGAGATAGAAAATTTCCTACCTCTTCAGGGGAGGTATCCCATAAAGGGCAGATTTATCGACACAAGGTGTAGATGGAACATTTGTGGCCAAGTTCCAGACTTCAGAAGATCTGTTTAACTCACTGGTGAGTCACCAAGATATATAAAATGTAAGCAGCAGCAGCAGCAGCAAAAAATAACAGTCCTTATGAGTGACATTTTACTAGTCTGGTTTGATCCTAGTTTCCTAAAATGCCATGCGTGTGAATAAAGATATTCAGCAGGACTCTATTAAGCAATTAAGCAATTTATTATTTATCTGATTTTGAATAATCTGACATGCTTTTTTTTTTTTTTCTTTACCTGCAACTCTCTGTGTCCATATTTTATTGTAGCACCTCAGGGAATTTAAACATTATGAGTTAGTGTCTGGAAGTAGGAGTTCCAGATTGCTAGTCATTAGAGTGATTAGACTAACTAGATGAGCTAAAGTTTTCTTGTATCACAAGGGTTTATTTCCACAGACAACTTTGTACTTGCATCTGGCTAGTTTCTTCCTCCCTTCTTAGCATTGTGTCTCTGTTTTCCTAGCTAGCCATATATACCATGCAGGAGGACACTTGTCTCTGCTATATTGTCAGATAAATATTGCACCCATAATGTCATGCTATCACTGAAATGCTTAAATTTGCAAATCTAGGTTGTCTCTTTATTGCCATGTTAATTTTTGTCCTTCTAATGCAGGAGCTGTAATAGCATGAACTTGGGCACACGAAGTTTTCATGTGGAAGCATATTAAATCTCTGGCTAAGGGCATTAGGTCAACTGAATGTCATGATATATTTTATCATTAAGGAATAGATGCCAGGAACAAAATCTTCTCATTCTTCTAACTTTTAAATGTGTCAGCAAGAAATACAGTACACTTAATTTGTGGTTTTGGATTAAACCAAATGTTTAGAGAGGGACAAGCATGCCGAACCTACCAACGTGCTGAATGCAACTGCATCAGCAACTAACTAGTAAGAATGGCCTTACAAAAAGACTGTTGTTTCTAATTACCCTACTCTGATTTGATTTGGAATAAAATATTTTTTCCTAAGTGAACTCTGTTTTGTCCGTGATGGCAACTGCTCTCTGATCACTCTCTGTCCTTGATCCATTAGCCTTTTGTTATCATCTCTCCATTGTCCAGCTTAGAAGAGGAGTGATAGAGTGGCTTTGGTGAGCAGTTTTTGTCCAGACAGGGTCAAGCCACCACAATGTGTTATCCAAAAGATGTGAATGTATGTCTAAATGGAATAGAAAATACTACAGTATGTGCTGCTGTCATTGATTTCACTGTGTTAATGTGTGTGATAACATGCATATATGCATAGATGGTAAGCAAAGCGAACTGAATGCTAAACTACCTAGGGCAATTATGTAGAAGCCATCTGTTTCTGAAGTCAAAAATAACAGGAACAGACATATATCATTGGCTCTGTAACAAACTCAAGGACATTCAATCACTTACTGACAACTGATGATTAGATTAGATATGTCCAGTAGAAAACTA
This sequence comes from Serilophus lunatus, assembly GCA_013399895.1. NCBI lineage: Eukaryota > Metazoa > Chordata > Aves > Passeriformes > Eurylaimidae > Serilophus > Serilophus lunatus. The sequence goes on from VXBA01001361.1 coordinate 142,259, forward strand.
AGGTGAGAGAAATTTTCATGGAAACGGAAATGCCCAGAAGCACTTTAATTTCTAATTATTTTTCCTGAATTATTACTTTTTACTTGTCTCGAAAGAGGGTGCTATGTACTATGGGAGGAATGAGATGATTACCATCATTTATTATCCACTGAGAATGGACTCTTTTTCTCTTAGAAAAAAACATTATAGAGAAAGTTACTTCCATTCACTCTGATGGAAGGAAGAGATCTGAAAAGATCATTTAGCGAATATGAGACAACTATATAAGCCAAATAACATCAGCAAGAAGGCCAAGACCTTCAGGGATCTGTGCTTTAATGAAAAATGAACAGCAAGATTTTAAAGATCTCTATGCTCCCTATCTCAAAGAGAGCAGTAAGTTGGGACTGCCCAAATCTTGCCTGAAAAAGCAGGAAAGGAGAGATTCAAAAGAGCCTGATCTTAATAAATACACCTGTTTTCAAAGGCCTTTCCAAGTTGCCAGCTATATAACTGGTTGAAATGTATTTTAAGTAATTTGTAGTTTGAGTAAACACAAACAATTCTTAGACAGTTCTCATGCCCTCTCAGAGCTTGAGGAATTTTAGCAAGTGTCTACCAAAGCAGTCATATTGTCAAGTGTGATGATTCTATTTCTTCTTAAACAAGAAGTGACAAGATACAGTATGGAATCACCACAGCAGTCTTATTTCCATACGAATTCAGTGGCATTCTGATATCACAGGTAAATCTTACTTCTAGTGCCTGAGATAAAAAAGGTAAATATTAGTGATTTCTAAATGGAGACTTTTACTAATGGATTATACGACAAATAATTTCTCCTATTCTCTAACAGAATAAGTGCCAGGCCCAGCCAATATGAGATTATGAACAAGTTCTCTTAAGATTGCATTTTCATATTTAAAACCTCCACGAGTATGACAGGACTCAAAAAGAAAGCTGGAAGGAAGCCAGAATAGAAGTGTCACTAATAGGTTTCATGTTTAAATACATTGATAAACTAAATACCTTGTGAGCTAGTCAGTTAGAGAAATCTTTGAAGGCCCAGGACCATGAGCTTCTCTACAGAGTACCATGGGAGATCCAGTTCATCAGAGGTGTGATCCCAATGATATGCAAGAGGAACTGGGATACTCTTCCAGGATGATCCTTGATGTCTCTTCCAACTCAAGTTATACGATTCTGTGGTTCTATGAAACTCAAACACAGATCTTGTGTCTTGGGACACAAGATTCAGACAGACTCACTCTGCCTTTATGTGCCTGAACTTCTGTGAGTGTCTGAGCCTTAGTTGCGGATTAGATGAGCTATGTAGACTAAGACTCAGTCTCAAAAGCAGGTGATGCTTGTGTTTCTGTGCAGCAGTATTACCATCTTACTGATCAAAGGAAAGACTACAGAAGTTAGGAAGCCAGCAATGCAGGTATTATATTAGTGGCAAAACTTATATGTTGGTTCTGTGAAGTATCACAAGCATATTGCAGCAGACTTATACAGGTGATGAATACATGGTTATTGAATCATGTTCAGGTAATCATACGTACATCATAATACATTTGCGCATCTTTAATCTAACTTTCATTTTACCTTGCAGTGAGGAGCACCCTCCACCTTTGGCACTTATCCACAAACATGAGTTTCTAAGAGATATTTTAAGACTTTTGTTAGTTCATAATTTTATTTTCTTTCTTCTTCGCATAGTTTGCTTTGATCTCTAGAAGGTGTTCTGTCTTTGGGAAAATATATGTGTCTGCTGTGACCAAAAATTAAATTCTGTAAAAATTATATTTGCTCTAAACAAAAATGTCTCAGAACACCTTAATAATGATTCAATGCTTTACTATAGCCTCCTCCACAAAACTTCTCACTTGACAATCTGTTTCAATAATTCTGCTCTCTTGTAGAACCACTGGGGTTCTGAGGGGCCAATCCTGAAATCTTTGGAAGTGAAAATTAAAGTTATTCCCTTAATTTGCTCTGATAAAATAAGATTCTTTGTTTTTCCTTGAAGTTCTTAGTTCACGAAGTATTTGCAATAATACATGTACCTGTAGCTCTGACTTCCAAAAGTGTTGCTTTGCTGCAATTGATTGTTGGCCAGTGAGAGTTTACTGAGGCAATAATGGCAGCAGACCAAAAGCAAATGTTTCTTCCAACTCATATTTCTTTCAGAAGTCCCCAGTGGTCAAGAAAAAACAGCCTTCTAAATTATTCCCAAATAAGTTATTCCTACAATATTTATATCTTTGTGTGATATCATTCACCTGCATTTCTACCTCTAGCCAAATAAAAAGAGCATACATTGTGCTTTAATCATGATGCCAGTTTTCTGTTTGAAATGAACATCTGTGACCAAAGCACATCAAGGAAAACAACAACACAAAACTTTATTTATCTAGCTATGTACTTTCTGTTGATGCATGAACAATTTCAAAAATCTCTCTTGCTAGTTGGATGGCATTATTAAAGCCATGAAACCCAAAGGCTGGGAAGACGATTGTTCTGTATTTTATTGTCATCCACATTCGGCAAGAGAAATGCTTTGAAGGAATGCCTTTCTTGCAGAAGCCTGTTACTGGTTTTGTCAAATACACTGAGATAAAAACTTTTCATTTTATATGAAATATACACTCTAAGAAGATGTAAAATTGTATTAAAATTAAAATATTTTTTTCATTGAAGAGACATGCTGAGCTATTGATGGAAACATTTTATTAAAAATAAAAAGAGCAACAGAGCTCTGATGTTCTGATGTATTGTAACTGATGCAAAATTTCTAAAGGTTTAAATTTTGAAATTAAAATTAAAAAATAGTAGAAAAGAGTTTAGGTAACATCAAAAACAATACCAGGATTTGGGAAGATGTAGAAAAATAAGCCAATAATGACTACTGTGTTGAAGACTGTTCAAGCACTCTCCTGGTAATAACAATAATAACAGCAATCTCCTGTCCCTACATCACTAAAAAATGGATATTTTTAGTCAGTTTTGCTCTTACACAGGAAAAATAAACAATGACTTCACTAAATTCATGGATATTTTCACTATTGCTATGTCTTACAGGTGAAAGTTGGTGGTGTTACAAGGTTGCATCTCAATTATTCAAACAAATATATTACTTTACATTCAAGTATAGTAAGAGTACCATAATCAAACATAAGGTGACAGTCTCCTATGACTGTAAACTGCTTAAATGGCAGAAGAAATAAAAAAAATCAAGATAAAATGCATACTCATGCATATATGTCACTGTATTCTGCTTCTGTGGCCAGGTTTTGGTAGCAGAGAGACTAGGGGGGTGGCTACTGTGAGAAACTGCCTGAAGCTTTCCCCATGTCTGGTAGAGCAAATGCCAGCCAGCTCCAGGATGGATCTGCTGCTAGGCAAGGCCAACCCAATGAGGAATGATAGTAATACCTCTCTGATAACAGATTTAAGGAGGAAGAAAAAAATGGTTAAGGGGTAGATGAAGATTGCAGCCAGGGAAGAATGGAGTGAGAAAATGTGAACAACAATGCAGACACCAAGGTCAGTGGAGAAAAAGGGGGATGAGGTGCTCCAGGCCTCGAAGCTGACGTTCTCCTGCAGCCCGTGGTGAAGACTATGGTGGAACAGCTGAGCTCCTGCAATCCATGGATGACCAGAGGGTTGCAGAGATTCACCTGTAGCCCTTGGAGGATACCCATGCCAGAACAGGTGGATGCCCAAAGGAGACTGTGACTCTCTCAGAGGCTTGTGCTGGAGCAAGGTCCTGGGAGGGACCTGCTGACCTGTGAAGAGAGGAACCCATTCTGGAGTAAGTTTTCCTAGCAGGACTTGTGGCCTGTGGGGGACCCACACTGGAGCAGCCTGTGCCTGAAGGACTGCACCCTGTGGAAACATGATCCATGTTGCAGCAGTTCACAGAGAAGTGCTACCTGTGGGATGGACTCGTGCCAGAGAAGTTTGTAAAGGATGGTTTCCCATGAGAGGGACTCATGCTGGAGTGGCAGAAAGATTCCTGTCTCTGAGCAGTGACAGAAAACAATCTGTGATGTAAACTGACCATAACCCCCACTTCTCTGGGGCAGTGTGCTGGGCAGGGGGAGGAGGCAGAACTTGGGAAATAGAAAGCATTTCTAAAAAGTGAAAAGTGTTTTTAAAATTTACTTTACTTCTCATTATCCTGCTCTGATCTGGTTAGCAATAAATTTAATTAATATCCTCACTTCAAGCCTATTTTTTCCCCTTGACGGTGATTGGTGAGGGATCTCTCCCAGTCCTTATCTCAAGTCACGAACTCATTGTATTTCCTCTCCTCTGAGAATTTGCAGAGGGGAATGAGAGAGTAGATTTAGTGGGTGCTTGGCATCTAGCCACGGTCAACCCACTACAATAGTTGTTGACTTTTTTTTCCTGCAAAATTTTCCTGTAAAATTATTACATTATTTAATAGAAGAATAATTTCCCTATACTCAGCACTGGCGAGGTCACACTCAGAGAACTGTGTGTCCAGTTCTGGCTACGAGTCCATGGTCTTACTAGACTTAGTCCAGTAAAAGGACAATAAAACTATTGAGAGATTGGAGCTTCTCACCTGTGAGGAAAGCCTGAGAGATCTGGAACTGTTCAGTCTGGAGAAAACTCAGGGAGATCTCATCAATGTAAATAAACATCTGAAGGGAAGGAGCATAAAGGACAAGCTATTTTCAGTGGTATCCAGTGACAAGGCCAAAGGCAACAGGCGCAAACAGAAAAACAGTAGGTTCCCTTAGAACATCAGGAAACACTCTTTTAACTGAAAAGATGACTGAGAACTGTTACGGGTTGGTCAGAGAGGTTATGGAATCTCCATCCTTGGAGATATTCAAAAGCTCTCTGGGCACGGTCATAGCCATCTGACTATTTATCCCTGCTTGAGCAGGGGAGCTGGAGCTGGGTATCTCCACAGGTCCCTTCCAGCTTCAACTGGTCTGCACTTCTGTGATTCTGTAAAGAAAACAAGGGGAAATATGTAAAAGCATTTATCCTTGTTAACCATATATTTTTTGTCTGGTTCTTTATGGTAGCAGTTTGCTCAGTCCCTTTCTCTATTACACTTCTCTGGAATTTCTGCTCAAGTCACCTGTAGATCTGGCAATAATGCTGTTTTGATGGTCCCTCAGGCATGACCACTCATTATGGGCAATGACATCAGCTACATTTGAGCCTTTAGAAACCATGGCCATGTTTCTTGGTGGCTGCCTTTGTGCCATTAGATCAATGTACAACATTAGAATAAAAATACTGCTATTTCCATTTCACATAACAATAAAAAATCGTATTGATTACTTGCAGTCTTTTTCCCCAAGAGTTCAAATAACCCTTCTAAAGTTGATATTCCATAGAATTGCAGTAGAAAGGGATTGATTCTCTTATTAATTAAAAGATAGTGTGTTTCCAAGTAGCTTTCCTATGCTCAGCTTTTCTTTTATTACTTCTGTTGCAGTTGCTCTCAGTGTCAGCTTTCTCCCCTGACTGAGTCTGTCCACAGCCTGTACACTTTTGTTTAATACAAGCAATTTAATCCCTAATGTCCATGTCCCACACAAAAACATTGTACTGATGTGTTAGTTTTCTGTCTTGCTTTAGACTTCATGGTAGTAGAAAAATTTATAAGCTACAATGTATCACTGACAATTGTTTTTTCCATTTTTCTCTCTTTATATAGCAGAATTATACTTCAGATACCATCTTGTAATATTATACCCCCTAACCATTAAAAGTTGTACGATGAATATCCTTATGCCTTCTAGAATCTGAGTAACATTATTGACTGTTTCGTGAAAACACTGAGATTCTTACAAAGAGCTTGAATGTCACAGATAAACTGAGACACGTAACTGCCAGCATAAGGAGTTATTATATTATGACTAGATGATAAATATTTTGCTTAGTTTAACTAATATACAAAATCTAAGGGAATTGAGAGATGAAATAGGGTACTCAGTCTTGTCGTCTGAAAGCTACTCTAATCCCTGTCTGATATCAATGTAATAAAATCAGAATATTTTCTCATCAGTAGTTCGTGATAAAAAAATCAGAACAATTCACGATTCATGTAAATAAACAATTTTAAATTACAACATTGCCATTTATTTAGCATATGTCATCACTGCTGATTAATTTAAATACCTTTGCCAAGTGAAACACATCAATAAAGTAATCATTTAGCAACCAAAGAAAATATTCTTTCTGTACTCCTTTAGAGATGTGCCTTATGTATGACTTTATGACTTTATTGATACTCCTACCCACTATCTTAGAGTAGATAGTTAAAATAGATTCTTCACATAGTTTTCAAAAAGTAACATCTCAGATATGAAATTGCAGGTGTTGCACAACCCGTTCATTCTGAGAATGAATTGTGGAGATATATTCTAGAACTCCCATGTTATTTCTTCTTTGTTGTGTATGTTAAACATACAGTTGCATTGTGTAGCTTTGGTTCATAGTGTAGGTGGATAAAAGGCAACTTTGGTGCTGGGATACCACGAGCAGTTAGGTGGACTGTTTTATTTTGTCTGACTAAGACAACACAGTACATCAGAATGTAAAATGTAATCCAGTCTGGATTCTTTCTAATGGAAAAAGGAATGATCTGTAGCAGATTCTTCTTTTGTGATCCATGAATCATAGTTAGGTTGTTACCGTCCTGCGCTACCTTCCCACTCTACACTGTTCTGGTGCAACCCCACCTAGAGTACTGTGTGCAATTTTTGGCTCTTCAATATAAGGAAAACATCAAACTATTCAAGTGTGTCCAGAAGAAGGCAACAAAGATGGTGAAAGGTCTCAAGGGCAAGACTTATGAGGAGTGATTTTGCTCATTCATCCTGGAGAAGAGAATGCTGAGGAGTGAACTAATTGCAGTCTGTAACTTTCCCAAGGTGGGCAAGTGGAGGAGTGGAGCGCTGTTCTCTCTCTGGTAATCAGAGGCATAACAAGAGGGAATGGAATGAAGTTGCATCAAAGGAAGTTCAGACTGGCCATTAGGAAAAGGTTCTTCACTGAAAGGGTGGTCAGCCACCTTGGAACAGGCTTCCCAGGGGAAATTGTCATGGTACCACACTTGTCAGAGTTCAAGAAGTGTCTAGACAATGCTTTTAGTCATAGGATTTAATTTTAGGTGAGAAACAGGGAGTTAGACTTGATGATCATTATGGGTCCATTCTAACTAGAGATATTCTGTGGTTCTAGATCTTTCTAGACTCATATTGCAAGCATTTCTGTTTAATCTTCATAAAATAAACTAATTAACTAATACTGTTTCAGGCTGCAGTTCAATGAATGCAATCTGACCACGGGGTTATACTTACATTGATGGAACATTCCCCTGAGCTTAATATCTCCTTTGGTCTGTAGACATTTTCCTAAGACAGGGTGATAGGAGTGAATTAAGAACAAGTCATACCTAAAGTACAGAGCTCTGTCAGATTCTCCAGTTAGGGAATAAATTGCAGTTTCTCTTCTATCTCTTTTAGTATTCAATGAACTTCACACTGATAGTTATTAACTTCTGAATAAATAGATGCTTTTGTGGATTTTTTTCCACAATGGAGAAACTGTCTTGACAAAATAATATTATCAACTTACCAGCCCTAGCTAATGAATTTAATTAATCCTTTGGCATTGAGATTCAGAACTAGAAGTAGAGAATACCAAAATTTATGTCTACTTTTTTACTTTAATGTCGACTCCTGCCTGTAAATAATTTCCTCTTAAAATTGTGTGGATATTTATTCCTTTTGGTTTGGCTGCTTTCAACTTTTTCTTTTGAAAAGCAGATAATCTGTGACAAATTTATCCTTGATAGAAAATAAATTTCCTGGGTTGGTGGGGATAATAGAAAGTATTCCTTCAAACTGACCTTCAGTTTATGATGGATGTTTTCATGGTTGAACCTTTTATTTAGCATCTTTTGTGATATTTCACAGATAGAGCTAGGTTTGCTATGACTTGTTAGTAAGTGGGATTAGGGAAGAGGTTTTAGCCTTTTAAAACATTTGGAATCACCCCTCTCACAGTATTCTTTTGCCAGTGACATTATTTTTTTGCATCTTTGACATAAAATCATCCAACAGCTTCTATTATAAACATTCTATAACATTTCCAGTGTTACTGGTTCTATAGCATCTCACATATAGTCACCAACAGTCTTCACTGTTTAGTCGGATAGGTGTGATACTTGTAGTTTAAATATGAAATAAAAAATGAAGATATTGTAAAGCAGACCACAAAACAAAAAAAAGGAAAGAAAAAAAATCCACTAGCATCATGTGAATAAGAGCAGTGGTAGCAGATGTGCAAATGAAAACAATATTGTGGGATCCAATTTACATTTTGGAGAATGTCTTTTTAAAACTACTTATTTGGAAAGGTCATTGCATAAAATATATAGTAGATATACAGATAAACTGGTATAATACAAATTTTGCTGCCTCTAATGATACAATTTCTTTCCTCAGCTTGCAGACTAAATTACTTAGCTGACCTTTTAAACGGACAAAAATCAAAAGAGAGAACACATTGTGAAGTAGGGAAGAATGTGCATATCATCTGAAATTTTAAACTTATGTACAATCTATCATAACGTACTGATACTGGGACATCAATTCTACACCAAAAATGGGAAGAAAAACCCCAGGGTTTTCTGCATTAGTTCTCATCTAAGAAATTTTATTTTAAATCCAACAGATAAAATTTACAGGTGTGTTAGGAGCATAAACACAGAGTTTACACAGATAGTTATTTCTATTCACTTCCAGTTTTTACTACTCTAGTTATGATGAATTCTTAGAAGTTATAAGGCCAAAATTATGTAGAAATCAAAGTCTGATGACATAGTCAAATCAAACCTTTGATCAGGAAATAAACATACACAACAAAATCCTTTGAACCATGTGACCTTGATGGCCAAAAAACACCAAACCTTGCCCTCTCCATGAGGCATTTGGAGTAATTCTTTAGGCAGAAGAAGCCTAAGTGTTATCCGGTATACAACAATTTGTTCAAGTTTCTTTGTCCCCGAGAAACACTGCTCTTCACCAAAAGGTCAATGTTTCAAACAACCCCCCAGAATTTAAAAATCTGTCAATGAGTGTTGGTCCTGTCCATAAGATTTACTTCATGCTTGACTACGGAACAGTATGCAGAATTACATTCAAATGGATGCAAAAATGAATCTGTGCGATAGAGCTTTGGTAAGGCCAGAACTGGTGATAAGACCAAGACAGGGAGCCTGGTTGGTTACAATGCAGCATTTTCTTCTTTTCTACTGAAAACTAAGTGACTGTATTTTTCTACTCAGGACAGTTTACTCTTCTACAATTGAACATGTGACTGAGAATAGATCATTATTGAAAAAGTTCACTGAAAATGAATTTCAGGCTCTAACTTCACATTTATCCCCAGACTAATATTTAACAGAAAGCAGTAAGGAAGAGTACAAATAATGCAAGGAAAGCCCAATCTCATTTTCATGAAAGGCAGAACTAAAAAAAGGAATGTAAGAAAAATAGGAAGATCTCCTGAGACAAACAACTAAGAGAATGTGGCTTCTTTAGCCCAAAGGCAAAATTTGAGAGCAGGATAAATTCATGCAGAAGTTGTGCTTTGTCTAGACATATGAGGAGGGTATCACAACTTTAGAAGAAATTGCTAATATTTCAATATCGGTGCAAGGATAAAGTATATATAAAAATATATAGATATATAAAATATATTTACATTGAAAACAAAAAGTATATATTCCTAGCCTCTAGAATGACGAGATTCTGGAATTGCCTCCCAGCTGAACATAAATATGATTAACTATTCTACATTTATTGCGATAAATAAATAAATAAATATGTAGATTCTGCTTGATCTCTTTTACAGCATTGTTCATCCCTCTATCAAACTGAAAAAAAAAATATATTTGGCAACACGATTACCAGGAAAAAAACCCAGCATTTTGATTTTCCTGAACAGGACTGGTTAAAGAACCAAATGTTCTCCCTAGTTGTTCCAGACATGTTATGTATTGGCTTGTTTTTATTGCAAAACCACAACAGCCAGAAATAATGAAGGTCTCCTTCATATGGAATTTGCTTATGTTTTCTGATGGACATGTACAAACAAATCTCAAAGAACCTTCTTGTTCTAAACTTCTAAGAAAATTGGAATGAGAAAAATAATATTATAGATGTTCTGCCCTTTATAACTGGAGTACAAACTGAATCTGTGACTCTTGAATTTCCAATGCGGCACAAAGGACAGCTGTAGAAGAAAAACAGATTGAAACATAGGAAATATTACAATTTAGTAAGTCTGTGGCAGTTATCATATTTATCCACTTACAAACAAGAAATACTTTGAGCAAACAATTTTCCAAAATATATAATTTTGCCTTTTTATGTCAGGGACAAGGTAGTGAAGAGTTCATCACCCTGAGGAAAGAGTTTCCAGCTCTCTCTCTAAGGCTGGTTAGTACCCTAATTAGAGAGATATCTCAATCGCACCTCCATTGGTAAGAGCACAGCAAATGTAGTCCTCTCTGAATTATATTTATGCCTGTGGGGAAACAAACTGTGCTGCTAGAACAATAAAATGTCACTAGCTGTCCAAAAAGTTCACATTCCTATCGGCCTCTTAACTATGAATTGCAGCAAAATCCAAATTGGACTTCACTGCATTGTACGGTTGAAAACTTTCCCAACATAAGCCTCAGAAACTGGCAATAGTTGCACAGACTGACAAGACAAGGAAAATCTTTCCCTTTTCCAGGCTTTTACTCCTGTTCCTTTTCCCTTCACTGCATTTACTACTAAATTTCACGGTGTACTTCCTTCTCCTGAATGTGGGAAAGAAGGCCCCTCTGCCTGGGCGGGGCAGCAGACAGTGATCTGCTAGTACGCAATGGCAAGCATTTGCAAAAGCAAATATCCAGGAAGTGGATTATTGCATTTAGTGTAATTTTTTTTTTTTTTTTTTTCTCTTTCCTGTGTGATGGGAAGATGTCAAACACTGACTTACTGATATCGAATAGAAAATGGAATCGTAGATTCTTTTAGGCTGGAAAAGATCATCAAGTCCAACCTTTAATCCAGCACAAAGTCCACCATGTCACTGAGCATTCTTTAAATACTTTAAATTTCCAGGTATCACTTTCCTGGACAGCATGTTCCAATGCTTGACAACCCTTTCAGTGAAGACATTTTCCCTAATATCCAGTCAAAACCTCTCCTGGTACAATATGATGCTGTTCCTTCTTATCTATCACTTTTTACTTGGGAATACAGACCAACACTCACCTTGCCATAGGGTCCCCCTTGAGCCCCTTTTTCTCCAGGATAAAATAGCCCAGCTCCCTCAGCTGCTCCTCTTAAGACTTGCTCTCTAGACCCTTCATCAGCTTTGTTGCTTTTCTATGGACAGCATACAATACAAGAGAAAGGTGATTTGTATGGGACATGTTCTGTTGGAACAGAACATTCTAGTCTGTGTTGTTTAATAAAGTTGCCTCTAGGTAACCTACCTGTTCAATGTGTTCTGTGCATTGCATTAAGAACTAAGGCAATGTCCCTCCTTTCTCATATATTTTGAACAGTCATCCTCCCTGATTTTGATCTACTAAATTGTATCTGAATTTATTTTATTTGCAATTCCAGTCAAAACCCTGTTATATTTTTCTCTTCATGCTGATGCTGTAAGAAGTAAGCTTTTCATAATCTTTCTAATGCTTTCATTGAATTGAAGCTCAAAAATTTTCTTCATCTTATTTCATTATGAGACAAAATGTGCTCTGCAGCATTCCAGTTAAAATAATTATATTGACAAGCATTTATACTAAAGGAGATACGTAATAGCAAATGTTATGTGAGATTAAAGGTAAACCATATATGGTCAAATATCACTGAAACATTGGATCAGAAAGACGTTAGATGGTCAGGACAACTTTTTCCAGTAACTGATTCTGCATTATAGCATAAAACCCAATTCATCTCACTTTATCGTCACTGACCTACTAAGCCTGTAGCCAGAGCTACATAACAGACTTTTGCTTCTACAGTCTTTCATGAGATGCTGTAAACAAGACATTATATAGAGACACAGGGCTGATCTTACTCTGACCGGGATGCAGGCAAAGACAGAGATTTTGAAAACGATCATATGTATACTGAACAAGAGTCAACAAAAATGGGACCTTTGGGGAAAGGGTAAACATGGAGGGACTGTTTGAAAGGAGAATAGGATGGAAAAGGAAGAGAACTTGGAATCAGGGTTATGTGAATGGAGAGACCTAGACTCAGCCTGCTGAAACATTTATTGTGGCACCTGTAGAGTTGTGCTGGCAGTTTTCTCCCTCGTATGATGCATGCTGGTTTATGAAAAGCTTGCTTTTGATGAGAAGTTTGATAAGCTGTGGGAGAGTACTTTAAAGTACTGAGGGTGACATAGGCACAGAATATTGTGGCAGAATTTCTTCCACAATATGTTGTACATATTTAATGATTTGACTACACAGAGAGCAGCATAGAAGAAGCTCAAGTCTAGTGCATACTTCAATTTTAAACCCAATATACATTGAAATTTACTTAGCAATGTTCAGTCTATGCAGAACTGCATGGTCAATGTGGTCTTGTATTTATTTTATTTTGTTTATACCATAGCAAGTCATGACAATATTTAAGTCTTGGTCATTTTCTTAGAAGAATACCCATTTTTGGGTATATACCCATCATATTTAGAATGGTTAAGGGGGTTTTGTGTGTACTCTTTGAAGATCAAATGCACTGGAGTATCTGTAAATCATTACTTTTGGGGAAATAGTTTTCTTCAGACACGTATGTTGATCTTTGGTTTTACTATTTAATAATGCATAACAACATAGAACACAGTGTTCTTGCTCAGAATAAACATTTAAACATGTATACTCTAGACTTCCATCTAGTGCACAAAATTGTATCCCTGAAATTACTTGGATAAAACAACACACCTACTGTGTACTAAAATGAATTCCCACATGCAATCAGTACAGGACATAAAAATACAGCTACCACTGGGAAAAACTTTTCTGCAGGCCACCTACTTCATCTTTGGCAATTCCGTCCTGATACTCAGAGGAAACTTATAAAATACTTTCAAAGACAAACTTGAGAACTAAAACTCATAACTCTATCAGATACTTAAAGTCATAGACCCAAAGAAGTATTGTTTTGTCAATGCAATAAATAAAATTTCTTCCTTCTCTTCTGATCCTGAAGTAATTCCTCAATGTTTCTCATGATTTAGGTGGTATTTCTTGCTCTTTTTCAATACTGGTTCGTAATGATCCTATCAAGTATGCTCTTGCAAACTGCGTGAACTGCTCCACTTTTGCTTATCAGAACTTGGTCATATATATTAATGTAGGAGAATTTTAGCAGAAATTTAGTAGAAACCACTTGTTCTTGTCCCACATACAATATAAAAATTTTTGACTGCTGCCTCCAATCTTGAGAAAAGATTCATTTTTTTTACAAGCTCTGTCAGCTGGTCTTGAAAAAAAAAATATTATTTCTCTAATGCAACCTAGTCTTATTCATATTTTTTGACAGTTGTGGCTGTAGCAGCTTCCTTCTTTTTGCCTATTATCAAATCATAATAATGTTCCTATACACTAAATAGCCTCATGGCCCAATACAGCCATTCATTACCCTGATAATTAGATTGCTAACGAATACATAGCAATCTACTTATTCTCAGAATATTCTGATCTTTCTGAGTTTTTATTTTCTCCTGGCTTGTTCCTTTCTCTGGAAACATTTTTCAACTAATTATCATGAAATACCTGCAACAAAAATTCAAGCTAACAAAGCCCACGAACCTGGTCAAACAGTGTCTTCCAGTCCAGTAGCTCCCAGCTTTGCTGATGCCTATTTTAGTGCTGTGCTTTTTAAACTTGTTTATAACTCGCCACTGTCTGCCGCAACAGAGGATACAAGGATTCCCTGAAACAATACCTCAGTGTTGGTCATATTGACTGCCATCAGTGGTCCACTCTGGCCTCCAATCGAGAGACATGGAGGCACATCATCCATAATACTGCTGTCTCCTTTGAGAATGCATGTAGAATCAATCTCAAGGAGAAAAGACAATGTAGAAAGAACTGTGCCTTGTCATTACCACCTCAGGAGACTTTCCACTGTGCCTTTTGCAACTGGACTTGCCCATCCTCCATTGGCCTTTTTAGCCATCAGTGCACTTGCAGCAAGCGTGGGTAGAGCCCTTCCCATATCTTCGTTCGTGAAGCCGAGCCATGATGATGATAAACCAGATCTTTGAATGGAGTACTGAAAAACACTGTATTCTGCCAGCTTGCCTGCCAGTTTATCACTGACATCAATATGCTTAAGAGCAGTTAGTCCTCTTTCTTCACATTAAACATGCAAAAATGTGTTACTATATTTTTCTTCCTTGACCTTCTTCACTTGAATACCTAATCATTTAATTTATCATTAATTTCTACTTTCCTGAAAACTTCTTACAGGAAGAGGTCAAAATAATAAAGTACTCACTGGTTCAGGAATCTTTGGACAGAGAGATCATTGCAGAATTAGAGCTTTGGGCCATGAGTTTGTACAAGGATCTTTTGCTACAAGCACCTCTACAAAGACCTGTACTGAAGGAGAGCTTCTCTAGGACAGAATTGCCCAGAGATTAAATGTTTTTTACAGTGGCTGCCAACTTAATGAAAAGATGCTGATTGATAAACATCAGCCAAGAAAAACTTTAAGATAGAAATGCAGTTTTATGAACCTCCAAAAACATTAAACCTCCAAATGTTGCATGCAAAGCTTGTCTGTGTTTCATAGTCAGAGAGGGCATTTTTCAAAGAGAATATTTCATAGAACATTAGTGCTTTGCATCATTGGTGCTGTCAGCCAAGGTGATTAGCACTTTGATCTGTATGCAATTACAATTACACATTTCATTAAGGGGATTTTTATGAAGTAAGTGTACTGAAATTTGGTTCTTTCTGTACACGTGTGGAATGGAAGGTCCTTCTATTAAATCTCTCTTATATTAGGGCTTTACCTAATGATGGTAAATGTTACATAACTCACTCTGAAGTGTGAAATACAAAGACTGATATGTCAAGACATTGGGTAAAGACAATGAAAACTTTCTTGTTATAGCTCAGGAGACATGCTGGAGCTGAGAATGCAGTCTGATCAACTCCCTGTATAACAACGAGTACAACTAAGAAAAGGTGAAGTGTGATAGTAGTAGGCTACTCTATTCTGAAAGGTATAAGGATGCCCATTTCCTGATTTGGTAGGCTCTCCAGAGATCTGTGCTGCTTACTGGGGGCTTGTATCACGGTTGTCATTGAGAGACACGTCTTGTAAAGTCCACAGCCTATCACATGCTGCTGCTGTTTCCCATGGGCACTAGCGATACTCCCAGGAGCAGTCTGATGAGTGTCAACTTGAGAGCAGCAATAAGGGACTCTGTAGTGCAGGTAGTTTTTCCATCAATCCTCCAGGTCAAAGGTAAAGTGTTTGAGATTCAAATCTGGAAAATTACCAAATGGTTACTGAACTGAGCCAGAGGTTCAGCTGCTTAGACCATGGGACTCATTTTGAGAAACGTAGTCTATAGGGAGCTGATGGAGTTCTGTCAGAGGAAGCAAATTGAATGTTCAATCATAGACTTCCCAAGCTGGTAAAGGGAGCTTTAAAGTAAAGTTGCTGGGGGAAAAGAACCTCAATCCGTCACACTCCCAACAGTTTGATGCCAGGGCCAGCAACAGACGCCTATAGCCTGGAGAGAGATCACAGGTCAGCAGAAGAAACACCTGAAGAGCAGCACAGGAATTCACAGAATCTCCTGATACAGGCTCTTTAGGTAGGACAAGAGGGGAGATGAGGAGGTCATTGACCAGCCGGTGTGCCTGGAGCTTCACTTGAGGATGGATGAGGAGCTGACTGAGAGCTTTTATGGGTCAGGATTAAAGGCAGGACAAGTACAGGTGACATTAGAGTGAGGATCTGCTATAAACTGCCTGACCAGAAAGACTGAGTGCATGAGGCCCTCTACAGACAGATAGGAGCAGCCTCATGGAGCCCTGTCCTCATGGGGACCACTCCAATATCTGTTGGAGGGACAACACAGAAAGGCACAATCAGGGTAACTTTTTGTAACTGGAAACTGTAACTTATAACGTTTTGTCTGGAAAAAAATTAGTTTTGAGCAGCCTTATCCTCCACGTCAGAAGCCATTTAAAGATCCTTCTTGCTGCTTAGCAAAGGATTTTGGTTATTGCTTGCCAGAAGAGATTATTCTCTAGTGAGATGTCATTTAGTGTCACCACTCCCCATAAGAGTCCTTTCCCTGGTAAGGAAAGCACAAGCCTCTAATTCCTGAGAACTCTGTAATTCTACTTCAGTAAAAGACTTGATGACATTTGTCAGCTCATCCCATGTAAAGGCTGATTGTTGCCCTCCATTTGTGAGTTCACTTAGTGATAATGACTGTTATGAAGAGTAAGTTAATTCTATCTAACAAGATAATTAAAAATCCAATAATAATAATAATAATAATAATAATAATAATAATAATAATAATAATAATAATAATAATAATGACAACAACAACATTTTACTAAATATTTAACTATAATTAACACCATCTCCTCAAGAAATTGCAACGGAAACATTTTTTTATAAAATGTTTTTTTCTGCACCAATACTAGCTCTATTCTATTTTGTATTTCTATGGGGTGTTTTAGAACTTTTTTTAAGGAAGGCCAATGAATGCCAGTTAGATTCTTCTGCTTACTAAGCCCTTTCCCATGGAGAATGCATTTGAAAGAAGTGATCAGAGCTTGTTCACTCAGCTTATCAAAGTAGGGGCAGTTATTTTAGCAGATTTTCTCCAGCATTACCTTTTGGAAATGAAATTTATGTAAAAAATAAGTTCTGTTGTAATTGCATTAAAAATTTGGTAGCTCAAAGGGTCTGGAAACATAGCCAATGCAACTCTGGGAGTGGGCTATGAAGTAAAGTTCTTTGAAAGCAGAATTTTTCTATTATACAAAATGGAGATAGTGCCGTTTCAATGCCCTGAGATTCCTTTCTCTTCCAATTGCCAAAATTTGAATGAAACAATCTTTTTCAGCACTGGACTTTACTCTGTCTACTTAGCATGAGGACATAATGTAGAAAAAACAGAGAATGATGAAATGAAACGTAACATATAACATTGAACAAGAGGACAAGGTGCTCAAAGGGTGCAATAGTGACCCAATTTACAGAGACCAGCAACTACTGTAAGTATTTGTATGGTTGGTCCTCTTCTGGAGATTTCCAGGCACAATGAACCAGAATATTGTTATTTGGTTTTAGCGGTGAGAATATTTATTCTTGAAAAGGTGACGTGCACTTATATCATGACAGATAACAAAAGAGCCTTGTCTGCTGATTCTCATTTGCTTTTACGAAAAAATGCCATCAGGACACTTGGGAAAAATGTAGCCTTCCATGGCACATATAAGGCCCAAGAAAGTTAATATTAAGCTCAAGAACAAAGTATGTAAAAAAAAAGTTTTTCATTAGCACCCTGGCCAAGTGAAGCTGCCCTGCTTTAAGCTAATGATGCTTTAAGCTAATGATGCTCAGCTCAGAGCTATGCTTTTGTTACTCTCCTTGCATGCTAAAACTTTATTTTGAAGACAGTGCTGGAAGTATATTAATAGACAATGCTTTCTCATGTTTGAAATTCACATCCTAACTTAATCTATACTATCCACCCCATGTAGGCATAAAGTGTATAAAATTAGCAAGGTAAGGCAAGGTATTGGGTCCTTAATTTATCAGCTGATGCTTTAAAATATAATCTATTTAATCAATATTAGACATAGACTAATGTGTAATCTGCATCTGTGCCTAAGGCAGAATGATGTATATCGTATTTTTACCAGTGTTTTGTACAGTCTGGCTTCTGCACTGTGAGAAGGAAAGCATTATAGCTAGATAGGGTATGCTTACTGTGGTGATGAGAGTGACTGTGGATGCTCCTGGATGTGAGGTGGAAGAAACAGTAAAACTCCAGTAAACTGGTTTTATTTACCTTCACAAACTTATTGTGCTTGCTTGCAAGAGCATCATCAATAAACTCACCGTCAATATCTCTTCACCCATTTAAGCAAAGACAGCTCAAATCAGAGTTGGTAATATTGTTCAGATTTCTTTTAAGTAGTTCTATGTCAAGGGAAAAAATACACTTGAGTTTAAAGAAGTGACTAATCCAACCTAAATGGCTAATGAGGAAAGACTTAGTACTTGCCTGATTGGGAAAGAGCAATAAACTTCTTTAAAGCATTTCTCCATACAAATGGAATTTGGCAAAATTAAAAAAGATGTTCAAAGATGCCTTTATTTTTTGGCTTTGTTTGTATGGTTGGTTGATTTTGTTTTTGTTTTGTGTTGTTTTGGGGGGTTTTGTTTGTTTGTTTGCTTGCTTTTATTTCTATTGAAAGAGACAGAGAAGATTTTTTTATATAAAAAGGTAAAAGATGTTAAATACAAACACCTATTAATACAAGATTTACCATTCCTGTGTATCTGGCAAGGGAATGTCATTGCCACAGGCCAAGTTGTGAAATACATGGAGGGCAAAACTACCACAGCCTCTGACAAATCTTTGTGGCTTCCTTGATTTTTAAACATTAGATGAAATAGCTTGAAAATGTTCAGTATCCAACAGCTCTGAAAGTATTCCTACAACAGCTGCTACTGCCTTCAATACACTTCAAGTTTATTCATAAATTTAGAAATAATCATGGAAGGAAGACAAAACTGAATTTTATCTTTGAAAACAGGGAAAAATTAATTCACAAATGATCTCTGACTGCTAATGAGATCACATCAATCACACAGAAATATACAGATATCTCCAGAAAATAACATTAGAAATGGAAGGCAGATATATGAATAATGTCATAGAGTCAGCAGAAGGTAAATATTTTGAAAAATCCTGAAATCCTGAATGTTTTGCTGTTGTGGTTGATATAGCTTCAGCTGAGGGTAACAAATACATGACACAAACACAGCTCATCATTATTTTCAGGTTATAGTTATTTAAATCTATATGAGTAATTAGATTTTAATGAATCTGAATTGTAACTAATTACTTGAACTGTGCTAATATGCCTTTTCAAATGGCATATTGCCTATAAATGATATTCAGGTAGCACTTGTGTTTTACAAAAAACTACTATTAATGATCAATTCATCTTGACAGTTTTATAAATCCCCTTGATATTATAGTTCCCAGTTTGTTTTTCAGGTTTGAGATTTATCTTTGGGCTTTGTGGAAATAAAGTATAGGCCCTCCAGTCCAAAGGAGCCTTTATGAATTTTCTGTGTCTAACAATATGGATAGGTGTATAGATATGATCATCAAGTTGTCCTTGAATTGTTTACATACAAGCTAAGACACAAAATTTAGAAAAACATAATCCACTTCTATCTAAAAGTAAAGTCTATATTCTTTAATATTGTTTACAGATGTTTTCCTGTAATAACAATATTCTTTGTCAGAAGCAATTAATGATGACTTAATTTCATCTACCAGGAGAAAAAAAAATCACTATTTTCCATAATCTTAGGCATTGTCATGAGTCAATAACAACACCAGTGTGAGCTGAAATTTCTCTCTCAATCAAACCCTTCCATCTGTTTCTCAGTGCTGCTAATACACCTGAAAAAAAATACCTGCAGAACTAGAAAGGTACAGTTGCCAACTCTGATGTTGGTTCATAGCATATCTATCACCCTTGAGAAAGAAAATTAACTATTCTTGCCTCAATCTGACTAATTATGTTCTTGAGAGGTGAAAAGTAACATTTAGTTTGTAGGCTTTTGTTCCTTTTCATTTTAAGAAGCTGCACAGAAGTTGTGTAACCCCTTACTGATGGTAACCCTCCATCAATTGGAGCTCCAGTTTGTCCATAGAATTAAAGGGCAAAACAACACAGAAAAGTTCATGGCAGCCCTCCATTAAGCTACTGATATATGTGAAATTATCATTATTTACTTAGCTCTCACAGAACTGAGACCTAAAACAAATCACCTGAAGAAATTATCCAAGTGAGGAATTTGTGTCAAAAACATGGCTAGTGTCTAAGAGTCCTGGGAGATTTAACTTTTGTACAAAGCTGACAGCAAGAAGGCATTGAGGCAATAAGGGAAACAAAAATCCAAACAAGCCCCATGTAATTCTTTATATTTCAGATCAGGATAAGTCTGCAACCTTTAACTCAAAGATATTATCAGAAATTTTCTTAACATTTTGAAGGAACATTCTCCTCTGTCTTCACTGTAAACATACCACTTTAAAAACAAGGTGAAGGGAGGTGAAATAGGACACATAAACTAGACTTTCGTCCTAGTTTAGGGGGGCTGTGTTTAGCATATCTGTAAAAAGCTGACTTAAAAGTGAAGAACACCCTTCTGAGGGACAGCAGCTGTATGTTGACAGCTTATGGAGAAAACAGCAGGTAGGTGAACAACATCAATTGACAGGTCTGAAGTATGTGTCACTGATGTATTTTCTACTCAGTTTCGAGGGAATCTTGCCTAAAAGTTAGAATCTAGTATATAAACTTCAGCAAGTTATGACCATATTCCTGTATGAAAGACTGAGTCAACTAACTACACCTATGCATGGCTGGGGTAGGCAGGCACTTTAAACAGACGTTCTCATAAAGAATGGTAATAAAGTAGATGCCATATGGGCTTTGCTTCAGGACATTCCTGAATGCTGAGGAAGAGTAGATTGAATGTTATTACATATCTATAGCAAAAAACCCACTGCACATCCCCACAGTTCTGGAAAGACAGAAAACATATTACTGATAATTAATTGAGGAGGTGATGAAGGAAGTAAGCATGTTCAGCTCCTGCAATGCACCAGACTGATTAGCTTCCTTCACAGCTAGTGCAGCCACGAAGAAAAGCAGAGCTCTTTGTGCCACTTTGTCCTACATATTGACAGGTGATATGCGTGAAACAGTTTTCCAGATTGTGGCTTCAAAGGACTCTTCTTTAGACCCAGGCTGTATGATGTGCAGTGACAATTCTCTCCTTCCCTGCTAAATATCTGAAAAATCTTTTCTGATTCTATCTATGCTGAGTTTGTCTCATAGCTTTTATCCATGGTCTTTCTATTTCTTCTTGCTGGAGAGGAGAAGGTATTCACACTTTAGTTTTTTCTCATTTTTGTTCAGAGGTTGTAAAACCCTTTATCAAGAAAAGAAAAAAAATATGTGTTTTACTTGAAAGAATTTATAAAGTTCTAGAAACGGCTTTTATTGTACCCCTTATTGATTAAAGGTATGTGATTTGAATATCTTCAAGAACATACATTTTTACACTGTTCTTCATGTTGGCTTGACACAGGTGTGTCAGGGGCTGATTTCCAGTAAGAGCCCCTGGATGTGTCTGACCAGGATATTTGCTCAATAACTTAGGCAAGCATTAGTAGAAAAATTGACCTTTAGTATTCCATATGCACTTAAAATTATTTAAATAACTTAAAATTCTCTGTCTTGTTTATCAAGAAATACAAAGGAGGAAGAAAATTTATGGCTAAATTTGAAAATGCAGGCCTGTTCTTCTCTGATTATATGTCTCTGCTGCTATTCGATGGTATACTATACATATTTCTCAGTAACAGAAGATGTTGCTCAACTAGCACCTTTTCAAAAAGGCCAGATTCTCTCTTAAGAAGCTGCAAACAATTTTGAATAGGACACTGTAATGGAATGGTTTTCATGTATACAAACTTTGCCCTTTATGCTCTTTCTGTGGTCACTTAGAGAACTAGAAGTTTTCATACATCATGGATTCATGATTTCATATTTATTTTCTTGTTACATTTCAGGTCTTTGGTTTATATGTTTTTGTTTGTTTGCTTTATTTTTTTTCTGTGATTTGAACATTTCCTGATATTTCTATATCAGTCCCTATAACGGTAATTTTTCCCCAAAGCTTTCAATAAACTAAGGATTGTGCAATTCGCTGCTCATTTCCCGTCAGCTTTTAATTAGCAAATTAATGTTGTATGAAATGATGATAAATTATACATATCTGCCAATCTACCTGTGTGCAAAATATGTATAGTCCTCAGTGTTGATTTAGGATGAAGAATACTTTAAAATCATGTCATAAGTTAATTGTATTTGCACATTGCATACAATTCTATATGGGTTGTGCTTGCAAAACCAATAAAGTCCAGTGTGTGTTTAAAGCAAAACAACTCAAATAGTCAACACACTTTTAAAATAACAATTCAATTGCATCCAGCTCTGGGAGCCCTAACATAGGAAAGATGTGAACTTACCAGACTGAGTCCAGAGGAGGGCCACAATGATGAGCAGAGGGCTGGAGCACATTTCCTATGAAGCTATTCAGCTGCAACTGAAGAAGAGAGAAGGTGCCTGGGAGACCTTATGGCAGCCTTCCAGTACTCAAAGGGGTTTTACAAGCAAGCTGGAGAGGGACTATTTACAAGGACATGTAGTGATATGTCAAAGCTATCACTACATGCCCTTCAAACTGAACAGGCTTCTAACTGAAAGACCTTAGGTATGGATTAGACATTAGTAATTCTTTTCTGGGAGGGTGGTGAGGCAGAGGAACAAGTTGTCTAGAGAAGCTGTAGAAGCCCCATCCCTGGAACTGTTCAAGGCAAGGTTGGATGGGGCCTTGCATAAACTGGTCCACTGCAAGGTATCCCTGCCCATGGCAGTGGGATTGGAAAGAGGTGATCTTTAAGGTCCCTTCCAACTCAAGCCATTTTTTGATTCTATGATTCTATGAAATGTGGGCTTGAAAACAATTCTAGACATTCTTAGCTTTACATACAGACAGATTAACATTGTCATTGGCTTTACGACTTTACAGCTTTACTCAGGAGACATGATATCTCTTTAGCATCCATGCTACTTTCCTGTGGAAACATTGTGAGAATCATTCTGGGATGCTCCAAAATATAGGGCCACTGCAGCACTTCATGGCAGCCCCAGCAGTCTTGTTTCTCCTCTTTGTTGCAGTCCTGAGAGCAGCAACAGGCTTTGCAGCCTCTCTGGCCTTCCTGGCACTCTGGCTGCAGGTATCCAGGCCAGGTCTGACATCATGCAGCCAGGTCATCTGAGCAAGAGCTTTGTGAAACCACACAGTACTTCCACTTGGGAGCTATGCTGGAGTTGGAGCCTGTGCCCTCAGCTGCATTGAGGATAAACCAATGATTGTGCCTGGCCATCGATCTTGCTTATGCCTGATTTCTTGGCTTGACCTTGGGGGTGCCTCACCACCACTGTAGCAGCTAAGCAGGAGCAGGGCTGCAAAGGGCTGGCTCGTCAGGGGTGGTCTAACCCCCCAAGCACTCTCAGCATTTGGCCCCTCAGGTATGTATGATAACACCTATTTTGTTCAGTTAAAAGCAAACATATTTACAAGGTCTTTACCATCTGGAATACATCCCTTCTACTTTAAAATACAGTGAATAATAACGTCTTTGATATGGGAGTGTGGAGATCAAGCTTATAAGGTGAAGCAATTTTCCTACTATAATAAGAGAATGCAAATAAGCAATATGTAAACTCCTCAAGGACAACAACTAATTATGTTGCATACTAAACAGGACACTTGATGCTAGACAGAAAAGCTGAACGAGTTCATATTGTCTCTTATCTCTAAAGCAAATTTAGTGTGATGATTGACAAAGTCCATTGTGTTGCTGGGGAAGACAGCAGATTAAATAATTTTGGATTTGTAAATTAAGCAGCACAAATTTTCAAAACAATAGCTCTGTGTTATAGTAACTGAAATTATTTGCTTAGCAATTATGACTTAACTAAACAGAGAACAGTAGGTTCTAAAATAAATGCACATACAGTAACCTGGTAAACAGAAATTGGCCAGGGAACAGAATTTTTAAGAACTATGCTACACTTAGTAAGAGTCTCACGATTTAAATGTTAGATAAGAACCTGCCATATTTGTTTCAAGCAATCTATTAGGCATTAGGTTTGTGGATTCAGTGGCAGTGCAAGGTAGGCAAAACAGGAATTCAGGCAACAAAGCATTTGGAGTTCAGCTTTTCCAATAGTACTCCTGAGCTATGCTTACATATTGCAGAGGATATAGTACGAGCTACACAATTACTGAGTTTCATTTTGGTCAGTGGTTTAGGAATTGCTTTCTTCTGAAAAATTTCCTTACTTTTTTAGGAAAATAAAATCATTGGTGTTCAGATCACTCAAAAGTAGAGACAAAAAAAAAGAGACTGGTGCTTGTCTCACTAGACTCAACTGAAATTTCACCTTTGCATATTTTACCTCTTATTTTGAATAACACTGGTGTTTCAGAGGTATGACAACACATATTTTCATCAAGATCTATTTAATCAATTTTTCACTGTATTTGACTGTTCAAACTACTTGATCAAATACTTTATTAAATACTTAATTTCTGTCAGCTGTTTACAAAGTAAGACCCTAATTTCCCACAAAAATATTGCAGAATATGAATCCTTAGTTTGTGGGATTATATTTTCTTTCAATGATATTTTGTGTTACTGCGGAAAATAGCTAGAAAGAGATGCAGGCATAGGCTTAACACAAGCCCTTCAGCTATTCTGATGATGGCTGCTGCAGAAGAACTGAGAGAGAGTAGAAGAAAGCACTTGTTGGAAGTGCTCTGTGTTTCCTTCCTAGGCTACTGATTCTTATGGCATTCCTTTTTTTCAGTCTACAAAGATACATGTTTGATATATTTTATTAAATATCTACAGGATTTTTTTCGCCACTCCCTGCAAGAAGGGGCATCTTTACCATTTGCTAATGAGAAGACATTAGATTTTTTCTGCATCACTTGATTTACATAAGAATCTCTGTGACGTTGTGGCACTTTTGGGGCTATGACACAGGCACAAAGACCTAGTCATTGTATGCCATGCAGTAAAAAAGTAATTGCATATATATTCATTGCTTTGTTTTTTTACATAAGAGGAAAAAATTCCATCTGTCCCCCTGACTGCAGTTTTATTTCCCTGTTTTAAATTCTCTATTTTAAGCAAATAGTGAAAGTAACATGCCAACAGTATAACACTGTATAGGTTGAAATGAAAATATACTCCATAAACTAATGTAAAACAGAGTGTTTAAAAATAGAATAGCAGCGCTGTTTCCTCCTCCCTCAAGTAATTCATGCTGACGTGATAACATCAGTTGAATCCAAGGGTAAGATTTTATGTAGACTCTGCAGAGCATACTGTTTTTCAATTTTTGAAATGTTCAAAGGTCTGAAATGGTTATCCCCTGAGTTTCCTGGTGGCTATGCTCCTACAGAGACAATAAGGATTTTATACAAAGTTTACTACAGAGTTCAGAAAACTATTGTGTGGCTGTGCTGTAATTAGAGGAAGGGCTCACGTAAAAATTAATACTAGAAAGATGTAGGTTACAGGGCATAGTCAGCAGATCTAGTTCTCCCACTTCCTTGGTGAATTTTTAGTAGGTTCCTTTCTGAAATGGAGAGCAATTTTCACTCTAGCTTTGTCCTCCAAAGAAAGCAGTCATCACAACAATGTTTTTAAAGTAGGACAATCCCTCTGCTGTGTTTTAGGGATGCTCTGAGATCTCTCCTTCTCCTTCCAACTTTTCTTTTTGAACACCAACTCAATGTAGGCACTGAACTACTCAGCTATGCAAAGGTTACTGTTGTCTGGTCACATATACAAGGAGGAACTCCATGCACTAGAGAGACTTGGAATTACACAATGAAACAAAATGTGTTTATTGATTTAAGACTAAGCAGTTGCCATTTGAGTGGAGGAAGGAGAAAGGAGTTCAAGGTGCAGTTTTGAATCTGGTGCTCACCTTTGATACAAGAACATGTCTCCTATTTCTGTATTTTATTCAAAATCTCTGTCTGCATGACAGAATTTTAGGGGTGAAGACCCTGCAACCGCAGTTACATATGAAGAAACCAGGTTCCATCCCCAGCACCCACCCAAAGCCAGCAAAAGCTTTTCTGCCCTTTTATGCTATTAATTTATGACATAAACTAAGAAAACAATCAAACAGAAGTTCACAAGATCTGTGGGAATGGCATGATGTCAGTTTGTCAGCTCTTCATATCCTCAATCAATATAGCTGTCCAGGCTGGCAACAGCTCTGTGATATGGCCTCCCTATATACTCTTAATAAACAAGATGATCTAAGCAGTGGTTCAGGACACAAAGCAGCAAGGACTGAACAGGTACAACAGACATTAGTGAAGCTTTTATAAAAATATTAGAAGGAAATAAGATGAAAAGAAGAGCTAGCCATAGTGGGGAATACTTCTGGTCTTGCTTAAGTACCAACATATAGTGTTGTCCTGAGTTTAAGAGACAAGTAGAAAAGGAAGGAATTCACATTGTCATTCTGCCTCCAGGCAAACAGAGTTTAGGAAATCAGTGAAATTTAAATGCAAGAAGAAGCCATTTCGTGGCGTCAGCTACATGCATCAGACAGTAGGAAGGGCAGAGAGAAAGACAGAAATTGAGACTGACACTTCAAAAATGTATTTGGGCCATGAAGGCAGTATGAGGAGAACTACATATTATCTTTAGCTAGAATGGCTGTGCAAGCTTAGCCTAAGCAGTCATTCCTAAACAGCAATCCATTAGCTGTCCCACCATCACGAACAGGGACATACACACACACACACACACACACACACACACACACATAAGCTTGACAGTGAACAGGAAAATAAATCACAACAGGGAGCTGTCAGATCATCCTAAGTCCTATAACACAAGAAGAGGTGCAAACTGTGAATTTCCATGATTGGAACAATGATCATGGCCAACAGTCCTGACATCTATATTCTCTCATACTACAGTAGGAAAACAAGACACTGCATTTGAACAATGTGACAACTGTGACAAACAAGAAGTTATATGCTCTAGAAAATGTACAAATGTATAGAAACGGTCATCTGAGCACTCCTACTTATCCTTCCTCATAACCTTGCCCCCAACAAAATTGGATGACCTCATATTCAAAAATGGAGAAAAGAATGTGCTTATATACAGCAGCACGAACCCGACTTTGAAGCAGACTATGACGACATTTCAAATGCTATTGTAAGAATACAGAAAAATTACATAACTCAGGAACCAGCTTAAAATGTTCAGTGAATTCAAACCTTCATGCCTTATATATCACAAACTAATTCCTGGGTATAGAAAGAAGGTCCCGTGTATATATGCTGTAGTATTGTCATATATACTCCTACAATTATACATTATATCGCAATTACAAATAGTTTTTATTATATTATGAGGAAGCTGTACATGCCCCTTTAGCATCTAGGACAGGCTGGATATAATATGACATGAATTCGTTTGCCTTTTCCTCCCTTTGTTCTGCATTTCTGCTTATACAAAACAATATTTTTTACAAATTAAAAAACTAACAGTATAAAATCAATATCCAAATAAAAAGACTAGGTTCTATACTTTAGGTGCAAAAGTGGACCATTTTCATTCAAATGTTCAAAACTACATTCTTGCACAATACAATTGTCTGTCCCCTTTTGCTTTCTTTTCCCTTTCCTTCCTTTTTCCTTTCCTTCTCTCTTCTTTAGTCTGACATTTGGCAGACAATGGTAAACTTCAAGGAAAGGCCTAAGTGTCATGTATTTAAAAATATTTCAGGATTCACCTCCTATAACACACAAATATTATTTTCATACCATGATATTTGCATTTGAAACACCCTTAAATGCCAAAACTTCATTACACATGATTCTGCAAATGTTTCTCAGCTTTTCCCAAAGCTAAGAACAAGGCTAGGCATATACTTAAAACTAACAAAACTAATGAGGTCGTACATAGAAGAATTAACCTTCTTTGATCTAAAAGAGCACAGCAGGATTCAAAATGCTATCTGAATAATAACAAATTTATTAGTAGTCTCTGGATATAAATTAGATTTCTTGCAGAGGTGTTACTCTCAGAAACAAAGATTTAAGTGAAAAAATTCTGCATTATTGCAGATGAGTTTGGGAAATGCTGAACATAGGGTGTCTGACTCAGTCCTGCTATTTGCTGTCTCCATCTAATCATGATTCAGAAGGTCAGGGTGCTGTGAACAGCACCTGAAACCGAAAGTATTTGTGGCCACATCTTGAAATTCAGAAGTCAGTACACTTGCAAAGGGATTTTGGCTTTCCTTAGTCTGAGTTCAGTCTGTTACTTCCCAGTGAAAACTGATTCTCTGCCTTGAGAAATGAAGACTTCTTTGTTTAGAGAAGGTCTCTAGACCATCCAAATATAACCTCTACAATCAGAACTCAAATGAGGGACACCACCAGCCACTATCTCCATTGCTTGAATTCATGTGACTTAATTTTAAATTAAGTGACAAACAGCTTTGCTCTCAACCCAGTCTATGTCAAGAGTCTGACAATTAGAAGAGCCTCCAAGGAAATACAAGAACGTGTTTGGAAACCAAATTGTGTTAGAATGGAAAGCTGTCTCCAACAGCAAATAAGATATACTTGCACTGTGCCTGTTGCTGCTATGGGCCAAGAGACACACTGCTAAACACTCTCACCATACACAACACCAGCACATCCAAACTTCCATTTTGTTTATGCCCAAATTATACCCAGAAGCTGTTGAAGACATGGAAGGGGTAGGGACTAGGGGGCAGCAATTAGCTTTGCTCAAAACTGTGCCAGGTCTACCCTAACACATCAAAAGCAGCAACTAGAAATGCTTCTTAATGTAGTTTGTTTTACTTACACAGCAAAGCCCTCACAGACAATTTGGAAGCGAGAGATTTCTGCATTTCATTGTCTGCAGAGAAAATGCAGGAAAACAAAGCTTAGTGAACCGCCTATGCTGAAGATTCATGAATCCAGGCTTGGCTGCCTACTTTGAGATAAGGGGCAGCAGATTGGGACATTACAGTGTGTATGGGGCATCTTATGATGCAATATCTAAGAAATTGTGCTGGTCCAGACTGAAGATGTTTTCCTTCTGCAAACAGCTAGAGTGGCCCAAGTTCTGCACACTCAAGTTCAGCTCACGACTGTGCTTTGTCAGACTCAGAAACTATCTTCTACCAGTTATTAGATTTGGCAGATGTTTTCTGAAAACTCTGTCGCATGCCCAACATGTTAACTATGTTGTCAGGTGCTGTTCTTTCTCCAAGACAGATTTTGCAGCCCATGCAGAGCTTTGTGCCAAAGCAGCCAGCCTGCAGTCTTGTGACTACAGCACAGATACACCTCAGGGGAGCCACAGGTAAGATGCTTTCCTCACCAGTCTTATCCATTTATTTTACTAGACAAATGGATTAACTAACTCTGAAGTACTAAAGGTCTCCCGGGGTAGCAAATTGCCCTTAACTTCACCGGTTTCCATGAAAACTGACATTGCTCAGTAACTCCCTGAGTTTGCTCAGCACTTTCCCATACTGTCCTAAAGAATTATTGTGGGTGTGAATTAAATACAAAAAAAGCATCACCCATAACATTATGAAGTTTATTTTGTAAATATAGAACTTTTAAAGGTGTAAGAGAAACCAATGCAATATATGAGAGGAAACTAGACACCCTGTCTTGACATTCACTTCTGTCAGAAAGACTGTGTGGGAAGAACAAATCTGTAGCTGATATTAACTAAGTTATGAGCATTTTGTTAATTATAGAGAGAATGGCTTTCCGCAGATTCCCATCCAGTCTGGTTGTGAAACCTGCATGGGGAATCCACAGACTCTTTGGAAAACTATTGCAGGGCCTCATCACTCTTAAGAGCATAGATTTTCTCCCTATTACCTCATCTAAGTCTACTCTCCTTCCATTCCCCCCTGTCCTATCACTACATGATCTCCAGCCTCGTTGTAAGCTTCCTTTAGGTACTGGAAGGCTGCATTGTAAGATTCTCCCAGCAATTTCTCTCTCCCTCTGACTTGACAGAGTGCTCTACATAGCAACATCTCATACAATTATGTTTTTATGCCTTTGACAAGTGTATTGGTTTTTCTGTGGCCAGGTTTTGGTGGCAGTGGGGGGGGCTGAGGGAGAGGCTTCTTCGAGAAGCTACTGGAAGTTTCCCCATGCCCAGGCTGGGCCCGCTGCTGGCCAAGGCCAGGCCAATCAGTAGTTGGCAGAACGCCTCTGTGATAACATATTTAAGAAGGACGAAAAAAAAAAAAAAGAGGTAGTGGAAAAAATGAAGATGGCTGCCGGAGAGGAGCAGGGTGAGAGCCTGTGAACAACAACGCAGACACCAAGGTCAGTGGAGAAGGAGGGAGAGGAGATGCTCCTGGCGCCGGGGCTGAGATCCAGCTGCAGCCCATGGGGAAGACCATGGTGAAGCAGCTGTGCCCCTACAGCCCATGGAGGACCACAGGAGTGCAGAGATCCACCTGTAGCCCGTGGAGGAGCCACGCCGGAGCAGGTGGATGCTGGGGAAGGCTGTAGCCCGTGGGAGACCCAAAGTGGAGCTGGGTCCTGGCAGGGGACTGTAGCTTGTGGGAAGAGGAGCCCACTTGGAGTAGGATTCTCCTGTTAGGATGCGTGGCTCGTGGGGCCCACGCTGGAGCAGCCTGTGCCTGAGAGACTGCATCCTGTGGAATATCAGCCATGCGGCAGCTGTGGGTGAAGGGCTGCTGCCCATGGGATGGACTCTCACCGGAGCAGTTTGTGAGAGGAACTGTGTCCTGTGAGGGATGGACCCCATGGAATGTGGCTGGAAGGACTCCTCTCCCCAAGCAGCGGCTGAGAACAGCAGCTGACCACAGCAACACCTCCCCCCCACCTCGCCTTTTCCCTTGACCGCTGCGGGAGAATAGGTTGGATGTAAGAAGGAGGGGGGTGGGGGGGAAAGGTGTCTTTTAGTCTCTTTCTCTTAGCTCTGATCTTGTTAGTAATAAATTTGATTATTATTCCCACATAGAGTCTTGTTTTGCCTGTGACGGTGATTAAGAAAGAATCTGTTGTAGTCCTTATCATGAATAACAAAACCTCTCGTTATATTCTCTCTCTCCTCTATAGTTGGGCAAGGGGGAGTGAGAAGGTGGCTGTAGTGGGCCCCTGGCACTCAGCCTGGGTTAAACCACTACAACAAGGAAACCAGGACAGTTATTTGTGTGTTCTGAAGATTTATAAATAATATAATGACAGCTTGAGGAAGTTCCCTATTTATTAGATAATAATATTCAGGTTAATCTCTGAGGCCACAAGCCTCACAGTTCACTAGAGCAGAAAAGGACTACTGCTAAATTATCAAAAAGCAACCTCAAGCTACTATTAGGATGAAATTTTAATTAAATTATCAATTTCAAATGACATTAAAAGAGTTGCAAAAAGGAGCCATCAGATTGGGATGGAAAAGCTTAATACTTAGTTAAAAATCTCCACCTATTTTTTTACTTTTTTTTTCTGTTGTTCTCATCCAATTTTCTTCCCATTTTTGTGTGTCTTTTCCTTTGGTTTTGCTCTTTATTCCATTCCCACCTCTACTCCTCAACATCAGCTGAGCCGTTTCTGGCCCATGAAAATGTAATATATTTCGGATAGGATATTAATGGAATCTAGTTTGTTCTAAACGTTCTCCTAAAGCCGTCTGCTTTCACCAGTAATCATGCAAAGCATCTAGGCAACAACATTTTTTAGTTTTTTTCATAGTGCTAGTTTTATATATGTAAAATGAAAACTCGTGTGAGTACTCCATTATTTATCAGATGAGCCGAGACATAAAAGCTAGGATTTCCAAATAAGTCAAAATACTGCCAACAAAGGAACCCTTTTGCAAAGCATTGGTCATCCATAGACCTCACAGTGCTGTATAAAGAAGAATCAATATTATTAGTCTCAAATTCCAGGCCAATGTCTGAGGCACAAAGTGGGAATATGGCTTTCCAAAAGATATGCTGAAGACTAGTGACAGGGTCAGGAACAGGGCACTTGAGTGAATAATCAGGCTAATTCTTCACGTACATTATCGAATATCCTCTCCTAGCAAAATGATATCATAGTTACCTTGCATAGTAGAAAGCTAAATAAAAGGCCAATATAAGTGTTGTTTTCTCAAAAGCATGCAAAAAAATGGAAGAATGTGGCACCATACATATATACATACATCTCTATTTTTTTATTACATATTTCTTCTCTTTGACTAATATTTTGAGAATTGTAGACCAAAGAAGATGAAAGTTCAGGAAACAAGGGATACAGTCAAATAATGAGAAATTTCAAAGCATAGGTACTAAGTAATACATTAACCAAAGAAGGCACTACAGTGGAACATCACCCTTCATCCAACCCCTCCACCCCTGCTTTCCCTCTAAATCAACTACATTACTTACAGAAAAACTGGTATAGGTGTGCAGTGTTATCTGTACAGCATTTTTGTTTTGACTGTCCTGGAAAATTCAATTAAATATTGTTGATGATGCATTTAAACAGAAGTAAATATAGTTAATTTTTGTAATAGGTTATACTTGTGTTTTGAATGTTTATTTGCCTTTTTGCTAATTTTCACATCTTAATCATGTGCAATGACAGTAATTTGCAAGGTTCAGCTAAACTAAATATATTCCCTTTTCTGCATGTTATTAAATAATAAAAATAGAGATAATTTAAAATATTTTTTAAATAATAACTCATTATATTTTGTATGTGGAATTATATTAACTAAGCTGCCCAAATATTTTTAATGGCCCAAGTGTTGCTGAACTATTAAATAGCTCCTGTAATTTATACCATGGATACTCTTCTTTATTTGGATGAAAAGTTATAAACTAGTCATGTTTTTTTTAAAATTATGATTATATAAATTCATGGGAAAAAGGGAATTTAAACAATGTTCTAAATTATGCAACCATAATTCATGGAATATTTGCAAAACCTTATGTAAAATGCTCAAGGTAAGGTATAATTTTGTAATACTGCTGACATTCCACTTAACTAGAGTAATTTAATACAACATATATGTGTTAAATGCTGAATAGACTGCTGAGATTTGTACAGACTACAGTTTAAGACATTAATTGATTGCCAGCAGAAATAAATTAATAAAAATGTTATTACAACCAACCTCGGAATGGTGGTTATGAGTACTTGTTTTCGATCAGAGCTGCCTTACAGTTTGCATTGGTTTTTACTTATTTTCTGTACCTGCCTGGCCTAAGTCAGTTACTAGTCATCACTGCCACCACTGGTGGTGCCCTCATTTCTTCTGAGGGTACCTGCAGGAACTGTTCTGGAAGAGGATTAAGATCACCTGGCTCATAGCTGCCCTTTCAGAAAGGTCTCAGACCTTTCTCTTCTTGCACCCTTGTACCAGGGCAGAACTGGCATATAATGGGAGATCTGGAGTTGTTGAATTTGTGTGCATTGCTTGGTGCTGCTGAAGTCTGGCTGTTCCCCTGCATGCCATCCACCCTGGGGATGTGCAAAAGCTCAGCCCTGCACACATGAATTGCATTTGGTACTTCCAGGGTACACAATTGTTTTTGTGCTCCTCCACTAAAAGGCTATTAGCCCAAAGCTTCCAACAGGTAACCAGTTCATTGTTTGTATACAAGTTCACTGCCTCATGAGCGTGCCATTAACACTGGTATTTACTCTTATAAAGCCAGAGCTTCTCTGTGCATGGGCAATAGACTTATCATACCGGACAGGATAAGCTGCAGTATACAGTTTTCTCCTCTGTGAGACTAGGTGATAAATCAATTAACACTCCTGGAACACAAAACTGCAGAGATTTCAGTCTTTCTCCTCAAGCACTATAGTCCTAAAATATCCTGATTACTAATAATGATAAACAGCAAAGTGTGGGCAGTAACAACTTCAACACTTTAGCTGGAAAATGAGCTGTAATTCCAGACTAAGCTTCATCTGGACTAAGTAACAAAACCAGCAGAGCTTGTAAAACTATCAAAATTATTTAAACACATTTAAAACAAGAGAGAGTAAACTGAAGCACTTGGCTATTAGGAAGTGAATAAAGGGCTGAAGGAATGGAAGGGATTAAATGAGTCTCTGTATCTGCATAAAAAGTCACCGTGAATAAGTATCTATGTGTGCATAAAGCTACTCTATAGTTACATGTTCAAAACTTATTAACTTAAAAGCTCAGTGAGGATACCAACTATAGTTACCACATAACAACAAATGAGTATCTTCTTACAGTATGTAAAGAGAGTAACATGCTAAGGACATCTGAAAACACAGTACCCAATGACCAAGTAATTCTGTTCATCATAACCTATGCTAGGAACACATTTAGAAACCATTTCATACAAACCACTCCTGTTCATAGTGAGTCATCCATTTAGCAATTTGAGCAAAGAAGGCATAAAAGGAGTAATCACATAAAATTGAGTTCTTTGCAAACTCTGTCAAATGCAAAATTCTAGGGAGCTTCTCCCAGTTTTTACTATGCTTTTGCTTTACTCTGCATGGCAGAAGCCTTGTCTGAACCCTAACTCTGAATTCCTGAGTGCATGCCCCACTAACTTGTGCAATCATTGCTATTTTCACAAAGGGAATGTCAGCTAGAGTGTAGCAGTACTTCTTTGCTGTGCTTGCTGTTGTTTCACTTTTCTGACAGTTCATGTCTCAACCATATCCGGCTCCTTTTAATCTGCTTCCTTAGATCCTCCCCATCTGTACTCTGACAGAGTTTCTGAATTTCACTGTGCAATTTCTTGTCCATAATGTATTTATCGGTTTTGCTATCTTCTGAACAGGTCTTGTTTATGAATTAAATACTGTCTGAAGATGTTGCAGAGTACAGCCTCTAGCTTTACATACCGAATGCACAGGATTTAGTTTTGTGGCTAATTACCTGAGTGCCATGTAGAGTCCAGGGCTGAGGTTACCATCCATGCCTGCACACCACTCCTCGGTTTATACATTGCTGAATGTTCCTTCATTGTCAAAGAAAAGGAAAGCTTTTTTTTTTTTTAATTTTAGTTTTTCTCAGAGATCTTTCACCCCAGGAAGTTCCTCCCTTTTGCTTCTCACTGAAGTAATCCTAGTTCTTAGAAAACTGAAAAAAATCTTAAGCATGGGATAACTGTGAAGTAAACAGGAGGTAGCAACTGTGGAAGTTGGGATAGAGCAGTGAGATAGGAAAGATGTCTTAAGGCCTGTGTATTATAGCACCAGGGCATGAACTAGGAAAGTAAGAAAAACAGAAGTTTAGTTCACCTCAAAGAGTTGCTGAAGCACTGGAAGAAGTGATTCTGAGAAAACTTTTTCCTCAGGAAATTACGTGATAAGCACATGAAATTTGCAGCATTCCCTGATGT
Source organism: Serilophus lunatus (assembly GCA_013399895.1). NCBI lineage: Eukaryota > Metazoa > Chordata > Aves > Passeriformes > Eurylaimidae > Serilophus > Serilophus lunatus. Next base: position 177,633 of record VXBA01001361.1, read on the forward strand.
TCTCAGGGCTCCTCATTTCTCTCAGGTCTAAGGAACTGCACTATTTACCTGTTATCCCTCACAGCAGCACAAGTGGTATAATTGTAGTATCTGATGATAAAATAATTTTTCTGATAGCATCTTTTTTTCCTAGTTTAAGGAGGAAAAGAGTATGGGTTAGGTGACCTTTATGCTTGTGCTGCTGCATCTGAAGCTGAGTTTTAACTGTTTTACATAGAAAGCAGAAACATCAGGCACCTCCAGACAAAAGCTCTGCCTGAGATTTTCAGCTTATGAAGACAGCTTGTTTTAGCACCATCCAGGTAAGCATGTGACAGTGACAGGATACCCTTTGCGCTCTGCACACAATTTGTCGTAAGCAAATGTCTTGGATTGAAAAAAAATACTTTTGACAACAGAATAAATCAGACAGCCAGATCATAATAGATGTGGAATATTACTTCTGTTTTACACACGGGGAACTAAGGCAATTGCCTGAGGCCAGCAAGTTACTGTAACACAGCTGGAGACTGCATCTTGTATCTTGAATCCCATGCAAATAAGAAAAAGAAATTACCCTTCCTCTAAGAATCCCACCAAAAGATACTTATGTAGCTATTTTTCTGCATCTGTGGTAAAATAAAATACGCAAGTGCAAAAACAGAGAGAGGTGGAAGGGCTTATGGAAAACATTCATAAATAGCATAACATCTATAGAACAGTAAATGCACAAAAGCAGAGCATGCTGTCAATACATGGAATAAGGGTTTAAAACTCAACATTGTAGTATTTCCGATTTTACCATGGTTTGAAAAAACATGAACATTGCAGCTAGCCACCTCCAGCTTTCTGCTTACTAGAAAGCACTAACATTAAAAATATGGTTTAAAAAAGCAAAATAGTAATAACTCCAGTTCATCTTTCTCTGTTTTAGAATGCATTTTAGCTGTTGCTTTTATACACATAGCATGTTAAGTGTTGTAATCAGCCATATGCTGGCTTCTCTGTTATTTTTAAAGATTTTGGGAAATCTCTTTAGAGTCTAAATCAAAAATAAAAAAAATCACAAATAGGCCCTAGTATTCTAATGCCCTGCACATGCTACAGGTTAATATTTTATGAAATCTCCACTAAAAAATTACTTAGTGCATAGGATTGAGCACATAAATTCTGTATAACATGACAGTCTTATTTTGTAGGTTTCTAGTACCAGCACAGAAAAAGGAACAAACCTCCCTATATTCTGCACTCTCTTGTCATTATGTGTCTTAACTAAAGGCTGAATACTGGCAGAAGAAAAAGCTTTTATAATTATGCCAAGTATGAAAATTTGCAAGCTAGCTGTAAGGTTTTTTTTATGTATTTCAATTAGCCTTATAATTTAAAATTCTTATTTTATTATCAATATAGTTGGCACAGAAATGTGCTTAAGATTCCAAATTTAAAAAAGAGAACTAAGTACTTATGAACACAGAATCATATAATTTGGCAAAAATGTAGACAACAATATAATTAGAAAAAACCCATTTCTTCAGTATCACAAATTGCTTATGTGCTTACAGAACAGATGTGGTTGTACCGCATTTAGTAGCATGTTACTGTGGAGAAAAATTATTTAAGCATTACATTTTCAGAGAGATAAAAGCATGAATTGATCTGTATAAAATTATCAACAACCCCTTTGTACCTCCCCATGCCCCTATATATGACATATATTCAAGACACATCTATGGAATGCACAATCCTTCTCTTCTTCCTGATACAAATAAAAGAAACAACATAGATTTCTATAATGAACAAAAAAGTACTTAAAATAAGAAGATTTGGGCCTAAGAAGAATCAGTTTCAAATAAATAAATAAATAAAAAGAACAAAGAAGGAACCATCCTTCTAGACCTTCTAAACCATCCTAGAGGTGATTCCACAATCACTTACCTAGCTTTGTCACAAGTGGTAACTAGTAGTGAGCAGTTCAAAGACTTCTGATGATAATGATGAAAGAATTTATTTACTCCTTTCATGAACTAGGATTAGTCACACGCCAATTTGCAAAACTGTATGAATTCTGCAAAGACTTTATGAGACTTAGCTTTATTACAAAATAAAGTTGCAGATGAAATTCAATATTGGCATAAGTAAAATTGTTCCCTATTTTTGTGCTATTCCATGATTTTAGTTCATGATCACATTCTGAAGACTGATTTTTTCATGAAGCAGAGTATTTTTAATGGACATTTTCCTTGGTTCAAAACTCTTCTTATTCGATTTCTGTAGTCCTCCCATGTACTTTTTTTATGAGATCAATAACCAGTATTCCAGATACAAGAAAAACGCAAATTTAGTCAATGGTACAGTGATACTTTCAATTTTCTTTCCTGATGTTTGTTGTTTGCTATCTCTGAGCTTATTTTTTTATAGATCTAAGCAAAAGTGGAGCCAAATCTCTCTTTTAAGCAGTAAGAGATCACTACAACAAAATACAGCTTTGTGCATGTATAGCATTTAATGATATGCATCTGTCAACACTGTTTTTCCAGCTGCTTTTTTATCATCCATTTTGTTACTATCACATAACCGGGGTTTTAATTATCTTAAAAATTGTTTAGCACAAGCAAACATGTTTTTAAATGAGTTTCTGAACAGCACAAATGCCAATAGATTTCTTTGGGACCTATGAGTACCTGTTTCTGTTTTGACAGCCTGTTGCTATGAAAGTTAAATATTTCTGGTAGCCCTTTCTTAACTTTCAATGGCAAGTAATCTATTGAAGATTCTTCCTTCTACTTACATAACAATTTAGTACCTTGCTGAAATCTTTCTTGTCCTTGACTACATTTTTAATTACACTTGCAAAAATGCAATGGATTTTTGGTGCATGACTTAGCTTTGCCAAAGCCATAATTGGTATTGCTCAATACCTCTATCTTAAATGCCTATTATTGCTATTTTTTTAATCAAGTATAAATTTCAGACTTATTTACAGAGTTCCTAGCCTCCCTCCTCCTTTAAAGTCTTTTTAAAATTGGTATGTTTGTCCCATTTCTTTCATGCCCCTACTATCAACTTAAAAAAACAGAATATTCACAATTTTAACATAATGAGAATGTCATACTTGAGTTCCTTGAAAAGCTCTTGAGTACTGCTGAGACTGGGTGATTTATTGTTGTTCATTTTATTGATCCATTAAAAAAAATCACTTGTATGACGTTTCAGCTAAGGATACATTTTGACTGATTATCATTGAATATTGGATCCAGCATGGAAAATTCCAATCTTTTCCATAATAAACATAGATACAAAACACTTTCAGCTTCTCTGCTACAGCCATATTCTGACAGATCCTTTTGCTGCTCTGTTACCTGCCAGAACTAATAGCACACTACTTTCTGCCTGCTTCTCATGTTTTAGAAATACCCACTAATGATGACTCTAGTATATAGGGCTTATTTGTTGTTTGGTCGCTTTTTCTATTCCCCTTAAAATTGTACTGCTTTGCCTACCACAGTTTGTTATATGGCTTTCCTCCTCCTGAGGGAAGGGTTGGGGAAGTTTATATTTTGGGGGGGTGGGGTGATGTGTTGGGTTAGGAAAAGCAGATTTTGACTTTTAGGTAGGAATTTAAACTTTTCTTTTTTCCTGCTGGCCACGGAGCACTCCCGGTGGCCGTGCCGGGATGGTGTGTTCTCCTCGGGCCGTGTGGGCATGACAGGCTCTGTGGGCTGGCCCAGGCCAGGGCCGGGCTCGCCCACGGGGTCCCCCAGGGCTGTGCTGGGACTGTTCCCGGGTGCCACAGGGTGGCAGCCTGGCCCCACCCCCCCAGCCTGCGGCAGGAGCAGCCCCACCGCCCTGCCACAGAGCAGAGGGGGGCCCTCCCAGCCCCTGGGGCCCCCTGGTTCCCCTCCTGGGGTTCCCAGAGCTCCGGTAGCCATGATGACAGCAGGGAATTGTCCCCTGCAGCAGCAGCCGGCCCTGCAGCCATGCTGATGGCCTCGGGGAGCAGAGCCACACCCCAGCAGCAACAGCAGCTGGTGTGCAGGGCGGGGCTGGCCCTGGGCCAGCGCTGCTGCAGAGCGGCCACGTGGCGGCGCGGAGAGCCCACACGTGGTGCCCCTGCGCCCTGGGCATCTGCGGCACTGGCAGGGCAGCAGCGGCGGCCCCTCTCCTCTCAGCAAGAGCAGCCACATGGGCAATTTTGGCAGAAAGCGCCATCTTGGCCTCATGGCAAGATCTCAGAGTGGGGCGGTGCCAAGCACAGCCATTCAAAGGGAGGATGGCATGCCCGGGAATGCTGCTCCGAAATCACATGGGATTGAGAGCCCGTAAAAGCCAGAATCCCAGAAGTTCTTTCCCTTGCCCCGGCTCGTGGTCATTGAGGGCTGTTGCCCCTCCTGGTCCCTCTCAGTTTCCCACACCCCGCAGCATCAGAACTCCAACAGTGGCAGCAGAAGACCACACAGTGTGGTATCTTTCCCTTGGGTTTCCCTGGGGGGGCTCCTCTCATGTTCATTTTTTCTAGAGGCTCCTAGACCAGGAACCAGGACCATCTCCGAGGTGGCCTTCCCTTCCTTCCCCCGCTCCTCAGCTCACCAGCCTAGCTTGGAAGAGCAGTTTGTTATTTATTTTATTGCTAATATTGACGGGTTGTTATTTGTGTATTTTGGTTAGTGCCTTAGTGGGTTCCTAGTTTTACAGAGCCCATAGGAAATAAACTGTTAGCTGTAGTTTCTCCATTAAGTCTTTTGTCCTTATTGCGCCCCCTAGTGTCCAAACCAGGACATGGAGGGATTTATGAAGCTGTTCCTCCAACTTTGATGGAGGGTTTATTTAAACGTGTCAGAGGTAATGCCAGAACTGGTTTGATCATTTGACCAGAATCTGCATTTGAAAGATGTCTTTCTAACACTTCTCTATAGTGTTGTTTAACTATATAAACTTCTTCCAGTCCTCTTAAAAGTCTTTTCTGATTGGTGTAATAATCTGAATGTGGTTCTATTGCTTGCCTATAGCCTCTAGACATTTTATATTTACATCTCTTCTTTCTTGACTTCTATACAGCTTATCTTTTTCAAAGCCATACTGCTGCAATGGAATTTTGAAATTTTGCTTTGTGCTTGTTCCCTAATGTTTTCTTTAAAAATAAACCTCTAAATGCAAAACTATATGCAACAAATTCCTAGTGATAGCAGTAGATCAGGAAGTAGGTCATCCAAAGGCTGGACCCAAATAGCAAAGCAGACATACTTTCGGTATGCTAACAGCACAGCTAATGTGATTTTCCATTCGTGTTTTCAGAATATGTTTTTTGAAAGTAGATTCTTCACTCAATTACATGGAAAAAAATTCGTGTGCTTGCCCAGAATCATATATATGAGACAATATAAAGACTGTTGAGCTTCTCAAAGTAAATGGCTACTTTTTCTTTGATTAGCATTACTTTCTGAGGTTATTGGCTTCTTTACAGCCAGCATGTTTTCCCTTTAAAAATAAGTACTGTTACTAAATTATCTTGATTAGTGGCAATGATATTATGAAATACTGTATTAATGAAATTTATGTAGTATTTTTAAATTCATACTTATCAAATTTTAACTTGTTATCTGATCTTAATGAACAACCCTAGCTTTATGATAAAAGCATTTTCTCCCATAATGCATAGATTTTTTCAAGAAACTTCCATTAAAATCACAACAAAATGATAGACTAATTTTTCACTAGTATTCCAAAACAACAACTGGAGTTATGGTTTGTTCTTTATTTGTTGAATCACACTGCAGTTTGAGAAATTAGTCTTGAGAGGTCACACTGTGTTTCCATAGCAATGACTTCAAGTTATAAAACCAACTCTGAAATCCAGGTCCTGCTCTCAGATACATAGTGCTCATTTTAATGTATTCAAAAACCCCACAACAAAACCAACAAAAACAAAACAAAACCAAAAGCCAACCAAGTAAATAATAAAAAAAAAAAAAAAGCCCACAAACCAACAAATCGCTTTATCATGTTGGTTCTACGCAGAGATAGCAACAAACCTCTTCAAGGTTTTAAAAACCATCAATTCTAACTAAATAGAAGTGTCTTACATACTCCAAGCAGTGAAAATAACAAATTTAAAACCAAAATATTTCCAAAAAAAATGGTAAACCAGCTCTGAATGCAACAAGTCATTATTATCATCTAAGAAAACAGATTTATTTTTCTCCAACATTAATTTTAGTCAGTCAAGGTACACTTTAGCTCCATTATAATCTAGGTTGAAAGCAGTTTCATTTAATCACTTCCAAAATTCTCCAATTTTGTAAAGTTCAGTATAATTATACCCATAATTTTAGATAAAAGATTGTATGAAATGAATTTCAATACTCTGATTACTTCTGACTAACCACACTACTTAACTCCTAGGATGAAGTACGCCATTTTGGATTACTCTGCGAATGCTGACAAGCACAGACGTCAGAAATGCTTAAAACTGCAATGGATTTTCTCTATCCATTCAAGGGATATTATATACATATATATATATATTACAAAAACGGGAAAAAATTGTGTGTGGATACATTTGTATATTATAAGAATCAAAATTCACTTTACAAAACTTACCCATTTTTGAATGTGCTAAGCCAGCTTTGAATAGTAGCAATGATGAAATATACAGAAAAGAATTCTCATCATTTTCCATAAGATCATCATATTGTATGGTAAGTTACTCCTTTCTTAACAGATTGCACCTTTTTATTTGAAAAAATACTGAAATGGTTACGATATGTGCAAGATATTTTTACTCCAAATCTATCAGTAAATTGGATCAGGGAATTAATTTTTCTAATTTTTATTGCAGTAAACTTAATATTCCACTATTTACACACAATTTTTTAAAAATCTGACTAAATTGAAGTTTACAAAATGAAAGCTAGAGATGCTTTTTGTTGTCTGTTTCCTCTGTCTACACTGCCTAGCTGAAGAAAACAGACATAAATACTGTTTAGTCTCTTATTTATCTTTCACATAAAGATATAGGAAATACATTCCATATACTGTATAGAAAGTGATCAGATCAGATAAACAAGAGGCAATAAATACGGCTTCATTATCTCCTTTCTTTCTACTAAATTCACATCAAGTGACATGAAAGACCCTAAGAAATATTTTATCTATTAAAACACAGAAGTTTCTCAATGTCTCCTACTAAAGTGTCAATTACAGGTATGTGTATAAGACCTTGTGATAATTACCTTTTACATTTTCTGAGACAGGAAATTTTCTGGAAATTTTATGCATCATGGAGCAAAACATCTTAACTACAGGAGACAGTCACAATGTAATACACAAAAGAAATAATATTCTACCTTTTAAAATACTTTAGCCTCGTGTACAGAAATACACAATACTATGTGTGCGAATTAGATCTCTTTCATGCAGTTAGTTTGCTGGAATAACAAGACACATTTTTCAAACCCCAAGAAGGCAGTCATGTTGCTGTGATGAATAAAATAGTGACAATTACCTTCAAGACTATCAGAATGCAACAAATACTTCTTTGGTTTACAACTGCTTACTACAGCCGAGTCATTCTCCTGCAAGGCTAACTGTTTGTGTGCCCATACCTCTTAACCTTCTGCGTGAACTGTAAACTCCAGTTTCACTTTGTTAACATAGAGTCATACCTCACGACTTGATAGTTGCAACACTATGCAGTAGTGAACTCAGTAAGATGTAATAAAATAGGCCTAAAAACATCAAGAGTATTGTTTGTTTAAAAATACCATGATAAGCTTGTTAATTTCAGTCTAATTAAATTCCACACACATTTAGTATTAGAAAAATAAAAAATAACTTTCTAAGCTCCTGTTATTGAAAACCCTTGTTACTGCACGCTCCTTTAAATATATACCCAAAAATTGTGATTTTATTGTTCATCAAAGCATTCATAAGAGGTCTTCTGTAAGAATCATAGGTAATTAAAGCCAATGCTTACTTAAAAGTAACAGAATCCAGGTTGTAATTTTTAACAATGATTTAGTACTTTAAAAATGACTTCAATTATACACACATATATAAACAGGCACACACACATTTTTATATATTTATGTAAGTAAATGTGTCTTTTCACAGCCACACAAAGTCTTAAAAGAATGTACTTTTTATTTGTGCTCAATACATATCAAAGACACACTATCCACTCACAACAAATTCATACCTACACAACATCAAATGCACATCAGGCTTCTCTGCCATGCCAATAATCTTGTAGATTCTCTTTACTGAATATTACACTATGAAATCTTAGAAATACAGTCACTTTCGAAATTTATGCAACATTTAACATGCTGGTCAAAAGTAAAAGATAAAAAAGGAATGAAATACTGACACAATCTTAACCAAGTAGAAGGATGAGGACCAGGACTTGTAAAATACTTTAAGACTGGGAGCGAGATTTTCAGCTTACATTGTGACAAATAACTTTCTGTAAAGACTTTATTTCCTCTTTTGAGGTTCACAAAAAAAAAAAAAAAGTGCTCTAAATTACAGTAAGTCCATGTGCCCAGAAATACATTTTGTGCTGAAAACACTCCTGTGAAACGTTTTCAAAAGGACTCAAGAGCCATGTGTGAAATGTGTTAATTCAAACTATGTGTAGAGCATATATAGACCAAGATTTATACTAAAACTGTTTTTACTAAAGGACCTTCTGCTTCAGCAACTTCTTAATTGATAAATCATTGGCACCATGAAAGAAATGCACTAGACAAACATGATGAACATCAGTACAGAAACTACATTCACGATAATCTAGAGCTTGCCACTAAAATTTTAACAGTGTATGCACATTTTCCCACAAAATTCAGTACAATATTACAGATCTGAGAAACATGCACTACTATACAAGATTTAATGCACATTATTTCAGAGTTGATGCATTAAGCCTCAGTTCTGAGACAGCTCGCAAAACTAATTTACTTGATCACAACTGACAGAAGGAGAAACAAACCTATAGATTTTCTTTTAAAAATATGTTCTCTTTTACCACAAAAACTTGCTACTTGTCTCAGAAACCATTCAGTCAGTAGTATGTGACTGATTTCTTCAGATGTTTCTATATTTGAAGAGGCATAGCATGGCATTATCTCTTTTAAACTTCCCATAGTGTTTCTTGCCTAATCTATACAAATTCCATATACCATTCTAAGTACTATAGAATACCACAACATGATGAGTCAAATGCAATTAATCAGTGTAAAAAATTTTAAAAACAAATCATTACAGGTTTTTTTAATTAGTCAAGAAATAAGAGGGGTGTGAAGCCAAAGTAAAATAGGATCTGGATACTCCTTAAATTCTATTTCAGATCCCCAAAACATTATAAATGTACATCCCTCCCTCTCAATTTTGGTTACAGTTCTTTCCCTCTCTTTCCTCCCTGTAATCTTAAAGCTTGGAGCAACCACCTGCTTAAACACATTCACTTTTGTCCCCCCTCACCCCTCACTGTGCCCTTTGAACAATCTTACTCTTTTGCTTTTTTACAAATTGCCTCCTACAGACCTATTTTTACTCAAATTTCAAAAAAGTATCATGACTGCAGCAACAGTGCAACTACTTCATATAACAAGAAGCAGAACTATAATTTGGTCTAAGTACAGAGAAAGTATTGGGCAGGCAGGTGGGGTAGTTCTAGCAGCTGCTATTCCATCAGCTTTCCTTAAAATCATTAAATTAAATCCTCAACTCTGAAATACTGTATTTTGTTGCATATTTATGTTTTCAAACACATCAAGCACATAAAAGTACAGTAAATGTTAAGGGGTGATGAATTTCTAGGCACTTCATTTTCATTCTTTTCAACACAAATTCTGTTAAGTTCTTTTAAAGGTCTCATTAGACATCAATGTGCCATGGCCCAAACCATTTCATGGCAAGGGCTAAACGATAGCTTTAGAGGAATTACACAAGTCTTTCAGAGTAATGAGGATCCATTACATCGTAGCCATGAATTGTATTTTAAACAAGATCGATCACCTCAGTTGTACAATACTCTACAACAAATTTCAAATGTTTCTATATACAGCAGCAAAGGAGTGACTTTCATTGTCATGGAGAAAATAAAGTGGCCCTGGGAGAAAGTAACAGCCGAAAGGGGAGTGCAAAGTTGTCAAGAGCAGTAAAGTGTTCAGACAACTACAGTGAGGAGAGACCAGTGGATGACAAAAGTTTAAACAAAAGGAAAATGAAGAGGCTTGTCCTTTCAAAAAGTTTGATTTCAGAAGATTTTTTAATAATATATGCAAAAAATTTAATTGTTCCCTCACATTTAAAATAAATATATGGACTCTGTGGGCTCTAAAGCATAAACATACAACAAATTATGTATACCTATTCCAGGGATTTATAGTAAAATAAGTAATACAACTTTCCTTAATAAAGGGAGTAGTTAACTCAGCAGTGGTAAAGGACTAAGTGCTTCTTATGTCTCAAACAATATTTTGTGACTGTGTTCACATCTATGTCTATGTCAGTATATCCACCTGAGTGTAAGTAAAACAAGATAAGCATCAGCAAACATTTCTTTCAGAAGCATTTCAGACCTCCTAGAAATACAGTAGCAAAATGCAAAAAAATATCAACAGATATTAATAAGACTCCAATAACTCCAGGGGCAAACTTCAACATGCCAGGTTATATATCCATCATCCAATTTCTGTACTTTTTCAAAAAGCTGAGGGCACTATATGATACCTCATCTCTTGAACAACTGCAGAGAAATGACAAGAGAACTAAACTGTAAATAAGTGAGAGCTACACAAGCAAAACTTTTTCATACCAGAAAGACTAAAAAATATTAGTAGTAACTGGCTTATGTTTATTTGGAATGACAAAGTTTTCTAGAAAAAAACATACTTGTTTGGTTTCTTTTTTAACCAGAAGTCCTCACATTCACCTTACATCTTCATGGACAGATTACAGTGAGAACTAAGTAAAGAATGTAATTTTCATGGGTCTTGCTGAAATCAGTGGAATTCTCAAGGTTACTAGTGGTCACAAGAGCTTCAGCATATAAACTAAAACACAGGATCAGCACCTTACATATAGATTAAAAAAGAAAAACTTTAAAAAAACACATTTTGCTACAGATTAAACACTTGCTGCAAATAAACAAACACTGCAATTTCTATTATTTCGAAGTTCAGGATTTTGCTACAAAATTTGTTTTTATAAAATTCCCATAAAAAAGACTGCTGAGGAGATATGTCCACGTGACTCGAACCTTTCAAAACTCATGAAAAAAGCCAGATGAGATTCTTGCGACTGAAAGTACTCATTTCCAGCCACACCACAGCATTACAGGTAGAGTTAGTAGGGTCCTTATCTGAATGACAGCAAGATTTCCATATCTAATATTCTGAATCCTGGAACAACTAAAGGAACTATATGAAAAACAGAAATATCAGACTTCAAATTAAACTAATGGGTAGTTGCTTACGTTGCTACCAAACTAGCAAATCCTAAATCAGAGTATTTTCTACAATTATATTTATTGCGAGACTAGGAATTTCTAGGTTTAGAAATTTTAAGCATTTTAAAAACCACATTTGATATTTATCTGCAGTCAATTAGCAGACAATAAATAACAATGCAAGTTTTAGTACATTTTTTGCATGCTTAGCAGTTTTTCCCACTCAAAAATAGTATTTTCCACTCTGTTTCAAACTTTTTTTTTTTTTTTAAATTCAAAATAATACAGAAAAAATAATCTTCCTGGTCAATACCCAATAACCTTCAAAATCCTACACCATGTACCAAATAGAAAAAATGTGAGTAAACAAGAAGTCTTTCAGCAGTTCTTTGGAATTTTCTTTCAAGTACTTTTTTTTTTTTAAAACAAAACCCTGTGGTGTTGCATCACATATATCTCTTCAGTGCTTTTACCAGGAGCTAGTCATATGTCAAGAACTTCCATTAAAAACAGTAGTTGTAGATTATTCCAGATAGTATAGACATGCATCCTGCAAGAAGCTATGATGACAGATTCAAGAACACAATTGCAAGAATAATGGAAGTAGAACTATGCCAATTTTATGTTATACTTTGGTCATGTAGAGTTAACCCATGCAGATGTTCTGAAAGCTGAGCATGCAAGTTATGAAGATTAAAACAAAACCCAAACAGCCCCCCAGATTTCCCTGAACATTCTTGAACTAAAATATCCAATAAGACAGAATTGCCAATATTCTCATAATCTTTTTTACTTTCCAAAATTAAAATTCAGTAGTAGTGCATATACATTCAAAATATAAAGACATTTAATAACAGATTCTTCAGCTCTCAATATCTTTCTCAATATAGTCAATGCAGTAGGAAACAACTGCAGCAAGGACAGCTCACATAAGCCACTGTTCTTGCTCTTTTCTGTACTTCTCAGACCACTTCTGAGTAAGCTCTAGGTAAACATTTGGTTTATGGGGTTTATAATCAAGGTAAACCACTTGTCCAGTCCGTTTAGGGACAGCTTTTTCAATCTGAGTTCCCTCGTGCCATTCATTAAAAGACGTGATAGAGATAATTTCTGGTCGCACCAAAAGGGCTGCACTGAAGGCAGTCTCATAGTACTTCCCATTGACTCGATTTCGGGTGTTGTGGTTGTTCCACGGCCGGATACTGGTATCGATGTAGCCTGGGCCCACACTTGGAATGAACATTAAGTTGTTACCATCACAAAAAGCTTTTAAACTTGCCCAATTATGATGAGATGAGCCATAGGAGAAGCCATTGGTGGCAAAGTATGTGTACATTCCATCAAAACCACTTCTGTGAATGTCATGCTTATGTCTTTCTTCTACAAGAAGTGCAATGAATAAAGCATCATATGGAGTATTTCGAATACTCTGGGATCCAGAAACAGTTAACAGATTTGCCCATATTTCAGGAATTGTTACGTAAGAATCATAAACGTAAAACATGGGAAGAAGTCTGCCTGTGTTGGTCTTATGCCTGTAAAAGGCTGGATGGCCTCCATATCTATAAAGCAAACAAGTATCGTTAAGACAAAATTTGCCATTTGGAAAATACTATTTTACAATCTAAGCTGAAGACTTTTCTTAAGAACTAATTTAAATAGACAACGCATGGACTTCAAAACATAGCAAATCATATCCACTTGTAGTCCAGTGTTTGCTGAAGTATCAATTAATCTTCAAAGAATCCTTCTAATACTACAAATTAGTAACTGTCCTGGTTTTGGCTGGGACAGGGTTGATTTTTTTCTTAGTAGCTGCTACAGTGCTACTTTTTTTTTGATTTAGCATGAGGAAAATGTTGACAACACACTGATGTCTTGGCTGTTGCTAAACAGTGCTTAGGACGACTCAGTATCTCGTGCTCTGCCAGCAAGGAGCTGCACAAAAAGCTGTGAGGGTGCACGGCCAGGACAGCTGACCTGAACGGGTCAAAAAGATATTCCATACTGTAGAATGTTATCCCAAGCATATAAACCAGGGCAGTACCTGGAAAGGGGCTGAACATTGGTCAGGGCTGGGCTGGCGTTCTGCAGGTGGCGAGCAATTAGTCTTGGGCTCTGTTACTCTCTTTCCTTGTCCTTAACATTATCAATAATAGCATTAGCATAATTATTATAATACTATTTTTTTCAATCATTAAATTGGTCTCATCTGACCCAAAAAAGTTTAACTTTTCTTTCTGATTCACCCTCCAGCACCAGCTTTCTAGGGGAAGTAAGCCAGCATCTGCGTGGTACCTTTTTGCTGGGTGGGGTTAAATCACGACAGTAACTCAGTGTCAAACTGTGTTATTAACTTCCTCTGAAGGGCACTTTATAATGCAGTATGAAATAAGAAATTCTAAGCAGCACTGAGAAACAAAACAATTAGAATTTGTCAAGATGAATTAAAATCATTAGAGGTCAACACATTAAAGCTCTAGCTGCTAGATTGTCACTATAAAAATGTATATTTAATTCATATCTCATATAGCTAATATTTTAACTGCTTTAATCGGAAGTATGATTTGTAATATTAACAAATGTGAAAAGTAACTTACATTTGAATGTCCCTGCAAAATTTACATTTTAATATTTAAAAACCAGCCTGAGTTTTGCACCATTGAAAGACAAACAACACTCCTTACGGTTCTTGTCAGTCTCAGTAGACATTTTTATGTATTCTTACAACCCTTAGATCATGCACATAAGTCCCCTAAACAGCATGTAACAAACCCCAAAGGAAACCATTGTGGAAAGACTCACTTGTCAACGATGTACTTGACATTGTGGTACATACTGCGATCATCTCTGTCTTTGTAAGGTTCAATATGAAAAGTGACCTGAAAGATGAAAATGTAAGAGCAACACAAATGTAAACCACTACTGAACACACAGGCACTGTGTATTAAATGAAGAAAGTACCAGTCACAAAAAAATACACTTCTTCCTTACAGACCAAACATTTTCATCAATACAAAGCCTGCACTGCTCAGAAGCTTCAGATCCCAGGAAGTTTGGTATTAGAGTAAAGATTTAGGTTTTTTACATTAAAACAAAACGCTGCTTTTGTTTTCCCTAGGCTACAACAAGTGGTAGTCACGCTTCAGAATAAAACCTACAGAACTAAAAACTGAAATTAAATACCATCTATTTGAATTTCAAAGAACTGATTAACTAATGAAACATTTTAATACTTAATTTCTAACCAATATATTAAATTTGCTACAGATAATGCTCCAAAGATAGTTTTCAGTGTCAAAATAGATTTTAAGATACAGGATATTAAAACTTTAATTTAGAACTTTATAGATCTATCAATAGCAATAAGCTCTGAATGTCAAGCCTGGAGCTTATGGAATTAACCTATACGTGTGGAGTAATTCCAACATAAAAATATTTTCAAATATACAATTATGGAAGAGTACATTACATTAATCAAAGCAACTAGATTTTCAAAAGCAATTTTAGAACAGAATGCATTTAATTAAGTCTTTGACAACTCTGCAACAGTAGAAAATTTCCATTGCAGAGCCAGTATCTATCTCTATTAAGTCGAAACAATAGAAAAATAGTATTAGACTAAATCACTAGGACTGACAGTACAGGTTGAAAAGCGCTATAATTTCATCTTTCATTTCCAGCTATCAAACCCAGGCAGATCAAAAGGGCTTGTCTTTTCACAGACATCTATTTAGTAGACATAATAGAAATGCATTTTGGATATTCGTTTTGGTCTACTGACGCTCCTGACACTTACTATAATAACTTGCTAGTGCAAGGATGATTAAAAACATTATAGTGAAGCTAGCACTTCCTAGTAGTATCCATATCAAGCATCTGTATTCCAGAAATTACTCCACGCACCAACAGCAACTTCATCCATATTCCCATCATTACCCTACTATTACACTCATTTTCCTGGGTAGCTTCTTTCATTTTGCCTTGGCTCCTTTGAGACTTGGGTGTTAAGAAGTTCTTTTATGGGAGAGTAAGCTCAATCAGATGATCTGAAAGTATCTTCTTGGTTTTTAAATTTTATTATTACATAGTGCAACCTATATCACACAATGCAATCCCCACAGTATTTTTAAGTTTCAAAATTACTGTATCTGACTCAGTCTTCTATTTTCCTCCTGTTTGCCAAGGAATCTACAGTTACTCTCAGTCACAGGAAATTTCTCTGAGAATCTGGAACTTGCAAGATCAACTAAATCCAGAGCAGAGGAATAGGCTGTGTTTTCAGTACAGAGTATATGCAACATCCTCCAGAGATGAAACATATACAGCTACTTAAGATTTCAAATTTACAACTTGGCAAGATCAAAATCCAATGCACATTTTCATTATCACGAAAGGAAAATACAAGTTTTTTTTCTAAAAAGAAACAAACTCAAATCACAACCTTAGATCAATTCAACTGATCAATTCATGTAATCTTCAACTGACTTGATATTTCACCCATTTCAAGAAGACAGTAACTTACCCTGTCATGCTCTGGAGTAACCATAAAGTCAGAGCAGCACCTCTCTGACTTTACAGTCCAAGGCAAATGTTCCTGGTAACTTCTGGGATAAAGACGTTAATTCAAACTAGATCTTCTAAATCTGCCTTTATTACTCATAGATGCTCCTGACCTCTAAAATCAGGCACCAGCAAGTTATGAAATGCAAAACATAAAGACAGTCTTTCATCTTTCTTGAAGTTCCTTATAGATCATTGTACTCCACAGTATTTTGAAAAATTAAATACTTTCTTCAACTTCTAACCTTTACTGGAAAACAATACATTGTCTTACCTTAAAAACAATCTCCTGAAAAGAAACAGAAAATAAATTTCCACAGCACTATACTTTAGATTCTGCAAGCTAAAACATATTACAATATTTATTCCACTTATAAGGCAATATTGCTCAGGTCTTATCCAAACTCAGTGCAATTCAAAGGCTTTTATGATCAAAAAGAAGTGCAGCATAATAGCAGACAGAAACAGAAGCCACCATTACATGACAGGCTTCCCTACTCTAGACCATGAATAAAAAGTAGTAAACTCTCAGCAAAATTTACTTTCCTAATTAGTCCTATTTTATGCATCTAAAAATACATTACCTTTAGATTATATTTGTGTGCATAGTCCAAAATAATAGGCACCAAATCATCAGTTGGTTCTCCATTTTCATCAGCCATACCTGGTGGGTACCATGAAAGCACTATTACACCTGAAAATACAAAACTTGAGTTTAATTCACCTTGTTTAACATATTACACGCACACTGTAACATTGTCGTGAGTTACAATTACTATTCGATGTGAAACCTACATAATATAAATCAGAATCTCTATTTACTTTTTAACCAATTACAAAACCTCAGCATTCTCAGAGTGGATTTTGACTCCTCTCTTTGTTTACAGGACTACAAACCAAATGGTGGTTAGAACATTTAACAAGAGAACAGATCTGCGCTCAACACCCTAAGCCTCACACCTAAAGACACTCCCTCCCACTTTTCAGCACAGCATTCTAACCTTCAGGTTGTCCCAGCTGGAAAAGAGTGCTCCCCACTAAGGCATTACAGCTATGCCAAAGTACAGCCAGAGGATATCGAGATATACAGTGTTACAGAACACTCAGGAAGTGAGGGCTATGCGTGTGATGAAAGGTTCTTATTCTACAAAACCTTCTTCTCCACTGTGTTTCTTCACTGTACTTCTGGCTCTACTACAAAACAACCATTTAGCACCAGAAGCAGTGACTCTAATCCCACAACCTTCTTTATTGCTCAGAGGATTTACTATGATGTAATCCACACTTCCAAACATGTGAAATTAGTTTTTAAATTTATTATCTTCAAAAATGCTTGAGGAGTTCCCAATAATTTAAGGATATTTTTAGTTCTGTGAAAGAAAGACACCAACTACAATGACCTCATACTGTAAATTTTTCTGATGCTCTTCATGAATGCAAAAGAACATATATCTCTTCAGAAAGGCTACACCCTTTCCTTCTAACATAAAAAAGCTGTCAGATAAACAAACTAGATCGTTTAGATGTGCAGCTGGAAGTAATATCAAGAAGGTAAGTCAAAGAAATACATGAAATACTGATGTAGAAAAATATTTTCCCAACAATGCTATTTAAAACACATGGAAGTCAACGTGATTCTTTCCTAAATAGGTAAAGATTAAAGCACACAATTAAGGTCACTGACATAAGAAGTGTATACTCTAAATTCCATCTGTTTTACTAACATTATATCATTAGTGACTAAAAATTTCAAAACAATTCCAAAATTAGGAAAAGAAAGCATAAATTAGAATGAATACACAATCCCATTCTAACACCCAAACCAGAAATCTGGGCTCACTATACATAAAAGGTAGTTCAAATACACTTCTCCATTCTCTCCACATTTCATCAAAAATTGAATCACAACTAACACATTATCACAAGAGACAGTCTGCTCAAGGACAAGAAAAATGCAATATTTTACTGCATTTTATTAAGTTATCTTTTATTTTACATCAAAGAGAAGGAGTAAATTCAAATTAATAAGATGTAAAGAACAAGCAGAACAGCAGCAACAACCTTGGGTATCTTGAATACATCTGACAAGACCTTCTTCTATACCTTTAGTAAACATAAAAGTTCAGGTGGCAGAATTGTTGATCAAGGAACCTAAATTCACATTTGCATTAATCTCTCCCTGAGAAAGACTATTTAATCCTTTTTTCCCCCCTGTGATTAAAAAATAAAGTTATGTAACACTTCAGAAGTCTGAACCAGGATGGACCTGACACTAAAACCAGTATTATAATGTTTACAATGAAATGAATGAAAGTGATTCAACTCAAGGTGATTAGAATTTTCAATAATGTTCTGGTCACATTTACAGGAGCTGTTCACAGTTAGACTGCTAATTTTAAAGATTAACATGAAAAGGCCCATAAAGCTCAACAACAAAGAATAACGCTAAAAACATATTGACATTCTTATGTATATAGTTCAACTTACTTAGAGAAAGGGAACGTGAATTGAAAGAAGATACTTTTGGACAATTAATACGTAACTGATATTGCAGGCATAGAATTCAGTGGAAAAAATCCATTCGTATCTGAACAGATTGCCCCATAAACATGTTAACGTGATTCACTGAAACCTGGTCTT
Organism: Serilophus lunatus; assembly: GCA_013399895.1. NCBI lineage: Eukaryota > Metazoa > Chordata > Aves > Passeriformes > Eurylaimidae > Serilophus > Serilophus lunatus. The sequence continues at coordinate 196,264 of VXBA01001361.1, forward strand.
AAAACTGAAGTATTCATCTCCAAAAATAAAATACACAGGCAATATATTCTAGAAATGGTTTCTGTATTTTTCATGTGCTTAACAGTAAGTCATGAAAAACATGTACCTCCAGATACCGTTCTTACAATTCTGTGCTGTTACACTCATCAGACACAGCTTTGAAGATGCAGGTTCTGGCTGGAGGTTAAAACTCAGAGACACAAGCACATTTCCTAGTTTCAGACATTTCCTGAATTATATAGAAAAAAATGGAAGAAGGGGTCACTGGTGTTCACTCCCGTAAATGAACAACATGCCGAAACGTTAACACTCATTACCAGTTGAAGCTGAACGCATTTGTTTCATGTGGGCTTCTATCACAGTAGGGTCTTTGGAACTGTATGATCCAAGTTCAGGAAAAAAGTTGGCCCCAATGTCCTCAGGAGGATTATGCCTTCCCTTTGGATAATTGTTTGCAATTTTGGGATCCCAATGTGGCAACAACGGATGGTTCCAGTGAATATATTTACCATCAAACTGTGGATTCCCATACCAAGTATAGTAGAATATGTGGAAGTTGTAATTAGGAGAAGAAAGCTCTTCTTCCAGCTTATTTACAGGAGGCATAGATGCTTTCATAGTGTTGACAGCAATACTATGCAAATTACTGGCACGAGTTACAGCATCTCCTTGAACCCTGTTTAGTGAGTTCTGTTTATTGTCTAAAAGAACTGTCCGTTGTTGAAGCTCAGGCAACAAACCAAGTCCAAATGGATCTCCGAAGCCAGCTCTGTCAGGTCTCAGTGTCTTCAAAGCCATCATTATGGAGCAAATAAACAAAATAAAAAGTAACAAAATGATGCATGTTCTTCTGCGAAATCTTGCCATGATGTCATAGTTCAGAATCCCAACAGAAGGATTTTGGCCGCAACTGATCAAAAGACAAACATTTGAAAGTCAGATTTCTTATTACCTAATTCAACAGTATGAAATGCTTCATAAAATCTCTACACGACAGAAATAACATGGAGACAAACGTGATGCATACACTGACTGTATAACTAACAGAGCTCTGTGGAGTGACAAACCAACCCCGTTTTTGTATTTGAGAACGCGTGATGGATTCTGAGGTTCTACCGCCAAGAACTCAAATACTTTATAAAATATCTTACTTTAGAACTTCACTGTTATCCTAACCCAGGTAAATCCCATGAAATGGAAATTCTGGTATACAATTATTTCAGAATTATCATGTTTTGACAAGCGCTATTCTGGTGTACACAGCACAGAAAACAGAAGAAAACAGCAGAAGCCACGAAAGGAGAACAACATAGCAGAACAAGAGTAAAGGACAAAACGGGATATGATGGAACTACAGCTCGCGTTCAGAATGAAGGTTTCATTTACTAACAAATTTACTGGCTTCAGACCAACCACCTTGTGTTTAGTTACCCAATACATTAACTAAATCCTTTGGCAAATTAAAGTCAAAACAACGATTTTTTGCATTAAGGATGTACCTCAAGCAGAAAGCCTGAAAATGAGCTGCTGGCAGCCAGTTAGTACAATGTCACAGCTGCCGGGCCCTTCATGAAGAATTCCAGGGCTAAATTCAAAACAAAATCAACAGCACACAGCAAGATTTGAGCCCTGAAAGCAGGGAGAAGAAAACCAGTAAAATGGAATGACTGACTATTTATAACTTCAAGTCCTGTCCAACATTATCATAAGAAAACCAAAGAAAAGGATTAACAAAATTTAGGTTACCACCGAATTATGTGGAACAAGATTATGCATAAAGCTGACAACACTAAACTGAAAAATCTAAGAATAAATGTCTGACTCAACAGCCATTAGATATAGCATAGCTGTGATTTTGGATTTCTGTCACTGACCTTCAAATTTTAGAATCTTATTTTAATTTAATGAGATAAACACAGGTCATTTAAAATTATTATAAAGTATCTCACCTTACTACCAATGCTCTTGATTAATGTTATAGTTCATTAATATATAGGTCAGCTGTTACAACACCCTGTTTGCTACTGCTGTGATAATTTTAGATAAGGAATTTTAGAATATGCTTTTTAACAATATAGCCTGAATTAGATAAGCAGTAATACACTGCCAAAAAGGGAAGTTCTGCTTCCATTTCTGATATTAATCCATTCATCCTACTGTCTATCCCTAATTGCTTCTGGGATTCACTTTGCTTTCACAGTAAGGTCATTTGTTCATTTTAACAGTAAAATCCTGTTAACATTTCAAAAATAAAAAAGAAAATCCCAATGCACTCTACCATTGTTAGAGAGCTGACTCAGCTGAAAGGGTATGACAGCACCAAAGCCAACAAAGAAGAACAGACAGAGGAAGGCAAGAGGACATACTGTTCATTTTGCCCAACTGGGCTGTGAAACCACACCTTGAGCTACTGTCAGAGAAAATGATTCTATAACACATCTGCTTATAGTGCTTAAGGCTTTTAACAAAGATTTCACAACACTTTACATCGAACTACAGGGTTCTTTATCTATCCCTAGCATCCAAGACTTAGGATTTGGCACAGAGCCCATTTGTAGCACAGAACATCTTTCTCCCAATATGAAATTAATTTTAATACATTCAAACTACTCCTACTATTTTTCATGAACTTTTCAGTCTTCTTTTGAGTGTATTATACTACTCCTCCCTGGTAGTTTAGATCAATTTTTGGATTAGACAAACTGCAATTTTCCAAAGGGTCAGGATTTTTTGTAATAAGGAAGCAATATTATTCACCTGGCTAATGTATTTATGTATTGTTTAATTTAAGCCAGATGCTACTGTTCTTCATCAGACAACACATAGAATTGCCAGCGATAAACTACTGAAATTACTATTTTATTTCATCTTTTCTTGAAAAAAAGAATTCATGACTGTAGTATCTGTAATTAAAATGTTCATAAGGTCTTTCATTTTGGCTTTTCTATTCCATATTGAAGAAACTTCCTTTTTATTCTCTGCTTGACATATTTGTTACTCAATTTCTCCAGTTTGGATCAAGATTTCACTATCATAAAGTGCTTTTTCTGAAGTGCCAAGAATTGATCTTGGTGCTCCATGTACTTATTTCAACGTAACCTTGATCATTACAGTATTCTAAAAAATGAGCACTATGTTTACTACTCTTTGAACAGCCTTGAGACAGACCTGTCTATCACAGCATATTATGAACCTCTAGCATGCTTATACAGAGGCTCAGCATTCAAGTGCAACATTTCTAAAACAGCTAAGCGATATCTATGGAAAAGGCTTCTGTTTTGGAGAGACACCAGTCCTAGTGACGCTGACCTAACTCAGCCCTGGCATACACAGCCATACTGTAAAAGCTGCACTGAAAAGCTAAAGGTAGGTAATGCTGAATTCATCTGTCTTTTAATCTTGTTCAGATCTACTTTTCAGAGATGGTGACAGACAGATTGCCCTCATCAATTCTACTGCCACAGCAGAATGGTAACGCTGGGGAAACAGACTGAGCAAACTTGCCCTTTGAAACAGCTACCCCAAGTCATGTCTGTCCTTGGAACTGGAAAAAGCTTAGAACACATTTCTGATTCAACAGCCATCAGAGACAGCATAGCTGCGACTTTGCATTTGTCACGGACATGCAAATTTTAGAGTATGACTGCCATTCACTGAGGCACATGTCATTGTTACATCCCTAAGACCAATCTTGCCTTGGACTTTTGCGTGCATTTGGGTCTAACAATTGCCTTTCTCAGTAGGAAAAAGCCCGAACAACTTCAGCCCTCAGCTTTATGCAGATTCAGATCTTATATGCGGTTACTGATGCTTTTGGATTCTAACTACAAGTTTGTTGACCCACACAGGTATAGCAGCCAAAAATGTAAGTACTTTGAGCTCTCTCTTGCCTACTCAATAATTCTGAAAGAGAAAAACCTCTCTGTGAGAAGCCAGAAGGAAGAACAAGTTAGTTTAGACGCCTTTTGGTTTCTCCTTTAATGAGTACAGATACTACGGTTTCCTGCATTACACATTAAAGAAATACAAAGCTTTACCATGAAAGGATAGGCCCTCTATTTCCATAACATCCAGTCCCTTCTCAAAAAAACATCTATTTTACTTTTTAATTTGTAAGCTGCTATAGAGAATAAAAAGCACAAAATAAACACATCTATTCCACTATGACCATCTCTGCTCCAAATTGATTTGTTTTTTATTGGTAACAAATAGTATGAAACTCATCACAGCAGGCAAAATCTCCAGCTCTTCTCAAAAAACACCTAATACCTCCATGAAGAAAGGAAAAAAAGCTGAAGTACTTTCTTAACTGCTCCCCAAACTTACCAGAAAGTCTGTCTCAAGGGTCTCTGTCTCTCTCTCACTCAAGCTCTTACTTGGCAGTAGGGCTTTTTTCTCCCTCACTGTTGCTTTTTACACCCTTGTTATCCTGCAGGCAAACTTTCTGTTTGTCCTTTACACCACATGAACAGAAAAGCACACGCATGGACAGATGAAGAGAGCTTTTTCTTCCCCATGTTTCCCAAAGTAAGGATGTTGCTTTCCTTCTCTAAAGAAAATAAAAAATTCCAAACCAACCAAACAACAAGGGCTGAGCGTGTGTGTTTAATTACTTTAGATAGTTTTGGTCAGCTGATAACTCAAGTTTCAGTGCCCTCCTCAGTGGGTTTCTTTATCCAGTTTTACTGACTACAAAAGTGAAATATGCAATGCAAAGAAAATACGTTCAGATAAAACTGATTTATCTAGTTTAGTAAAAATAAGCGGATATTGTAATTTATTTGCTCTGATGTTCCTTAAACCTAACAAATGGAAATGCAATGAAGGAGGTCTGAAAATTTGATTTTATTGATCAAGGGTAAAGTCATCCAGAAGCTAATGAGGCTGGTAGCTCACAGATGGGATTAAAGCTTCTCAGCTAAGTTATCTAAGCTTATTTTCTAAGTTTTCCAAGCTCAAAGAAAACTCTGAAGTGAGAGATCAAATCTAGATACAGCTGAAGCTCTGAGGTCTTAAAAGGCCTTGATTCTGGCGCTACAGTGCAGATGTGCTCCTAGAAACATTCCTTTGGATCCCAAGTGCTTGAACAGGTGAGATTTTCGTAAACCTCCCTGAGGGCTGATAAACCACTACATTTATGTAGCACATTCTGGTTTCAGGAACACGAATAATGCAAAGCAACAAAAAGTTACCCTATGTTTATTGTGAGAGAACCTCGTATTTCTAGTATTGAGAAATTTTTCATTTTTTTCCTAAAAAGTGTGTGCATATAAAAAGTCTCTTTCTAAAGTATTTTTTAAAAAATACCTTGAAAATCATTAAAAATTAAGAACATTAGACATGGTCCACAGACACTTCATAGCTGTGCTTAAATACAAAAAAGACATCTTTTTAGGCACTTCCAAATAACAGATTCCTTTTCGGCCCACCCAATTCAGAAAGCGGTATCTGAAATACGACAATCCTAACACGGATCACCCAGAGAAGAGAAAATGCGATTTGCATTTTAGAATGACAGCAGCAGTAACAAAGCGCAGTCCTGCTGGAATCCTTGTCCTACACGTGCTAAGGCGGCCTCCAGCACTACATTATACGAGTATCGGACCTCAACACGCCAGCGTTCTGAAAGCCCATGGAAACACGCTCCTAACCCGGAGCAGCGAAAAGGAAGCGATCTTCGGACACCGCCGCCGCCGGGAGCCACCTGCGAGCCCGCTCCCAGCACAGCGCACTGCGAGGCTTTTGGACAGAGTTTGAAGCTTGTAAGGGCAGGGAGCGGACGCAGCTCGCAGCGTCTGAGCAAGCCCACGAATTACGAGCACTCACACTCGTTTCTCACTGCTGCAGCCCCCCGACAGCACCGGGGGCGGGAGGGAGGGCACAGCCCCGGGGGCGCCCCAGCCCCTCCTGCCCCGGCCTCTCCCAGCGCCCAGGGCCGCCCGCGGGCTCCGGGACAGNCGCATGCGCGGGGCCGGGCAGAGGCGAGGGGAGGCGGAGGTGCGGGGTGTGTTGGGCTTTGAGATTGCTTGGTGTTTCGTTTTGGTTTTCTTTTTCTCCTTTTGCCCGTAAAGCCAAGAGGTCTTTAATTCTTTAAGTGCCTTTGCTCGATTGTTGGTTGCTTTTGAGCTGAGGAAGAACTTGCTGAATGGTAGTCACAAAAATCACAAAGTCATTTAGGTTGGAAAAGACTTGAGATCATGGACTGTAACCTATGAGCGAACGCCACACTGTTAACTAGACCATGGCATTCAGGGCCACATCTAGTAAATACCTCTACCAGGGGCAGTGACTCCACCAGCTCCCCGGGAAGCCCATTCCAGTCACTCTCTCTGTAAAGAACTTCCTCCTAATGTCTGACCTAAACCTCCCCTGGCACAGCTTAAGACTGTATGTGTCCTCTTGTTCTACTGCTGGTTGCCTGGAAGAAGAGACTGACCCCCACCTGGCTACAACCTCCTTTCAGGGAGTTGTAGGGAGTAATAAGGTCTCCTCTGAGCCTTTTCCAGCCTAAGCAAAACCAGCTCACTCAGTCTCTTCTCTTAGGATTTGTACTTCAGTCCATTCACCATTCTTTTTGCCCTACACTGGACACACATCAGCACCTCAACATCAAGTAATGGCGGAATATAGCCTGTGGTTTGAATCTGTGGGCAATGCTGCGTAAAAAAGTGGCACCTCTGCACCCTAAGGGCTCTATTTTACACTTGGGTTGATTGATTGACGGGACAGGTGCACAGGTGGTGTTTGCCTCAGTTCCTGCAGTAGCAGGGATGAATGAGGAAAGTGAGAACACCCATTTTATCCAGAAGTGGCTTAAGGGTTAGTGCCCTTGGCAGACTTTCTTTTTTTTTCTATCATGGGGCAATTATTATGGCACCAGACCTATTGAAGTCAGATGACCTTCATCTGTCTAGCCAAGGCAAACCAACTGGAGCCTATAAGTTGGCAGGGCTGATTAAGAAGGCTTTAAACTAGGTTTGAAGGGGACAGGGGATGAAACCACGCTCTTCATTGCTGAGCATAAGGATGGTAAGTTAGTGTTAGGAGTGAAATCAGCAGCCCAGCTAAAGTGCATGTGCACTAATGCTGGCAGCATGGGTAACAAACAAGAGGAGCTGGAAGCCATCGTGCAGCAGGAAGGCTATGATGTAGTCGCAATCATGGAAACACGGTGGGATGACTTGGATGACCGGAGTGCTGCCATGGATGGCTACATGCTCTTCAGAAGAGATAGGAGAGGCAGGAGAGGGGAAAGGGTAGCTCTGACTCTACAGAGGCACGAGACTCTGTAGAACGTGAGGTCAGTGATGATAAGGTTGAGTGCCTACGGGTCAGAATCAGGGGGAAGGCTGATGTCCAGGTGGGCGTCTGCTATAGACCACCCCACCAGGGTGTTTCCTGGCGGGTGTTTCCTATTTACTGGCCTTTGTGCTTGTGGGAGACTTTAATCTGCCAGATGTCTGCTGGGAACTCAATACAGTGGAGAAGAGACAACCTAGGAGGTTCTTGGTGGATAACTTCTGTTACAGCTGATAAATGAACTTACCAGGGGCAGGGCGCTGCTAGACCTGCTGCTAGCAGAGAGGGGCTGGTGGGAGATGCGGTTGTTGGAGGCCGCCTCAGGGGCAGTGACCATGAAATGACCATGGAGTTTTCTATACTCAGTAGTATAAGGAAGGGTGTCAACAAAACCTCTACCCTAGACTTCCCAGAGACTTTGGCTTATTCAGGAAACTGGTTTCAGAGAGTACCCTGGGAAACAGCTCTTAAAAACAAATGGGTCCAGGAAGGATGGACAACCTTCAAGGAAGAAATGTTGAAGGTGCAGGAGCAAGCTGTCCCAATATGCTGAAAGGAGAGTGGTGGGGAAGATGACCAGCATGGCTGGGCAGGGATCTTTGGAAGGAACTTAAGGGGAAAAAAAGAGAGCTTATCATCTTTGGATAAAAGGGCAGGTAACTCATGAAGTGTTTAAGAATGTTGTTAGGTCATGTAGAAAGAAAATTAGTGAGGCAAACGCACAATTTGAACTTAATTTTGCCGCTTCTGTTAAGGATAACAAAAAGTGTTTTTATAAATACATTAATAGCAAAAGAAGGGGCAAGGAAAACCTCCCTTCTTTGGTTGGACATGTCAAGGAACCTGATTACTAAAGACGAGGGAAAGGCTATGGTACTTAACATCTTCTTTGTCTCAGTTTTCAACAGAAAGACAGGTCATTTCAGGAAATTTGCCTCCTAAGGTGGTAGACATGGATGGAGAGCCGAAAAGTCCCTCTGCAATCCAGGAAGAAGCAGGTAGTGACCTGGTGAGCCACGTGGATCCTCAGGAGTCAATGGGACCAGATGGGATCCATCCTAGGGTGATGAGAGAGCTGACAGAAGAGCTTGCCAAGCCATCATTTATCACCAGTCCTGGCTCACTGGGGAAGTCCTAGATGACTGGAAGTTGGCCAATGTGACATCTGTTCACAAGAAAAGCCAGAAGGAAGACCCAGGAAACTAGAGGCTTGTCAGCCTGACTTCAGTGCCTGGCAAGGTTATAGAGCAGATCATCTTGAGTTTGATCATTTGGCACCTGCAGGATGGATGGGGGATTAGACCCCGCCAGCACGGATTTAGGAGGAGCAGGTCCTTTCTGACCAAACTGATCTCTTTTTATGACCAGGTAACCCACCTGGTGCATGAGAGGAAGGCTATGGATGTAGTCTACCTGGACTTCAGTAAAGCCTTTGACTCCATACCCCATAGCAAACTTCTGGAAAGGCTGGCAGCCCATGGCTTGGACAGGTGTATCCTTCACTGGGTTAAGAACTAGCTGGATGTCTGGGCCCAGAGAGTGGTGGTGAATGGTGCCACGTCCAGTTGGAGGCCAGTCACTAGTGGTGTCCCCCAGGGATCACTGTTGGGCCCAGTCCTGTGTAATGTATTTATTAATGATCTAGATGAGAGGATTGAGTCTATCAATAACGAATTTGGAGATGACACCAAGGTGCAGGGGGAGTGTTGCTCTGCTGGAGGGTAGGAGGGCTCTGCAGAGGGACCTGGACAGGCTGGGTGGATGGGTCAAATCCAATGGCATGGAGTTCAACAAGACCAAGTGGCAGGCCCAGCACTTTGGCCACAACAACCCCTTGTGGTGCTCCAGGCTAGGGACACAGTGGCTGGAGAGCAGCCAGAATTAAAGGGATCTGGGGGTACTGGCTGACAAGAAGGCCAATGGTATCCTGGCCAGTATCAGGAATAATGTGGCCAGTAGGACCAGGGAAGTGATTCTTCCCCTGTACTCAGCACTGGTTAGGTTGCACTTCAAGTACTGTGTCCAGTTCTGGGTCCCTCCATTTAGGAAGAATGTTGCAGTGCTGAAGCGTGTCCAGAGAAGGGCAGTGAGGATGGCAAAGGGACTGAAGCACAAGTCCTGTGAGAAGCAGTTGAGGTTGTTTAGCCTGGAGAAGAGGATGCTCGGGGGAGACCTTATCACTCTCCACAACACCCTGAAAGGAGGTCGTAGCCAGATGAGAGTCAATCTCTTCTCCCAGGCAACCAGCAGTAGGACAAGAGGGCACAGTCTTAAGCTGTGCCCGGGAAAATTTAGGTTAAACGTTAGTAGGAAGTTCTTTACAGAGAGAGTGATTGGGCACTGAAATGGGCTGCCCAGGGAGATGGTGGAGTTTACCATCTCTGGAGGTACTTAAGAAGAAACTGGGTGCCACTGAGTGCCATAGTCTAGTTGGCAAGGTGGTGTTATGTGAAAGGTTGGACATGGTGATCTCAGAGGTCTTTTCCAACATAAGTGATTTTGTGACTCTGTAATTCTGTAATAGTGATGCATTGGGAAAGTCAGTATAGTGGGATAATTGCCCATACTTATAACCTGTCAGCTATATGGGAATAAATCTGGGAAAAAATATGTGGATAGAAGTGTTACACGTACTCCTATTATGCAGTTGTTTTTTTTAGTTACATATAATTGCAATAATGTGAAAATGGTTCACTGATGATCCATACATTAACATTTCATGGTGTGGTTTACTTTTTTTTTCTTTCCTAAACAATGAAAATGGGATGTGTATAGTTGCCATAATGCGATTAGTAACCAAATCAATGAAAAAAATACATTCTTATTGTCTGCTGTAACATCAGAAGTCTGTCAAGAAGAGCATTTGTAGATTGACTTAATACAAGTTGTTTCACTAGGTAAACAGTATGGCCTTCTGATCAAATGAAAATATTTCTTCCCTTTGCTATATGAAAAATAACTATAATTATTTGGATCCCTGTGGTGCAGTTTGTCTGATTTTTTTGTTAGGAATCTCTCTAAGCTGTGAGAAAAAGTACAGTGACCAGATTTGTGGTTTCATTGAAATCAATAGCAAAACTCTCATTGATTTCAATGGAGACATTATTTCACATCATATATGAATGAAAGGACTTGGAATAATGTCTCATACTGTAAATATAAACCAGTAAATTCAATAACTCCTGCGGTTCTCCTTGAGTACTTAGAAAATGTAAGGAATTGATGCATAATGTTTTCTTTATGTTGTCAGAGTGCTCTGATGGGATAAATATTCACAGTAATTCTAATTTCTAATATTATTTCTTGCATGTATCTGAATAAAATAATTTCATTAACAGGGAATACGTTATGATTCAGAAGTGTCATGCTTTAATAATAAGTTGGCATATGAATAGACTGGAGATCAAAATATCAAAACTTGTTATCAGTGTCATTTTCTCACAGTCTTACCAATTGTTTTCCTAACTCTTTCATTTGTTATCTCCTTTCTTGCTTTTGTCTTTTTTCTTTCTCCTTTTTTCTTTCCTTCTTTGTTTCTCTCTTTCAAAAGAAAAGGCAACATAAGGGTGACCTTCACTTCTATTTTATGGAGGACATAACTTTAATTTTCACTTTACCATATGGAAGAACTCCTACTGTAACTAAGAAAGTTTTTTTGAAAATAAGGTAATTAGAAAGTTTAAGACTGTGAAAAGTAAATCTGAAGTTTCATTTGATTATGTTCCATTAAGAGTATGTGTTTATAGGGTAAAAGTATATTAATGTTAGGAAATAAGCTGAATAAATAATAATGTAATAAGGAGGAAAAAAAAATCTTAGAATTTGATGTTCTGGCATAATTCTATTATTTTGTAACATTTTTGCTGATCAGACGAAATCTACTGGATAAGACTTTAGAAAGCAACAAAAAGAATCCTGTATCACACAATTTCCTCCAAGCATTTCTACATATTAAGGAAATGAAGTAATTTTGTTCGGTTTAAGTTTAGTTTATGACTGTGGTAATATTATTGATTAACTTTCTTTTTTAATCTCTTGCTTTATATTTCTTTTTCTCCTTGTTCTTATGACTCTTATTTTTCTTGTGTTAGGTCAAGATGTACTTTTCCTTTCTTCAGCTTCCCTAATTTTCTCTTCCATTATATTCCACATCTCACTTTCGCTTTTGGATACAATAGCTGTAATACAGTGTTCTGGCTTCAGAACAAACACAAAATAGGGAATGATCTGTGCTTGTAACCTTGCCTTCTATTCTCAATCAGGCTATCGTCTTGTACTTTTAAGAAGCCCCATTCTAGTGTGCCAATTAAGCTTCTCAAGATACAGAAGCCTAGTGATTCCGTGTTGTGGTCAGGACAGCTCTGCAGGGTGAGAGAGGTTCTTCCACTCTTTTAAAGGACTCAGTGAAGGTTGAATAGGTTCAGAATAACCTACTGCATAATTAAATCAACTGCCACTAATGCTGAAAACTGTGAGGTTTCAAGGGACCAGGTACTTAATTCCTGCCTATAGAAATCCGTACTGTCATTAATATTATATTTTATTTGGTGGAACATCAGGTGAAGATATGCAAGTATCAAACAATGTATTTTGTTTGCTCTTACTTTAAGATTACATGAATTATTAATACACATTGAAACATGTAACTGGCTTGCTGAAATGACTACCTTTTCCTTTTGACCACTAGGTACATGATGAATTTATAGATTAATGAATGGCAACAAATATACAATTTTTAATTTTTTAAAGGATTGCTGGTTGGCATAAAATATTTGTCTTATTTCCCAGTAAATAAGTTTAAATATTTTCATATATTAAGCATAAATATTGGCTCAAGGTAAACCAAATGTATGCAGTATTTTAAACCATCAAAATGTGTTGTATGACCTGAGAATACTGCAACTGTGATGACAAAAGACTACAAAGCAATGTATATTCTGCCTAATCAGGCTGCACTGTTAAAGGTGCTGAGATTGAAGGAGTCATAAAAGAACTATGGAATGAGAACTTCCACTAGTGGAAGCACTATGAAGCACAGATTTTCCTCATAAAGGAAAGAAAAGAGATGTGTTTGTGTTAAAGTATTTCTGCCTTCCATTCCAATTAGCTTGAGCTCATGAACTAGAATGGGAAACATTTTACCATTTTTTATTCCAGTCTATAAAACCATCATTTTTTCCATCTGTATGTCTGTGTGGATGTAATTGAGATGCATAAAAGGTTAGGTCCATACTACAGGCATAGAATCTATATTGTCCTTTCTGCCATTCTCTACACAATCCACATTTGGAGATATATTCTACCTACAGAAACATGGTCCTATATTGAGAGTCTCATTTTGGTACATGTTTAGAATTTGGAGGAGCAAAGCAAGATCATGGATATTGGGGTCACTAATAATCAGGGTAATTAATTATCTATCAACATCATTAATTGTCCATGAGCAATGGATGAATGAGACTACACACACTGAAGTTAATTTGGGGATTACCTCCTGAGCCCCTGCTCCAGAGCTGTGGCAAACAGCCAGATCACTTAGTCCAGCTGACTTTGGAAGTGTTGTAATGCTCAGTCAGTGTCCAAGTGCCTGTTGAAGTCCTTCACTCTCTGCTTATGGGTTTTCAAGACTTTTTTCAGAATCTGCTCCTTTTGCCAATTCAGCAGCCCGCGCTGCACCATCTCATAATCTGCTATTGCAGAACGGCTGTGCCCATGCCCTCTTTTATTATGCTCTTTTTAAAACGCTGTTGCCATTCAGCTGATTAGGATTCTCACAGTTTTTGCTTTTTTGTCCTAATCAGACAGGCAGCTGGTGCAACCAAGTTAACTTGTTCCACACATAAAGACCAGGAATTGTTAATAAGGTGCATCAGTTCACAAAAAAAATCTCTTTGTGCTGTATAGCCAAGCATTAGTGCCAGAAAGTTGCTAAATGAGTGCAGTAATTTCCATAATTATGCAGTTAAAACTGTCTGCATCATGAAGGCATCTGATTAATTTGAAGATCATATTGTTTTATGGGATGAGAGAGGGATGAACTCCTTGCAGTTAGTTAGTAGTTGCCTCAAGACTGTACTGTCATCTGATTTATCACAAAAAAAGGAACACTCACTGAGCTAGCAAATTGTCAAGCGCTGCATCTTTCAGTATTACAATCACTAACAACTTTTGACATTAGATTATTGACAGAGCATGAATCTACATTTGGTCATTGCCTCTTTAATAATGAAAATAAGAATTTATTCCCTGTACTATGTAATTGGATGAAAGTGCTTCTCAAAATAGATGAAAAATGATACAGCCTATTCTGAGGGCTTAGAAACTTCTCAAGCATGATTCTACGTGGTGTTAGATGTGAGGCATAGTCATAGGCCTTGATGGCTTTATCCTGCATAACTATCATTTCCATACTGATATTACCAAAAATTGAATAAGACACCAGTTTTAGTTGGCTACCTTCTTGTAGGATCTGCAAAATAAATTGATCTGAGTGCAGATCTTAGTGGCACTGCAGGTCCGCTCAGAAGAAAATATATGTAGAATATTGGAAAATACAGACAATTGCATGAATGAGCATGGAAGCTGGTAGCAAAATTGCAAATGGGAGCACAGATTTTGCCTTTTTATTGTTGTTGTTCTACTAAAACAAATACAGTAGTTAGGCATGTAGTTGTTTCTGGCTTACTCTCAGGGATCAATACTGTCAAGATCAGTTGGTGCTTACTTGGAAATATTTAGATTACCTGACTTTTCTATAATGTCTTTCCTTGGAGAAGAACAACTTTCTCTACTATCTGTATTGAAACATTTAGGCTGTTCACTTTTCAGAGTTACTGTGCAACTCACTTTCTGCCCACTTTAAAATAAGCTTATGTAAGTCAGGAAGTTAGTCAAAATACAGTTCACACATAGTTGATGACTTGAAAATCATTTTACGATTACTGATTTTCTATTGTAAAGATAGTTAGTCCTGCTTAATGATACACTATTATGCTGCAGGCAATACGGATGTTGATTGGCAACTGCTGTGGGACTGAATTCCTTCCAGGAAGTCTCCATGGAAAGAGACTAAACATAGAGCTTTAACCTACTTGTTGATTAAAAATAATTCAGCACATTTTATAATTTTTTCAGTTTTCATAGCAGATGATGAGAAATTGCACTTTCTATTTTTACTAAGGTAGAAACCATTATAAAAAGCATTTTGTCCACAGGAGTCATCAGAGGGTCAGGTATGCTATGAAAAGTTAATACAACTGTAAAAGTGTTCAAATAAGCTCCTCAGCTGTAGGCAGATTTCAGCCTCTGCTCTTGATTCAAGGGCATTGCTTTACATGAGCTTGTAGTATGAGATCTGCACAAGTGACTAATCCTACTACCGTGAAGGTGTATTAGAGAGTAGAATGCTTGTTAAACAGAACCATGAATGGACATCATGCTATTTATGTGCATTTTTTATGTTCCAGGGATGTTTCAGTATGTTTTAAAAAAGCTTAAAAACAAAGACTTATTTAACTAGCAAAAAAATTACTGAAAGATAATAATTTATAACCTATTTTGCAATATGATATCATGCAAAGCAAAAACATTGTGGCACTAGGAGGGAGATAAATGGAACAGCTTAATGTTAGCACTGATACGTTTCACTTGCTACCTTCTGAAAGTTAACCTTGAAATTTGATGGCCTTGTAAACTTCTGTGTTAATTTGCGAGTAAAAGCAGCAGATGCTTGGAAACAATTGTTTGCCTCAGCTTCATGTGAAAATTGGGTAAGGAAAAGAAAGGCAAATGATAGCTCACTGTATTTTTTATTTTTTCCTTAATGGAGTTGGAAGTAACCTGTTCTCCAGTTGATACTGAAAAAAGAAAATAGCTAAATATTTACAAATTTATGTATGAAACATGATGTATTGTATGCATAGTCAATCTTACAATAGTATTCTTCCATAGATATTCTTCATGCCTATTGGAATCAGAGGTCAAACAAGCATTCTGACCCTCATCTTTTACGACAGGTTAACAATGTGCTGGGAAATAAGTTACATAACAGTGTATTAGAAAAAAACACAAAGAAGAAGCCTTTCTATTTCTTAACTTGTAATTCATTATTTATCAGAGAAGCCTGATGGACTCTAAGCATTAAAATTTAAAGATTAGGAATGATCTTTGTGTTCTGTACATACAAACTATGTAGAATAAGTAGGATTTAATCCTTGATTATAGGCTGTGCAAGCTACTGAAATTAAAATAATGTGTTGTACAAACATGTTTTTTTGTCAGTGTTTCCCTTCATTACTCCTGTTTTTAGTCTGATGCAGAAGATATTTCCTTCAAGTCCTCAGTCATTGAGTTTCTAGAAAGTGTTTTAGATAGTTTCTGTACCAGCTTAATTTACCTCCACCACAGCTACGGCAAAAATAGTGCCAAAAGATTTTTAAAATAAATTATTAGCACGCAGCCTTGTGGTATCTTTTTGTTCAGTACATTTAATTTTGAGGCATGGCTGTTTTACCAGAGGGAGGCAGTGAGAATCTGGTGTGATGGACTAAAATTTTTACAGTCCCTCCTGACAGAAGGATAAAAATTATGTAATTATGGAGTCACTACCTAGTGTGTTCATTCAAGGTTCAAGGTTTATTTGGATTTAGTTATTTCAACACAGCTACAGACTTTTGCCCTCCAGGGCTTTTGCAGGAGTAACATAAAAAAGCACTATATTTTGACAACTGAATTCCACATTCATTACCTTCCTTGTGTTTTCTACCTTATACATGGAACTCCAGAGCTTCAGAGTCCCCTTCAAGGGTGACGTATGCAATCCTGAAATTGTATAAAATTTGTGCTCTGTATTTATTAGCTTTTCCAGTGCCTTATATCCTAGTCTTCTCTTTTGAAGATCCTCTTAGTTTTGAAATTTATGTTTTTATGGAAGTAGAGAGACTAAGTCACTCTTTGTTCTTTCATTTGATAAGTTAAATTTAATTCATACCGATACGAGAGATGCCTTACATGGCTGTGATTATTCTTGTGAATCATCCCCAAATCTTCTTTGCTTATGTCTACTGTGAATTCTACACGTAAAATCTAGATACATGCTAACTGAAAACATTTTTTTGCCACTGGCAAAAAGGAAAAGATTTATGTCATATAAGGGCATATTTACAAGTATGTTTTATCACAAGAGTAACATATAGGACTACAGGAGGTTATCTTGTCCTTGGATACATTCGTATAACTGTGTTATTCTTAAAGGATAGTTGTAAAAAATTTCCTTTAACAGATTGCACAGACTTCCTAAGCAACCTGTTCTTGTGCTTCACTCTCCTTTCTTCAAGAAATTTTCATGATTTCTAATTTAAATCTTCTTTTCTGGAATTTTAGCTCATTGCTATTTACTTTGTCTTCAGACTACACAAAGATGAATGACTTCTAAGCCATTTACTTAAGAAAGACCTTGATGATGGATTTTGATATAAAGTACAAGCAAATAAGGTACTCCATAACTTGATTATTTTATTTTTGTTTTAATTTTTTGAATCACACAATGATTGTGGTGTGAAATAACAAGTTGATTCTATCTGTTTTACATAGGATGATATACTGTTTACCCCTGTAACAAATATCAGCTTTTGTCATATTCTCCTTGATTCCCTTTTTTTTGTTTTTTGTTTTTTGGGGTTTTTTTACTTACAATGAAAATTTGTATGGCAGGTGGCATATTTTGCCCGGTTATTAGTGTTGCAGCTGTGCTACTGTTTACTGCACGTGTCATTTTGTACTAATATAGGAGAAAAGAAGGTCAGAAGGAAGTGCTTGTATTGCTGCCAAGTTTTACAATTTTTTTAGCTGCTGGGGAAAATTATATTTTGCACATTTTAGTTGTTAGCTTTGAGAACAACATGTATGACCTCCATTTGGAAAGACAGCAAACTGTTGATGTCCATCTTCTTTCCAGAACTTCACAAGAGTTTGAGGAAATATTATCTCCTCAAGGATCAAGCCTGTGAAATAATTGGATATTTTAGACTTTTTTTTTAGTACTAAGACAGACCAAAAGTATTTTTCAACCCATATTCTCTTCCTGCCATTTACCAGTTGAGTACATTCATTGATCAGGCTTATGCTGAGTCCCTTAAAACATTCTGCCTGCTTTCAGCAGTCAGCTGTGTACCAGAGATTGTATTCACAGTTTTTCCACCAGGAATTTGTCTATTTACCTTTTAAACGTTTTTATATCATTGAATTCTGCAAGTTTATATGATAATGTGGTTCTACACTTTAACTGCATGTCGGACATGTTGGATGAAAATTAAATTCTTTGATTTTTTTTTTTAACTCCTCCCCCAAACTTGTTTCCTGATAATTCACAGACCTTTTTTTAGATCTCGTATTGTGAGAAAATGGGAAGTGCATATTTCTTTTTTATATGATTCGTGATTTTATAGTAATTTATCATATCTCCCACCAAGACCCTCTCATCCAGTAGGGAAATTGTTACCAATTCAATTCTTCTTGTAATGAAGCTGTATTGTTTCTGAAGTTCCTCCCTGTCATGTATGTACGTTTTGTATTTTTATTAAAACTTTTCTGAAGCGTGGAGATCAGAACCAGACACAGCGATACTCATAGGTACTCATTATGAGTTTACATCATGGCATGATAGTGGTTTTGTGATTTGTTCTCTTTTTTCTTTCTAACTTGCTAATCAACTAGCTGACCTCTCTTGAGCAACAGTTAGCTTTTATTGTAAGATTACTGCGATGCCTCTTTCCTTAACAATAAACAACTAGTTGATTTTGGTGGGGTTTTTTGTTTGTTTGTTTGTGTGTTTTTTAATTACTTTTTTTCAAGGTTTGTTTTTAATTTCAAGTTTTTATTTTGTTACGAAATTATCCAATTAGACTTTCATCTATTACATTAATTCCCAGTCAGCTACTATCCTAGGCAATCCTTTTCATTCAGCTTTTCTCTTAATAATCTATACATTATTCTTTAAATACTGTTCTGATATGTTGATATTTATTTATTACCAGCTTCTAAATAAGTGCATTAGAACAGTCTCTATACACATTTTCCCCGTTCAATCAATTGTTTAAACCATTTTTTAATAAATTGATTTGTTGTAATTCTTTTATTAAAACTTAAAGAAATGCATTACAGTAATATTTTAACTTTTAAATTTGTTTGATGATATTGAATTTGATTATATTAAGACCTTCAGGTGTCACATTCTTTACCAAATCATATGTAAAACTGAAGACTAATCTCTTTTCTGGTGTGTTCCCTCTTTAATGATTTCAAAGAGTTGTCGATAGAAAACATGAATATCACCTCCAATGGGCGTAACTGTTATGGAGTTTACATATGCCAGCTAAATTCATTAATATTGCCTCTGCCTTTATTGTTACCATTCGGGGTCTTTAGGCAACACTAAACCACTAAATATTTTCCTTTATTTCTATGGGTTTCAATATATTTAGTTTCTGTGTTCCTTGTTGATATGGATGATTTATAATTAACATGATTTAATGTATAGCTCCTTTTTTCTTCTGCTTTAACCTGTAATCTGTCCCTCTATAAATGCCCCTTTCCTCTCATTCATTATAACCTTCCAGTAAATTTTTGAGATACAAAATAAATATGAATTAAAAATAGCTATATAATGTCTTAAAATGCTTAAATGATAAAATACATTAATAGCATACGACATTCAAAGCCACTAAAAGTTCCTGGGCTAAGGACTAAACTTTCAGGCAGGCCTGGAAAAATTTTTCAAATCTCTTGTAGTTCTTTCTCAACTAGGAGAGTCATGCTTTGTCCCTTTAAGAGATAACCTACTCATATTTGTATTCTAATAATATGTGAGCATTAAAGTTTCATAGGGCTTTTGCTGTGCTTGTTTTCAGAAAAAGTTGATGATGACTCAGCCTATACATGTGATCTATACATAGAACAAAATAGCATGGAAGCTGCAGCTTTGCTGTGCAATGATGTTTAATAGTCTTCTCTTGCAGTAACAGCACATTGAAACGTTAGGCATTTTACTGTGAAAGACATAATTTTTGTCCCCGGCTCAGGTAATGGAGTTTCTTGATTGCCTTAATATTCTTAGGTACTGTACACTTATAAACAGAGAAGTCTCTAAAGTAACTTGGCCTGGAATAAAATCAGCAGTTTCATCATCTGGATGAAGTTATTCAAATAATGATACTTTGACTGACTCAAAGAAGATTAAGTTATGAAAACAATAAGATGGAAACTTTTTTTTACTTGTCCATTAAGTCAAAGCTTTCTGCAGTTTATATAAATACTATAGAATAATGTAAATATTAATTTGAAATCTCTATGTATAATCTATGTACAATCTATTTATAATCAATTTTTTTTTGCTTGGATGTGTTAGTATTTTTCTGTCTATGCATAAAATATTTTATTATTGCTGTGATTAATATTTAGAAATTGATGCCTGCAAGATGGTAGTTCAAAAGAACTAAGGCCTTTACTATACTTTTTGTAACAAAATGTTGGGGTTTTTTATCCCTCATATATGTTTTCAAGCATTAGAGAACAGCATATGAGTTTTTAGCACAAATTATAAATGAAATTGTCCTCACATCCTTGGAAAATCATTGCTGTCATGCTTTGCAGCGGACATGTACTTACTTATGCTTCATTAAGAAATATGAAAGAGTACATGTAGAGCAATGGCATTCCTTAAAGCTTTTAAAGAGTAATGTGTCAGTTGCTAATGCATTTGCTATAATTTAAATGTTTAGAGAGGACAAAACATCAGTCATTACATATTACCACTGCAAATGAGAAGTGTACATGGATGCATTACGACAGATTTGATTTTAAAAAAATAATCCTTTGAGCAGTTAAACTCTGTTTTCCATATGATTTTTGTGTTTAACTGAACTCATGGCTCCAGTACACATACAACTGAGTCATTCAACTCAACAATATATCAGACCAGGTGTTTCACTACACTTCTTTAAAGTGGAGAGATGTTAGTTTAGTCAAAAATTTCAAGACATGATGATGCGCTGTTGAACACCATTGATACAAGTTAAAGAATTAATTGGTTTCACTTGATCCAAATTTGAAATACTATGATTTAACTGTTTTGATTAGCAATAATTGAATACAGAGATCCCAAAACAGAAACTGGTTATTACATTTTCATTCAATAATTTTCATTTTAGCTCCTAAACCAGAAAAACTGTAGAATTATGGATAAAATACTACTAGTGATTATGTTGTCTGATGACATTACTTTCTAAATACCAGTTTAAACCACTTAAGGTCTTGTTTCTACTTCTATTTTTTCATTAAAAATATGATTAATTCAAATGAATTTGTAACAAGGTTTCTACATAACAAATCTTTTTATACATTTAAAAAGTAATGATTCAAATATAGTTTGATTATAATCTATCCTATCCTGCAAAGGCACATGTGCACTGTAAACCAAAGAGTAAAAATCAAGGCCAAATTCAAGACTGGAAAGCTTCAGATTTCTTGTATGTTATCCATTTCACTGTGAGTAACATAAATTTCTATAAATAAAATAATTTTTTGTTTGAGCTTTTCTGTACTGTAGTCTGCTTTCTCTTGCTATATGCAGAATTACATGAGAGGGAAGAGCCACAGGGAATTTGCGGGAGGAAAAAGGTCTTTCAGGTCCCTCAAGACATCTCAGACATATCTTCAGCATCTGGGAGCCTTCCTGATGTCCATATGTTTTGAAGGCTAAGTACTTTTCAGATGAGATAGGACAAATCTGAAGTCTCACAGAATGCTTCCTGGGGAGCTGAATATCTAAATTACTCAGCCAGGTGTATGATTTGCCCAGATGCCTGGTGTGGTGGTTTAGGACCACTGTTTTGCACTAGGGGCATGCTCAACAGTGACGAGAAGACTGAACAGAATTTAAACAACAGGGAAACAGTTTATTTGTCTGGAGCTCAACCAAAGAAAGCAAAAATTTTAAGGGGAACCCCAGACTTAACACAGAGAATACCCGATAAAAAAACCACGCAAAAAGGGAAAAGGGAAAAAAGGGAATAAGGGAACTGCTTTTCAAAGGCCAGGCAGGCTGGCCAAGGAGAAGCACGGGGAAGGGAAAGCCACTCCTCTTCTCTCTCTCTGCCTCCTCCTGATGGTAATGACTCCCAGCTCTTGAAGTCTCTGCAAAACACAAAAAGTGAAAAGCACCCACCCGGACCCAGGGAAGCTACTTGGGGAAAACTTTTCACTTGCGATTGTGTTGGCTTGGCTCTGGTGCCAATGGAGGTGGGTGGAGTCAAGCCGCAGGGCCTGGAAGTCAGGAGAAGAGGGGCCGTGCTGCTGCTGTCCAGCTCGCAGGAAGCCGAAGAGAGGGAGCTTCCGTTTTTTCAGGCTTTTTAAGCCCTCCAAGTCCC
>VXBA01001362.1:0-82128 GCA_013399895.1 Serilophus lunatus
GTGTCCGTGTCCGCCCCGGGGGTTCGCTGCGGGAAGTAGAGGAAGGTGCCCGGGGATGTGGTGCGAGAAGTTAAGCTGTCCTGTGTGCTCTTAGATTTTCCTGGCGCGGGGGTAAAGCTTGTCAGTGGAGAAAATCCACCAGGGGGTAACTCTGCTTCAGGCTGTCGTGATGATTTAATGGTGGGGTTTTTTAATTATTAAATTTTTAAAAAAAGAAGTAATTTCATTCGAAACCGGAGCAAAATGGCTCAAATGCTTGCTAGGTCTTGATGCTTCTGTTTGCTGTTATAAGTGTCTGCCTGATGAATCGAAGTATTGTTTTTTCCCTTATAGAAAGCAGTGCCTTAAAACAAGGGTTAAACGCTGGGATTCCTTCAGGGTGTCAGTAGATTGGCCTCTGGATGGTGACAGCCCCTTCCAGCTTCAGCACAGAAAGAAACCTTCAGAAGTTTCATGCTCCTTAAGCAAACATCTGTTCATAAGTGAAGGGAGTGAGTAGAGAAGCACTGTTGACAAAGCTGCACTGCATTGGTCCTGTACGTTTTGTTTCAGAGCGTGGTTTACAGCCCAACGTGCTTCATTAGGACTAGTTTTTCAGCTGTTGGGTCCATGGTAAAGTGTGTTTGATGGATGCTGCTTTTTAACTGGACTAGCCCTTGGAGACCGAACAAAATTAAAAGTATTTCCTCCTTGTTTTACTCTCTGGATATATGAACTAGACTTGGAAAGCCAATTAGCCTACTTTGAGCATAAAAGTGTTCAGTTGTGCTCTGGGCAGAGAAGATGTTGGCATGTGGGCTCACACAGCTCATGCACAGGTAGTGGTTCCTCATCCTGAAGTTGGAGCGGTACCTGCAGGAGTATAACATTAATTGTGAGAGCCTGGGGAAGGGCTCTGAGGGGTTGTGGGGTTTTTTTAAACAGCCATATCAGTGAGATTAAATAGCATAAATGTGAGGATGTGAGATGTTAAGCTTAAAAATATGAAGCAATGTGGAGAAGCTGTTGCAGCTGCGGTGTTTTCATTCAACATGGTGTTTGCATAAAGTACACTTTGTATGACCTTCTAGGGTAATGTGAAAGTGTGACCTCTTCATTTTACTTCCTGAATTTGTTTGTAAGTAAGCAGTCGAAGGGCCTTGGCTGCAGCTCACTTTTTTTTTTTTGTGTACTTTGTTTTTGTTCAGATCAGGGGTTTGTGTAGCAAAGGATTTAATGGACTATACGCTTTGGAGTTATACACGGTGAATTGTATTTGTGTTATGTGCTTCTGTTGATGAAGGTAGCATGTGAATCCTGCATTTCTACTTTAAAAAATCCCTCTGGTAACTTACTAAGCATTTTAACACCTTGATTACATAAAAGTAACATTCTGAAACTTTGGGTACTTTGACAAGACCTGTCTTTCACGGTGGAAATAATAGAGCAGCTTAGATGGACCTCAGTCAACTCTTTGCCCTTTCCTCTTGAAATATTCATGGATATTGCATCTCCTTGCAGATCTGTGGCTGTATCAGTTGGAAACCCAGCAGTAAAGAAACTGATGCTTGGTCTGGTTTTCACTGTACTCAGCGGCATAATCTTCCTTCAGATGCTCATTATCTTTTTCGACAGTGTTCACTCCTTTCTGTGCTATTGTGCTGTTTGACAACTTAAACTCCTTCTTTGTGAACGTTTCAATGCAATGACATGCTAACCCTTTCACAGGGATTCAGAATACTTATAACTTTTCTGGATAGTCCTCTTAAGAGAAGTGTCTTAGAACCTACTCGCTCCCAGGTGCCAGAAATATTGCCTGTTAGGCTTTTTTTTTTTTCCTTTTGTGCAAAAAACCACGCTGTGTAAGCTGCTGCTGTTGCAGACGCACAGAAAAAGCCTTGAGGTGTACCTTGTTTGAAAACTGACAGTCTCGTTTTCAGAAGGCTTTGTTCCATGCTGATGTCTTTAGCAATTAAAGGTTTTGGTTGATACTGCAAGGAGTGTTTCTGTATTGGTGCCACTTGCAAGGTGATCTAATAAGTTTGCATCTATAAGGCAAATAATTTGGATATTTCAAATCCAAGAGCCCTCTTTCGTGTGAACCACAAGGAAGGGCAAATCCTGTCTTCACTTTAGTGTATTTGTAAGTAGGTACCAGGGTGAAGGAAACATGAAACCTCAAGTTTGTATGTCTGTTGCAAAGTGATGAAAAATAGATTTTATTCTTTGGAGGATTAGATGTCCCTCCTGTATTGTGTTTTTAATATGAGATAATGTCTGTAGGTGGGATACATGATGAATAATACAAGCCTGCTCACTGAAAAAACATGCAAGAGTTTGCAGTAATGGGAAGAAGACCTATGGTTGTCCTTATGCAGCTCTATTTCCTCTGCCAAGCCATAGGGGAACCTTTCATGTAAGAGTGCACCTCTGGGCAATTGTAATCTACTTTTTAGCGTAATGTCTGTGAAGTTTGAAGGGTTTATATGTGATGGAGAACATACTGCTCTGTAAATAAATCTCTGGGAGCAGTTGGCCTTGGGTAATCTAGTTCTAATACTTTCTAATCTAGCATTCTTTTTATCTTAATTTAGAACAGGTTCCCAGCTAGCATGTTTGAGGGTAACATCCAGAAATAGACTTTTCTCACTGAGTTGAACACTGGTTTAGAAGGAATTTAAGAAATTGTAGGAATGAAAACCTCTCAGTTATCTGTTACTTATGACATCTGTCTTTACACATTGTATGGCTGGGTGCTGTACATTGGACACAAACATTGCATTCCTGCAGAGCCAGATTTTAAACCTGACTGACTTTCCCAGCCAGTTGTGTTTGTCTATATGATTTTAAAATATGCTTGTTCTTACAGCGTTTCCCCCACTGTCTGTTTACAGATTTAAGTACAGGCAGTGTCTTCATCTGCAACTGGTAAAGCACGTCAGTGGATTTTGAGTTGAGACACTTTATTGCTTATATTAACTTTACAAAGATAACCTGTTTTTTTAGGTTTGGGAAGTAATGCTGTTCTCAGTTAAAAAAAAGTTTACTGAACTAACACAACGTTTAGATTCATATTTTCCAAACGTTCTTCTGCTTTCGCAGTTAAGCCAAAATGAAATAGGGAGAAGTGAAGCAGCATGAGTACTGAAAGTACATGTTTGATTGCTTCTTTATATAGTCTAATGAGACTTAACAGGAGGATATCTGTATCCAAGATATGTTTAAATTTCACATTTGTGCCACCTAACTTAGTCTTCCCGTATTGTCAGTGATGAGAGGAAGAGGAGCAGTATCACAGAGGTTTGGGAATTGTCGGGGGGGGCCTGGTGTTTAATGCCATGAGATAACTGCCTGGTTGGTGGTGGCATCTCCTGAGTTTTTGTTACTTTGTTGTACATGCAACACTTTGTAGCAGAAGGTGTCTTGCTTATTCGGTGTTTGTTGAAACCACAGCGAGGTACAGTGGTATTGATTCATTCCAAATGTTGGGTAATGAAAAATAAGGCTGAGAAATATTTGCCTTACTGGAACTGGAGAACATTGTTTTCATCAACTCATATATGTCCAAGACAAAAAAAGTGCTCTGAAACTCCTGCTTTGGGTAATGGACTTTCTGGCTGTAACAGCATCGGGTTCGAAATCGAAAACATTGATTTTTTGGAGACTTTATGAAGTAAATATTTTCTTGCTGTATTTTGTTTGCTGGTAACTAATTCCAAAAATAAAAGTAAGCTTATTAAACCTATTTAAGAACATACTGAGTTCAGCCTGGACAGAGACTCTCCCTCTAGGGAGTGGATTTGGGTTGTGGAAATGCTGTTTTAACAGATAGGCTCCCCTCATTTACAGCCACCATTCTAGAAATAGGTTCTCAGGTGCAGAAAGACTGTTTTCCTTTGTTCACGAGCCAAAGAAAAGGCAAAGTGATAACAGAAGAGGACAACTTTTCCTGCTGGAAGCAAACATTGTGCTGTAAAAAGTCTAAATCTGGTCCTTGCTTTGGTACTTTTGGCATCTGCTTGAGGAATTCCCTTGGAGTAAGAGTTAAATGTTCTTGGAAAGATCAGATGCTGGCAGCTAATGGCTGGAGTCCACCTCCTTGCCATGGCAAGGCTTTTGCTGCAGGGCATTTCAGTTGTCATTTCTGTCATGGAGATCTTGATTGTGTCATTTCTGATTATTGTGTTTTCCATATGCTTTAAGGGGATGGGTTGCTTAACTCAGCTTTGTTTTCAGAATAATCCACAGCTCGGAGGTTATTCATTGCTTTGCTTCCCCTTAAGTTAAAGGAAATACTCTGCTCTGCAAGAGGTTTCTTCTTTTGAATTTACATGCCTCAAGTATTTCTTTAGAGATACTCTTTGAGGCCTCCTGATTTTTTGGGGTCTTATGTAAGAGCCAGACGTGCTGTTTCAGGTTTTGCCTTAGAAGATACACAGCGAAGGAACTATCTATACCTGCTTTTGTGTGGTGTAATTACATTGTTCTCTTTGCTGCCATGTCTTTGTTAGACTGTTACTACTACTCTACATAAAGGTAGTGAACAAGGATATGATCTGTGCATGAGGAAAACAGATATTGTTCCCTATTTACTGCCAACAAATAATAAGGTACCCTATGGAAGGTATGCATTTTCTCTTTCCAGTTCCTTGCCTGAGCAAAACTTAACTGCTACTCATTACTAGCATTACTGGTTTCTGTTTCTTCTTTTGAGTGCTTTAAATTTTAACCTGAGTTGCATTCCGAAACACTTGTGACTTGAGAAAAAAGGTTTGAAGCAAGAGCTGCAGTAGTAAAAGTGAGTCTTACTAAATTTATCAGTCATTTTTTTTTACTTTCAAGTAAAAAGTCAATGTGTGCTTGTAAGTTTATTGGTGAGTTACATTTATAGTATGACTTTAATGGTGGTTCTTCTGAAAGTGAAATCTGTCTGAGAAATTCCTTGATAGTGAACATTAGAATGTGGATGGATGCAAGAAGTGAACTAGTGTTTCCATTTTAAAAAAACCCAACAAATAAGTAAAAGACAGAAGTGTGGAAAATGGCATCTGAAAGAGAATACAATTCAATAATTCATTTTTTTCTGGAAACTGCTGGAGAAACTGCAAATCCACCTTCAGTCTGATATTAAACTCTTGAGATCTGCAAGTGTTGCTGACACTTGTCAACATAAATCTGTAATTGTGACTGAAGTAATCCACTCTGAACATGAACACTTCAACTGTGTCAGATTCTTCACCTCAGGGTGTAAGGTCTGATGCCAGAAACCTGGGTGGTTGTATATTAGAAATTATAAAAGTTATGTATGTTGTGCTCTGTTACATAAGTAAAAACTGTTGTAATTTCCTTCAAAGAGGAGACTTTATTATATGGTGTGCTAAAATATTGGTGGCTTCCATTTGTTTAAAGAGTGCGTATTTCAAGAATGTTTAAGTGAAAGGGTAAGTGCAGAAGTGCATGTTGACTTTGTAGCTGACTTTTGAATTTGGAAGCCAATTCCCTCAAAGATGTAGGGAAGGTCAATAGTCTGTGTTATTGGTGACAGATTTGTTCAAATTCAAAATTTAAATTCAAGTATTCATCACTTGAAATAGCAGGTTTACATAATTATGTAGCCTGATGACTTGACCAAGAATGTCTGAGCTGGGCATGGAGTACTACAAAAGATGAACCCACGGTTCCAGCTTTGTTTGAGATGCCAGACAAAGCAGGGATTAACTAAATTAACTAAATGAATTAAGGAACAAAGTTGTTCTGTCAGACCTGTGGGTTTTCCCCATGTTATTGTTTCAGTGGACGATAAAAAATTTCATTTATAGTTGGCAGATAGAACACTTTTGGAAGTCAAGAAAGGGGACCATAATTAAATTCTTTCTGAAGAAAACTACATTAAGGCTCTAAAATTCCCATGCTGTTTTATATTGTGAGGAGAATTGGGATTCTGCACAGCTTATAAATTTATCACTAATTAGTCAAGAGGAGAGGGAATACTAATATGACTTTTTCCTTCTCTTACAATTTGAGTGGGTTTGAGTTCTGTAAACAGCAATTAAATTGTGTTAACAACCTTACACTCATTTCTAATACAGGTTCATACATTTTGGAGCTCTTCATGTTTGGCTTTTAAAATGCAGCTGTAACAGAAGTGGAAATAATTGTCATTTTAAAAAAAAATTATACACAAGTCCAAACATTTGGTTATGCAGTTGGTTCATACGGGTTAAACTGATTAAAAACATTGTAGACTTTCAAACCTATGATCAGGTTTTTAAATTTACAGTTAATGTTCCTTGCAGCTCCTGTTTTGGCAGCTGTTACTGAAACATATCTGGAGCATTGTGCTGCTGGACTGCTGCTGTGTAAATGATCCCTGTGATGTTTTAACAGTGTTTTGAAATGAAAAATTGGAGGAAGTTTCTTCTGCTCTGTGGCAGAAGTTGCAGGAGAGAAAATTTTTAAATGGTTAGAGATCTTCCTACGTGTTCAATTGGCTTCAGCCCCCATGCAGTCTCTGCCAGTCATCTTTGTCCTCTGCCTGTCCTTATTATTCTTGTTCCTTGTCTCTCCTTTTTTATGATAACTGGAAAGAGAAGAAGTCTTGTAGGTAAATTCCCTTTGATTGTGCTGCTTCCTGCTCTCACGTTATTCAGTTTGTTTTCTGAAACTGCATAATGGGTTTTTTTTTGATCATCTTTGCCTCTAAGGGTTTTCTCAACTCTATTATGATTTATTTTTGGCTGAAGTTAAAATACTAATACAGTAAATGGTCAACATGCTTTTTTGTGAACAGACAAATTTTTAATGGGAACGTTCAGATTTTTTCAAGGCCTCTGAGTCACAGTGGTAGGATATGTCTTTAAGTAAAAAGGTTTTTTTCTTTTATCTTAGACTAAGCACCTAAGCCTAAGTCATAATGGCTGCCACTTTCTAATTCCTTTAAGTTCTATTGGCCTATTGATGCATAAATTAAGATGCTTATCAGCATCCTCCTGCATCTAATTCCTGCCCATAAAGCTGTGGTAATGTAAGGAGGCCACTGAGCTGGTGGTGCTTCTTAGCCAAGCAGAAGCATTTCAGCTGATCAAAGTACTTTTCAAGATTCCTTACTTTTAGAAGAACTATACTTGGGTGCCATTGTCTGTGTACAGGGCTATAAGGTTATGTACTTGCCAGTTAGAAATAAATTTGAGGTTGCTTCTGTCTTCTGCTTTACCCTCCCCTTCTCTTAAGTCCTTATCAGTACAAATAAAGCTTCTGGGAAAGTGGAGACTGGTCTACCTAGATTTAATTTGCTGGTTACTTGAGTATAAACTGTTTCAAGAGAAGAAAAATGTCAATGTCTAAATTATTTTATATATGTAATACTTTGGTGGTAATGCTCGTGCTGCACTAAAAACTTCAAGAATTGGTCTTGTGGACTTCAAAAATCCTGGTTTCAAAATCAAATGTGTTGGCTTCCTAGCTTTAACTTGTGCTGTCCTTGAAGTAGTGTTGAGGGTTGTTTGTTTATTTCAAGAACTAGTTTCTTCCCTTTACTCTTCAGTTTTTGCCACTGGGATAAAATGATAAATATTCTGTCAACTGAATTTTCCAAATAGGTGTGACAATTCTTGCTAAATTTCAGAAAGTGTAGTAATAAATTTATACTGTTGTCTACTGAGATTCAAATTTAAGTACGAGGGATGATTTGCTACAGCCAAATAAACCCAATTCCTTTCCAGGAATTGGAGGTGGGGGGGAATGAGTCCCATCTTGATTGATGCAGTTTTCTGTTCTTTCTCCTAAATGTCTGTTACTAAAAAGCTATTGATTCATGATCATGGTAGTCATGAACTCCAGACACAGAACCATTCACTGTTTAAGCAGCTCCCTTACAGCTTTAATTAGTGCTATCCCCAAGATAAGGTAGCTTAAGATGAGCACGGCTAATATGTACCAATATCTACCTAACTTGTCTGTTTTCTACAAAAGAACAAACTGAGCACTTCCACCTCCCAGGGAACATCTTTGTGCACAGTCTATGGATCTTCTTCTGCAGTGAAACGTTTAGAAAGCAATTGCAGTCTGGATATGCTGGGTGTTCAACCCTGGTATTGAAGGTTGACCTCAGTAAATTTGGATATAAAGGAGTAACTTCTGGGATACTTAAGGAGCAAAAAATGGTGTTATGGTATTTAGTGAAGTGAAACCCCAGAAGCTCAGGAACTCAGCAGGTTTGAGTAATCTCCCTGGGAACATAAAGTCACACATCTACAGACATCTTGGGAAGGATCTTTATATCCATGTATGACATCAAACAGCAGTTGCTAGACCATGATGTAAAAGGGAGAGTGCTCTTGAGAGATGAGACCTCTGAGATAGTGAAGCTCTTGTCTCAAATACCTTGTTAAGCAGCTGGTGCTGAGTAAGCCTATGTGGGAGCTTGTTGACAACTTAAGGCTTTATTCTAAACAAAATTCTTTGCAGTTCTCTTCAGTTTGCTTGTTGTGTTCCAAATTACTTTAGGATTTCATCTGATAAGCATGATGTTCTTTTGTAACTGCAAAATACCCTTTTAAGAAGAAATTTTATGTATGTTCATCACCTTAAGGATGCTAGGGTTTCCTGGCAAATATCCAGAGTTGTTTGGCTCAAGTGCTTAGTATGTTGTGCTTGAGAAGGACTGCAGAGCTTCATTTGTTGTTGTTTTACCCCCTGTGTGCTGCTCTTAAATAAGGTGCATGTACAGAGTCTCTTGCTAAAGGTGCTGAACTTAAGGATCATGTTTTACCTGTGTTTCAGAACTACTGTTGTAAAATCTGCCCTTATTCTGGTGGTTAGAAATTCCAACATTTGTTGATATATATATATAGGCTATGTCCACTCTTTTTCTGTAGGTAAGGCTTAGTGTGTTGCTACAGTTCATTCCTGAGGGTTTTTGAAATGGAAAGAGCTTGGATGTAGCTCTCCCCTTAAGGGTTTTAAGGGATGTACTGGTTCAGTGATATGTGTTAATTGTACACAACATTGAAAAAGTCAAGATCATTCTTTAGAAAAGAAAATTTTCCATCCACAACTTGATTGTTCCTTTAATGGTTTGCAATGTTAAGAGATTCCTTATTCTGTTTCTATCTAGGCCATGGGAATACTTTCTTCTTTTTTTTCCCCCCCCCTCTGATTTGGTGATTCGTGGCTAAATATTTTATGAATAATCATGCTCAGTTCTCATCACGAGAATAAGCTTTGATAAAGTTTGTTTGGCTCTGGGCTTTACTGGTGTTCATAATGGCGTTTCTCAACCAGTTCCTAAGACAGAAGCAGGCTGGTGGCAGCAGCTGGGGAGACAGCATGGAATTCTGAAGGATGAGGAAATTGAGCAGAAGCCCATGAATGGTAGAAAAAAATTTAAACAGTAGAGCAGCAGATCATAGGGAATGCAGTTCCTCCACAGTTTTACAGCTTATGGAAACACCTTTCAAAGTCTCTGATGCTGATGAGGGTCCCTTATGTATGTGGCTGTTGTGGCACATTCCACCAAGTGGCTTAATTTCTGTCACACTGATGAGGGTCACTGGATGTTTTATGAATTGCTGGTGATGGGAGGTAGAGAACTGATGAGTTAAAACCGAGTTTAGTTGTGTCATTGTGTTCCAAAACATCTCAAGGCAGCCATTTCAGCACTGTCTGCTGAGAATTTGATTATGTAGTAGTTTACAAGAGATTTGAACTCTCCTAGTAGATTCTCTGTGACTTTTAAAACAAATGGGTTTGGGGAGTCCTTCTCTCTGATACCTAATACAGACATTGACCTATACCCTTAAATTAAGGCATGAAACTGTACAAATGAAATACAGAAGAATACAAAATCTGGTAGAATTCTGATATATTTCTGGTTTTCCCTGCTGCAGGAATACATTAATGTTGGGGTGGAACTGAACAATGGAACCAGACATTATTCGAATGTACTCCTCATCCCCTCCACCACTAGACAATGGAGCTGATGATGATGATGATGAAGATGAATTTGGAGGATTTGCTGGTGTAAGCACTGCTGGTGTAGCTTTTGCTGATTTTGATACACCGGACTACAGCCATCCAAAGGAAGAGTTTATGCCCACGAATCATTTCATCCCACTCCATGATTACTCTGACAATGTAGCCAGCATTGCAACTTTCACATCTGTTAAAAATGTTAAAGATAAGGACTGCGTTGCAGAGCTCCCTCCTCGTACTAAGGAACTTTCTGATATGTCAGCTACCAGTACCATCAAAGAAAAATCTAAGTTTAGAAGTTCAAGTACTGCTTTGGAAGATGTAAACAGAAAAGGGGAACAAAGAGACAACACTGGAAAATCAGAGGGGTTTTCTCATGTGGTCAGGACTGGTGTAACAGTTGAGAGCCACGATGACCAAATAGATGCTTGTAATGGTGAGAAACTTCCATGTCTAGAGATTCTAACAAATGGATTTGCAGCATCAGACCCTGTAAATCCTCAGGGAACAGAAGATCTAGACGGTGTTGGTGACTCAAAGGGACTAAAAAGCGTTAGCACTCATAGTACTGAGCAAAGTTTGAACTCAATGCCTAGCTCAGGTGAAGACTTTGCAGATTTTTCTACATTTTCAAACAAAACCCCAATCCATTTAGAGGGAGCAGGACCTACAATATGCAGTGTTCTTAATGAAAGAGACTCGCTGAGCATTCAGGAGAACAACAGAATAAACAGAGTGACTCGCGTTGCAGAAGAGGTTTGCATTTCAGAAATTAGTTGTGAACAGGGTCCCTTGGCACTGGAAGATAAAGAATTTGCAATTTCTAGTACATCTCAAACAACTGGAAGCTCAGTATGCACTACTGAAAATGGAGAGCGCAGTGGGAGGAGAAGACAACGTCGCACAGAGAACGGCGAAGATTTTAGCAGGCCTGACGATTCTTCAAAAGCAGCAGACATCAAAGTTGATAAGATCCCAAGCCTAAGCTGTGATGCTGCAGGAGAAAAATCATGTGATTCTGAAGATCTTAAGAATGGTGGAGATAGTACTGAAGTTGTGGGCTGCAGCGACGCACATGATGATGTTTTTGGTGATTTTGGTTCAGTCAGCAGTGCATCTCCCACCTTCAGGAATGCTCAAGAATCAATAAATGACCTAGATTTGGAAAGAACTTCTGAACAGCCTGCACATATTAGTGAACCTAATGATGAATTTGGTGAATTCAGGGACACAAGTACTGTTTCTCAGCAGCCAGCAAGTTTGGATCAAGCTGGACTAAAGCAGGCTGCTGACACTTTAGAATGTGATACTACCAGTAAAACTTCAGGCTTAGACTTCCAGCATACTACTGAGGTAGAACATGGTGATGATAGTGAATTTGGAGACTTTGATTCAGTGCCAAAACCTCAAGACGAGAGTGTTGCTTTCCAGGACTCTGACGACTTTGCGGACTTCAGTTCAGCAGGTTGTAACCAGGCTACAGACTGGAATGCTTTTGAAGATGAACAAAAAGACAGCTGTTCTTGGGCTGCCTTTGGAGATGAACAAGCTGGTGAATCTCATCACAGAAAAGAGACGTGGCAGTCACATAGGACAGACTCATCTGCCAGGAGTGATGGCCCAGTGTTACACAAGACTGACAGTTCTGCTTTAGGGTCTTTCCAAGGAACTATCAGTAAGCAATCTCAAGAACAAACACCTTCAGTTCAGGTAAGGGTATTCTTGATTTTGCTCAGTCTTTTTCTGCTCTTGTGCACACACAGTTCTTCCTGGTTCCTGCTTCTGCGTACAACAAATATTTGAGTAGTCCTTGTTTGCCTTTTAGGAGAGATTTAGTGTGGGGTGTGAGGTAGGCCGCTGTGGAGTAGTAGTATGCTGTGTTTGGATGTTGCAGCTCTTACACTGTTACATCCTGCAGAAAAATGATCAGGGTGTTCTGGAACTTGTAAGCGTTTGTTTTGGTGATTAGATGTGATACTTTACATAAATTGATCAAAGGAATAAGTCAGCACGAACATTTCAGAGCCTGTGATAGTTTTTCCTTTGCTTCATTGTTTATTGGTTTTGGGGAGGTACTCTGTTGCTTTTTCATAAAATAGTGGTGTGACTGGAAGCTGGGATTACTGGTTCCAAAAATTTTCCATCACTGTTCTCTGTTGTGTTTTTGAAATCTGATTAAAAATGATGACTTGATTGGTAAATAGCTGCACTCATCTGCTTGGAGCAGAGACCATGATAAAACACAACCTGTGGAGCTGTGTCCCTGGTATTCCAACTCCTGGGAAGTTAACCATTTAAAAGTTCTTTAAAAATAAGTCTCTGTTATACATTAATTGTGGGAAGTTGCACATTACTGCAACAACACAAATACAAGACTGGTGATTTGTTAAAACAGCTGCTACTTCAAATTAGGTGTTCCAGGGAGGGTGAAGTAAATAGATTTATTTCTTACCACACACCCTGTGCTTTCTGCCTTAGTTGCTAAGTATCTATGCATTCCTAATTAGTTACTTCCTAGGTATTTTTACCAGTCATTTTGAGATCTCTGCCTGTCCATACATAGACTTTTTTTTTTACTAAATAAAAAAGTATGTAATACTACTTTTACAAAATCCAGAGCAACAGTTTGCGTTTAGAATGCTCTTTAATGCTTCTTTTTATTCACGTCATCACTGATACAAGTAGTTTAGAGTGTGCTCTGTGTTTTTGAAGCATGCAGCAGCACCAGCAATAAAGGGTGTTAATGGTAATAATGTGTCTGAAAGATTCAGATCTTCTCTGGCAATAAAAGGAAATGAGGTAAGTCCTTTCTTCCAGGACCTTGCTTGGTGACAGCCCTGCCTCTTCCCATTTCCTACCAGTGACAGGTGAAATGGCTTTTCAGAAGAAGGTTGTGCCAGCTGGAGCCTTGCCAGCATCAGCAAACGGAATGGGGCTTTGGGGACTTAGCGCTGGTTTCTTGTCGCGTTAAAAGGTCCTTACACTTCCTGCTCACTGTTCCGTGCAGTGACTAACTCACCACATCTCAAAGTGATTCCACAAGCCAAAAAAAGGCTCCCAAGTGAACCTACAGATAGACTTTGCCTATGCAAAGCCTTGCTTATCATCACCTGTGTTGGTCCAGTACTCAAGCTGAAAGCACAAATCTGTTGTTACCTATTCTGTTAGTTGTTCACCCGTAAAATTGGAGAGGACTGAGGTCGTTAGTGCAGTTAATCTCAATTGTTCCTTTTGCCACTTCAAAGACTGTCCAGAATTTCTTTGTCTGACAAAGAAATGAGGTGGGAAGAGGATTCTAGTAATTCATCCCTTTTTTCCAGTTAATTACACTATTAAGGGTTAGTGTGAAGGCTTCAAACATTTTTCTCTTATAATTTCCTGTAATTTTATGATGGAGTTTCAATAGAAAACACTTCTGAATGTAGATGTTTATAAAAACTGAACCTTCAGAGGTTCTGTGATTAATTTTTTCCCCTCCCCAAGTCTGCCTTAACAAAAGATAGAAGTCAAGCTAAAATGGAAGTTCTTTGCTCAAGATCTGCCATGAAATCATACTGTAATTTGATTAGTTTGGAAAGCAAATTTTAAGACTTAAGTGTTCTTTTTCATTCCTTCTCTTTATGCTACAGTCAGTTGTGACTGTCTGGATCTAAAGTCGTGTTCTGCCTCCACTGCCAGTGAGGAAGTACGACTGGGACAATGTTTTACACAAATAAAATGGAGAGGAAGTTGACCTGGACGTGTTTTCTATGTTGCAATAGTTTCCTTAGCCTTGCAGCATGAGTTAGTTGCTACGGGTTTTTTTTTTCAGTTAACTCTTAAAGCAGTAGTTGCACATTTTCAAAACTCTGTATTCCATATGTGCTTTAAGTTTTGGACAGATCTATTCAACCCTTTTTATATTAAAAAATACTTGTTTTTAAGATTAAATAGTAATTGTGTTTGGTCCATTGAGCTGCAGTTTACTGAGATGAAGTTAGAAACACAGAGGTTAATGAGTCAACATAAGCCAATGAATAATCCCAGTACTTTGGGTGCAGAATCTTAGTGAAATTAGATTTTGATCAGCTTCCTTGCTTTCATTTAAGAGGATGTAGCTGAAGTCAAAACACAAAGTACAGCATTTAAAAGTATTTACCAATCTTCTGTTTGCATGTATTAAAGTTGAGTTCCGGAGCTGTTTGATGCGAAAGCAGAAACACTTGTGTGCAAAACAAGTCTTGCTGAGATGTAAGTGCACAAAGTTTTTTTATTACCCTGCCCAAAGAAGGAGAGGGAGAAGGAGGTCACTTGCATCAGTGTATTACTGGCAGATCTGAAAAGCATTTGCTCCAGCAACCCGAAGGGAGCAGGCTGTCTCCAAGGGAGAAATACTGCATGTGTTGGACACTTGATAGATGTGAAAATTGAGACCTCAGGCTAAAGGTGAACTGGGATCATTTACAAAATACTGTGTACACTTGATCTCTGATGGTGAGGCTAGGGAGTGACTGTAATGTGGTAGTGAAATAATTTTGAATGGTATAAAACCAAAATGTTCCTGATGGAATTTTTTATAAAAGCAGAAAATTGAAACATGTACTTAGTCAGCAGCACTCCTGTTTAAAGGTGGAAATGATACACAGCAATTTTCATCCATCCAGAATGCAGCACGAAAGCCAAGTTATTTATCAATAGCTCGAGTTGCCTTTCCAAAAGTCTCTGTGTATTTTCCTGTCTGTTTTCTTAGTTTGTATATTCTGAATGTGGAGATGGCAGTAAAATTTTGTGCTTCCCAAATATAGTCTTGATTGTGCAGTATATGTCCAACAACCTGTTTTAAATATTGTGGATTTGGTATAATCTTTAATTAAAAACTAGATTTTGCTTACATTCAACTATCTAACCCAGTTTTTATTAGAAAATACAGAATATAAAAGAGGAATCTAAGGAGAGTAGAGGTCACAAAACCAACCTTATACAGTGATATGTAGTGGCAAAAAGATCATTGTGTCTTTTCACTGCCTTTAGTCTCGGGCTGTCTGAATCCTGCAACAGTCTGCAGTGCAGGGTTTGTAACATGCTGACCTCTTCAGTAGTGCTGTGTAGAGGGGAGGAGAGAAAGGGCATCCAGTTAAATCTACTGAAAGAATTTGTGACTCCTGAGAAAAGGTTCCAGTGTCAAAGGCTAATGGACACAGACACACAGACTATTAATTGACCCCATATTAATACTACCGTATATCCATTTAATATCTGTAATACTTGGTTTCAGTATAGTTGCAGTTTGCATTAGGCAGTTCATTGACAGATTTAGGATGTAGTTGTGGGTGAACTGGCTGATTTAACAAGTCTTGAGCAAAATCTGCGTGTACCATATGCATTAGTCCCTTTTGTCTGATCACATTGCACACCACCAAGTTATGTTTGTAAGGAACATACAGCTTATAGCACTGCTTTTTCTATGAGATAATGTTGAACATTAGTCAGCTGAGGGGGTAACTGCTGCATTAAGAATATATATATATATATTTATATATAT
Organism: Serilophus lunatus; assembly: GCA_013399895.1. Classification (NCBI taxonomy): domain Eukaryota; kingdom Metazoa; phylum Chordata; class Aves; order Passeriformes; family Eurylaimidae; genus Serilophus; species Serilophus lunatus. Next base: position 15,473 of record VXBA01001362.1, read on the forward strand.
AGGACTTGAGCAGTGAAGCACAGGAGCAGTTCTAATCCATGGTAATTGTGTGGGTGGGTAGTATGGCTGTGCCTGGCTGTGTTCAAGGAGCATCAGCATCTCTAGAGGAAGAGTTGCTGCATAATGGCTTGATTGGAAGGCCAGAAGTCTTACCTGATTCAGCTGAGAGTTAAGGAATCCTGGAAAGGAATGAAGGGACATGTCACTAGTCCTCCAAGTGGGTTTTAAGGTTCTCCCCTTATTATAGAGCCTGTGCTCACAGGCTCTGCCTCTTCAGATTAATCAGTGTGGGCGATGCACAGTTACTAAGCCACGGTATGTATCAAGACAAAGAAAACCCTGGATCACTGTCACTTGGAGTGTACTTGGTCTTGGGCAATGATCATCCTTTTGGATAAAAGTAATTCTGACCATAGGGACTCCAGCCTTCTGGTTCACTGAGGTGAATTAAAATAGCATTGGCTAAATTACATTCAGGCAGTTGGGTTATAATTTGCAGTGCAAATACATCTTTCTGGAAAGGTTTGGGTTTTTTAAGCCCATAGCACAGTTCTTAAGTATGTGCAGCTTAGTAACAGTAAAATCAGACTATTAAAATTAGCCCATAATTGCTGCTTTTCAGAACAGACTGGATAGGAGGAATCTTACAAAAGAAAATAGTTTGAGAAGGAGTTGTTTTAGCATTACTGTTTGTATGTCACAGGACAAAATTGTTTCCCATTTTGTACATGTCAGTGTCATCTGCTGTACTCCTCTCAGAGCCTGACTGAAAAGTTAGCACAACACCAGTAGATAATAGCATGGCAAACCAAAATGGTCAGTGAGTTTTATGTTGTCACAATAAATATCTGTTAAACTTTGCTTTGCCTGCATGGAAGGTGCAAAATTTGATGCATCCTTCAACTGAAGGAGAATAAATGGGCAAGGCTTCCAGCAAGAAGGAAGAAGACAGTTTTACACTTCTACCCTGAACTTCCCTGTGCTTTATAATTCTCTTGTATCAATCAGTAAAAAGAGCAGAGAACTCTTGTTCTTTTTTTCTCAAAGCACTAAATTGTAGTTGCTTTATAGTTGCTCTTTAAAAATGGTTTTGGGATATTTAGGACTAACACTGCCTTTTTTATTCTTTAAATTATTGCAAGAAAAAATCTGAATCTTCATTTCATGTTGGTGAGGGTTATTAGCTCTAGTGCCATCTTCTTGGCTTGCTGAGCTCAATTTAGGACAAGTGTTCATTGCAAATTTCCTCTGTTAATAAAAATTAAATAATTCAAATTTTTCACATCTAAGGAATTTATGGCACCACCTTTTATTTACCTGCTCTTCAAGTGGGGGTGGAGGAAAGCCATCACATTTGAATCACGAGAAGCTAAGCTAGTACTCTTTGTAAACTTTGCTTGTCTTTTTTACTCAGTTTTTCTGCCTGCAGCTGTTTTCCTGTTGCTTTTGAAGAGATGTTCCTTTGCTAGGCAGGGCCTGCACATCAGGCAAAGAAATTGTTGCTATGTGAAAGGGATTCAGAGTTTAAGCAGTCCATAAAAACCATTTCACAAAAACCTTGCCCCTGGGAAAATTAGAATTTACTGATTTGTTTCTTTGCTGATGTGCACCGAGTTGACAGTCTAGTTTTGTTTAATCACTGAGTCCAAAAAATTTTGAGACCCACTGAAGCTGATTGGTGTGTTCCCTGTGGTGAGCTGCATCTCTTGAAATCAGTTTCTTAGCTCCCTTGTGTTACCTTTATGGTCATGTAGTTTAGCTCTTAAAAAATCCCCGAACATTACCACCACTCCCCCAGAAGAACCCCAATAAAATAATAAAACCAACCAAACAAGATGCCCAAATGCCCCCAACACACATACACATATGGTGAAGGTACAGGAGTATCTGGTGACTTAGGTCCTCACAGGGAAATGTGCTGCTGGAAAACCCTGCAAAGGGAGTTCCTCATTTAAACTCAACTTTTTTTAAACGTTTTGAACGTTTAACATTTTGTTAGAAGAGTCATGAATGCTTGTGCTAGGTGCTCTGCAGAGCAGAGAGTTCATGATTTAAAATAACTCTCTGGTTAATCAGTTTCTTTTCTTGGCTGCTGGCCCCTAAGCTTTATTCTGTTGTTTTCTGAGAGACTTCGCTCAGATTCTGAGTTGTAACTAGAAGCCAATCATGGCCATATGGGCTTTGTTTCTTTCCTAAATTATGTATTTAGCGTCTTGGGTCCTTTATATGCTCACTCCTGTTTCCTTCCTTAAGCTTTTCTTTTATTACATTTCATATAAGCTTGAATATCTAAATATGCTGAATAATTTAACTCCTGCACTGGTTTTATTTCTTAGATCTTCCAGTTTTGAGCCTGATGGATGGAAACAGCCCAGAGCTTGTGCTGCTCTGTCTGTGGCCTCTTTTCCTGGCAGGAGGTTAACGATGGCTGAAGGCATGCTCTGCTTTTGACTCTTCCCTTCTTAAAGCACCACTGAAGGCTGCCAGAGCAGAGGTGCTGTGGGTTGTAAGGGATTTCCTAAGGGAGAATATGGGATTGTGTTGAGAAAATGGGACTATGCTTCCCAGTGAAAAGAGGGCAGGGAGGAAGGATGAAGTGCCACTCCTCTCCAGCTTCCATTATGAAGGAGTTCACTGGATGAGCTCGTGTGGCTGCTCTGCAGCTCATGTGTGATAAGAACTATGGAGGGAAGCAAGACTGGGGTTTTTTCCACTCTTTTACAGAGTTCCCTGAAACTTCACCCAGCGAAGCATTACAGCAAGCACCTGGTGAAAACTGCAGTTTGTATCAACTCTTTTTATAGTGGGGCAACAGTGTGTTGGCTTTATGGCAGGTTCTAATATCTCCTCTTTTCTTAGCTCTGAAGAAGGGCAGTGACCTGTCACTGAGTTCAGCTGGGCAGGATTTGGTGTGGTGGGTGATCAGTGCAGGTTTGTTGACTCTATAGTCTCGTGGTGAAGAAGAGAAAAACAAATTCTGTAAACCAAGTACTTCAGGTCTGAGGGATGGCTCTTGCCCCCTCTGTAATTGCCAAGGAGATACATACTAATCCTGTGCTTATTCTTACTTGAAAGTCTGTTACATCTGTGATATTTTAATTGGTGCTGATGGTGATTACCACATATTCGAAGTGTCTGCGAAAAAACTTCTATGCAGTCACAGAAACTGAGGCTTTGAATTTGTCCCTGTTTGGATAATTACAGTTGATGTAGCTTTTGTTCACATCTTCAGCAAGTGCCTTTAAGAATTATTCTTAAGTGGCTGTAGAGAATACTTGGGTATCAAATGCTTTTGGTGACACGAAAAATAAAGTTCTTGTTTTGTTTTCTGCTTGGTTTTTGTTTGGGTTTTTTTTCAGAAAGGAAGACATGACATTACTCATGAAATACACAGTAGTATTTTCTTAGTCTGATTTGTGCAAACGATTGAGATTTGTGGGGGATGGACATTTACACTAACTTTAAAATCTTAGGAATGCGGTTTTTATCTCAAAGCTGTGGCCACAGAACTTCATTACCAATTAGAAGAATAAGTTCAGCTGCTTCCATTAAAAATGTTGCCCCTGGCAGGAGTTGGGTGTTTGTGAACTCATCCCTGTGTCCATTTGCACACACAGAATTAATTACTCTGGTTTGCCATGGAAACCGTTCTTTGTTGTACAGAAATAAGGTCTAAGCATTTCTGGAAATTTAGAAAAGATGACAGGAAGTGTAAAGAATGCTATAGTTAAACTGTTCCTGAAATGTTAGCACGATTCCTAAGCTAAAATTTTAAATGAGGTGCTGACTGAGATGTTGCTTGGTTCTTAGAGACTTTCTGTTAATTCTTTCGTTTTCTAAAGTGTGCATATTTTTAGTCACTCGCACGTGACTAAAATGATCAAATGTTGATCTTTTTCAAGATATGTGATGCCTTGCTGTTTCCATGATCCAGTGCCTTTCATCTTCCTTTTCCCTGGGGTTATGTACACTTGCTCTATTACAGAAATGAAGTAAGCGTCACCTGTTGATGTAAGATAAGGGCAAGTGATATATTGTTGGCAAAGTTAATTTCTAAAACTGAAGTAGAGTATGCTTTTGCATGCTGAAGCATTAGGCTAGAATCTGGAATACTAGCTCCTGAAAATGTAAGTTAGTGTCTTAGTTCTGATCAACAAACGCAAAACAAGTATTATAACTTACTGTATTTCCAGAAGAATTGGGCATTGAGATGATGTAAAGGAAAATTTTATACTGTAGAATGTGTGGCTCATTATGGTCAGAATATACCAGTGAGGTAATGAAGAAGAAAACAAAAAAAAGGGATGAGTCAGGTATGCTTTGAATCCAGATCATTGGCACATTTTGACGTGGTGCTTTGGAAATGACTGTACCTGTGGGCTGTCCCTGTCAGGCATTTCTTTCACAGGTAGTAAAACTGAAGAGCTGATGTTCTAAGCCAGTTCATTTTGCTGCTGTTTGCAGTTGGTGGCTGAATACAGAGAATAATCTGGACAGACTCAGTTCCCAGTTCCTGACTCCAATACAGAATTCAGATATTCTGATAACGTGTGTTTACCTTTGTTATGTTTGCTGATGTACGTGGTCAGTGAATTGAGACAAGGCAAATCTTCAGCTAGAAATTCAAGTGAGAAATGATGTAGATAACTAACTTTTGAAATTGTTGGAAGAGGATATTTTGATGCACGAAAGTTTGTCCTAACTGTATCGATTGGTCTAACAAAAACATAACCTCCTCCTACATCCTTGCTTCTCTGAACTCCAAATCCTTTCAGTTGTAATAAAACACGTCTATTTTGAGGTTTTCTGTGTGTGAATTCAGCGTTGTTGCTGGAATATGCTGCATCTCCACAGGAGGGCTCTGCTGGCACAGCTATAACAGCACACTGTGGGATGCTCCAGAGATTTCCGCCCACTCTGTTTCTTTTCCATTTCACCAGCAGAAAAGCAGGTGTTGGAGCTGCTGGACACTGCCCTGTGCGTGTTGCAGCAAAGCACTGGGGATGTGGTTGTTGAGGAACTCTAAACCAGAAAGATGGAAATGCTGCTTTTATTGCCAGGCTTGTGCCTGGCACAATTAAGAAAAGAGATGCAGATGTTTCTGGTAAAAAATGAGTATATTAAAAAAGGCTTTAGTTCCATTTTGTGAACATACCTTGCAATTGGTGTGTTAATAAATATTAAGAGCTTGATGGTTGCCTTTTTTTAATGGGTCAAACTGAGGAAGAAACCTATGTTCTGTATCACTGGTCATCTGATGTCTGAGATTGTTCCTAGAGCTCTAAGAAGTTGACATTCTGTCTATGTGGAAATACAAGACAGGAGAGATAAAAATATAAGGCAAGAACTTAAAAAGAAGAAATCATACTCTGCTTGTAAAAAAAAAAAAAAAATAAAGAAAAAAGTGGGGGATTTTTTATTGGGATTTAGGTGGGTTTTTTGTGGGGGCAGGACATTGTTTACTTTTTTGTTTTGTTTTCATACTAAATCCATCTGCCAAGACCCAGTGCGTGCTGTGGAATTAAAATGCCTGGAAACCATTAGTACCAATATGTGCTGTTTATATTGCTGAGACCTTATCCTTATATAGTGTAATTCTTATTGTGCACATTTTCTACTCATTTATAACAGTGACTCTGGTAAGATCTGATCTGGACTCTTCTGTAAAAACTCACTTTGCAGAGGGCATGTTCCTTACTTTTTCTTAGAGGCTAGAAGCCTGTGTTTGCTGCTTAAAAACTTTTGTGATCCTCTGACAGTTAATATTTTGTGGTAAGTGGAACTTTGTATTAGTTACATATTGTTTTTCCATCTTAGTGTTGTAATTTTAGACTTCTTATCTTTAAAGCAGTTACCAGAACTTGACATAAATATTTTCTCTTTGATATAGACAACATTGCTAAGTCGTCTGGAACGAATATTTGAAGTCTGTTTTCCTTCCATGCCTGTTCTTGAAATTGAAGAAGAAATCAGTTCCTTGAATCATTTGTTGGAAGCAGGTGAAAAGCAGATGTCAACTGAGGAGACCTTAGCAAATACTGGGTAAGAAGCCACAGTGCAACAAATTTTAAATGAACTTAAAACACAGGTAGGAGAAATGCAAAAGTAGTTATTTGCTTGAAGGATTTTGAGAAGCTATGGAGTGAAAATGAGCAATCTAGCAGAATGCTTGTTTTCAGTGACTGCATATGCCATGAGTATTTCACTTAGCAATTCAGCAGCATATCATCTTCTTTTTAGTGGTGCCTCTGAACTAATCAGAATGTGTCTTTATTAGTTACATATGTTATAAATTACTGTATTTATTCTTGTGATGATGAAGTCTGAGTAGTCTTTTGTCCTGTCTGCCGTGGACATAATTTTCCAGTAAGAAGTCTGAAGTATTATAATTCTTCTGAGAACACTGTGCAATTTTAGTTCCCTTAGGTATTGTGCTTGGGTATAGGTTTAATTGGAATATATAAAAAGTCACTTGCATTAAGAACTAGAATAAATACTCAAGGCTGCTAAGCTGTTTCTGGTTGATAACTTGATTTATGATGGGTTGCACAGGGAACTGAAGGATGTGTGGACAGAGCTGCAGGATATCCACGATGCATATGGACTGAAATACCAGTGGGGTGGCTCCCACAGCAACAAAAAGCTTCTGTGCTCCTTGGGAATCGACACAAGAAATATTGTGAGTCTGTCAGTAAAACTGGCTTTCTAAATTACAAAGCTGCTTTAAATGTAGAATCAGGTGGAAGTTGTTTTGTATGAATGCTTGTCTCCTAATTGCATATCTGCACAGAATATGGCTTTTCATGACAGACCAGCTGACAACTTCTTAAAAGCCCTATTAATATTAAAAGTTGTATTAATTACAAGACAATGATTAAAAACTAACCATATCTATTCTCTGATTCTAATCTGATGCGAGTTATGTAAAATTGAAAAAAAATTTCATCCCTGGCACAGAAACTCTTAAGTAAATATTTTTTTGTTGTTATTTTGTCAGCTCTTTACAGGCAACAAGAAGCAGCCTGTTATAGTACCCATGTATGCAGCAGGACTGGTAAGCTTTTTTTAGTGTTTCTTTTTTGTTATAGTTCCAACAACGTTATGTAATGAAATATATTAAATGACATTGATAACCAAGTGTGCTGAAAGGTATTTTTGTAAGTACAGTTATGGCTTAGGCATCAGTAACAGTGCTACAGTCACCAAATACACGATTTTCACTGTGTGTGCAAGCAGGTACTTGATTTTAAGTGAAAGAAGTACGGAGTAAAAACAGCAAGAAGGTAAGATTTGTGCTAGAGCAGAATAAATGTCTTTTCTTTCCTCAACCTGTGTGAATGTCTGTATATACACATACAAACACACCTAGGCTTTTATATGATTGTTCCCAATTGGAATATAAAAAAACTCCTTAGTTTTCTTTGGTGTCTATTAAACTGGTTTGATTTCATAGGTTAATTTCATAGAGTGACTTCTACAGGCAGTTTCTAGAGTCATTTTCTGATGCATCAAGGTCAGCTGAAATACTTCTGTGGACATAAACATGGTATTCTGATAAAGATAGTTAAAACACTTCATGACAATTGCTGTTTTCTTCCTGTTTGTGAGCAACACTGATTCCAACACATGCAGTTATTTTTTGCAACAGATTGTTATTGCTGATTATCTCCTAAATTTTTTACATACTTTTGCACGTGATAAGCTGGATAGCAATAATGGTAGGAGTAAAGTGGTTTGCTGCTTTCTATTGCCACACTGCTTCATGTGTTTCTCCACTGTTCAAAGGAATTGATTCAACTGTTGGGTAAATTCAGAGCTCCCTTAACATGGTGAAGGAACATTTGTGGGACAGCTGATCTTGGCAGCTGACTTCCTAGAATTATTTTTATATGTGCTAGTTTGATTGGGGGATTTCTCATCATTTGGGGTTGTTTGTCTGTCTCTGTGCAAACTTTGGGCTTTCTGTAGATATCCTCACCCTCAGTTTTATTTAGGAACATCAGAGATTTCAGATGTTTTTCAGACTATTGTCTATCTTTGAAATGCTTGTTTAAAATTAAAAATGCAAGTTTAATTTTTTTCTTAAGGCATTTATTTCCATGTCAGAATTACTGTTCTCGGTATCATTCTGCAAACTGATAATTTGATTTGTTTATTCTGAATTATGTAATTGTTGAAATGAATGCACTTGTATCTTTGTGGTGGGTCATTTGATCTTTCTGGAATAGTCTGTACACAATTGGGAGGAGAAGACATCACCTTATCAAGTAACTGCTTTCTCCAGCTTAAGTTACATTATTGAGAGTTGAAAGCAAGCAACAGCTGAACACTTGGGTTCCTGTTACTGGCTCAAAAATGCTTTTTAGGCCTAAGGACCCAGGATGATTCTCCCCTCTACTCCCATCTACTGCTCCTTTTAATTAAAGTGTCCCAGATGTATATGGTTACTCCCAAGCCTTTAGTACTTTAGTACTCCCTGGTAGTGTGTTCTAGTTTTTTGCATCTGTAGCCTTCAAATATATAAAAATGTATGTGTCTATGTGTGTGTGTGTGTGATTTTTTTTTTAATTTAGATTTTTTATTTATTTATCTAGGGTATGTTAGAACCTACCAAGGAACCTTTGAAACCAATATCTGCAGCAGAAAAAATAGCTTCAATAGGACAGACACCTCCTGTATCACCAGAAATGAACACTTGTGCATCTGATCAGTTCCAGGTAAAAAACAGAGAGAAGGGTGAGCAGAGGAAAAGAAAAAATGAGGGAAACAATGAGATGCTTTGTCTCTTCCTTTGTGTTTAAAATATCTAGATGGCGTGTTCAAGGATGCCTGTATGTAAAAGGCAGGTGGTGCTTGTGTCAGATTGAAGTCCTGCTCTTGGATCTGCTTTTCATGTGTGACTGAAAGGGAGTCCCTGTGAAAAGACTTGTAGCAGTTGGTGGCCACCATTTCAGAGTCCTGATGATACTGTAACACAGCAGTTTGCTTTAAAATAGAGTTACTTACACAAATTTTATATGTAACATTAGATTCATTTGACCTCCGACTAAGGTTCTTCATCTTTTCTTTTTCTGGACCTTATTTTTGGAGGTCACTCTGCCTGTTGGTTAGCAGTCGTGTTTCTGAATTCTCCTGTTTACGTGTGAACTGTTCATGTTTGTTTCCTTTTACCCTTTATTTCTTCAGAGAAACATGAAAAGCAGTCCAACTGCCTGGAGAGAGATTCTGAGCGCAGTCATTGCTAGGACAGGTGCCCGACGTTTTGATTGTACGAATCCTGTTGTCCCTTTGTGCCAGATTTTATTGAAGAGTTGCTTTGCTGGCTGCTCTGTCTTTGAAGTCTGATGCAGAGTGAATTCAGAGGAGTTTAGGACTGAGCTTTTGAACTTCATGAATTCTGTGTTGTCTTTGTTGTTTTGCTGTAATGATACTAGAAAACCCCTTCAGTGCCATGCATGTTGCAGTGTGTGTGGCTGTCAACAAGCTAATGAGATATGCAGAGATACTTCATTTTCAGTGTCACCACAGTGGTGCTTGGCACATGTTCACACACTCAGCTGTGTCCCTCCTTCTTAGAGCAGGTCTTGTTTAGTCTGCCCAGCATCTTTAGTTGTTTGCTGTGCTTGTGACTTCTGATTGAAGGCATTCCAAAAGGACTTGCTTAGAAGTGCCTATAAGAATATAGCGATTTTGTTGCACTCCTTGCTCTGCCATAGTGCAGAGCTCTAAGTGTGACATGCTTGTACCCAGAGGAGAAATTGTTTTCATTGTTGAATAGGAGTATGTCAGTAGGCTCGGAGCTGGTGTTGTTACACAGCAGAACATGTTTGATGCTTCCTGTGCTGCTTCTCACATAGTGGAACTGAGCAGCTGAACTGGGTATGAGAAAAGGCAACAATAATGATTAATGCAAACAATTGGAGCTGAAGAAATCAATTGTATGATTTCTATATATGAACTAAGTAGGAAAATTTCACTTTTTGCATCATTCAAAGTGTCCTTTTTTGCAGAGGGAAAACATGAATTAACCCATACATTAACAGCATAGAGAGCTGCAAGAGTCTGAAGTAGCAGCATCTCTGACAAGTGCCATTTTCTCAGTTGCTTGGCAGTCATAGTGCTGAAAATAAGAACCTCTACTTATCAAAGTCTCTCTTTTTCTCTAATTATGAATTCCTTCTGCAGAATTTCTGATTACTTGTCACACAGTTTGATAATCTTGTAGCTTGTTCTGACAAGGCCATCTTTGTTCAGTAGTTGTGGTCCATTAATACAACTGAGAAGCTTCTGTGCTGTCTGTCTGCACTGTTGGCCTTAGGTTGTTTATTCCAAAAAGATAAATACTAAAATAATCTGTAACTATTAAGAGTGCTAAGAGGCCACAGTTAAGTGACATTCAGAAAGTTTCAGGGCGTGAACGACCAGTTCTCCACCTCAGAGACCTCACTTCTTTCTTGGCCTCATCTTCTGTCAATGTTTGTCTTCTGTTTGCTTTGGGGATAATCCAGCTTCACTTTGCATTGTACAGACTGCCTTTCAGGAATATTCCAGATTGTAGTGGTAATAAGATGATGTGCCTGAACTTTGGTAAACAGTTCACATATTCAGTGGAAATATAGGCAATTCTAGTGGACCCTGAAACTTCCTATTCTAAACACAAATAATTCAGGTGCAACTGTTTATCTTTGAAGTATACCTGTTCAACATGTAATTATTTAGTTAAAACTCTTAAATTCCTTCATTTCAGAGAATGATGATTCATTTTTCATATATTCAGAAACTTGAGAATATTGGCTTTCTGCTTGGAAGGAGAGGCTCTGGTTAATAGACTCTTATTCTTTCCGTAAGGAAAAGAGGAATTCTCTTCTGTTCAAAGCCTAGCATCTATGGGACTTGTGTCAGTGTCTGTGCATGTACATTTATGACTTCTGCTAAGGGAATAAGGCTTTGGGAGAAAGAATGTAATGATGCAAAAGTAGGAGTGGAAAGAACATTTGTAGAAACACAGAAACACCTCCTAAATTTTTTTTATTGGAAGCAAACAGAGGAAAGCATAAAGAGGTTTAAAATGGAGAACATTAGAAATAAAAAGATTGCAGCAAAAAGCAACAAATGATCTGAAATACTTGTCCTAGTTATGATATAAACTCTGTGTTTTGCCCTCATTCTCTGCAAGTCTCACTGAGCTGGTTAGGCTGTGGGAATAAAGTGGACAAATTTCCATCTGAGCCATTTAAGCTGTAAGGACAAGGTTTTTGAAATTAAGAGTTCTCCTCTCAAGCAATTTACTGACTGGTTTGTCATCACATTAGTTTGTTGTATAAAGATGATTTTTTTAGGCTCATTCTGTTTTATATTTGAAGATAGCATCTAAATTCTTCTTTGATCTGTTGTTTATCATGACAGTTGAGGGCTCTATTTCTCTTTTCCTCTGTGCTCATAACTGTAAGGCAGTAAACACAATATGAAATAATCCCCTGACTACTTTTGCCTTGATCCAAGCATGCCTCAAAGACTTGGCAGGGCTGAAGTAAAAGGCTCTGTCAAGGCACATCAGGTGTAAGGAGTGGCTGCTGAAATAGGCACCCTTTGATTGTGGTACCAAAACAGGTGCCTTTCTCTTCTTTTTTATACAGCTCCAGTGGGCTTCTACACCACAGTCTAGTTCTTAGGCAGTGCTATTAACATATATTCCAGTGTTAGTTAAAAAGCTTGCTGTCTGGGCTTAATGATGACTGCTTTCTCTTGATTGAATACTGTTTTCTGGTTAACATTGCTTTAGGGTTTACTTACCTGCTTCTCTTTGGATTTATTGAAAAGAACTTGTCCAGGTATTTCTGTTGTTTTGCGATTGCTTCGAAGCATCCTCTTCTTTCTATTTGGGCATGTGTTTCTTTGGCAGAGTTACCTGACTAGTTTTCCTTAGTAAGTTTATATTGGAATAGAAGCCTGCAGTGACCCAGACCTTTCAAGAAGAAAACCATCAGTGATTCTTTTCTGCAGGTGCCCATTGCAGCACATGCAGTTGCATGCAAGCCACTGAATTAGGGATCAGGTTATAAAGCAATATGTGTCCCACACTTGCTGGCTGTTAGGGACTGAACCTTAATTAAACCCTGTGGGGCTTCAGTCTTTAAAAACACTTTTAATTACATAAGAGACCATCAGGACTTCTAACAATGACAGATGCAAACTACCATATTATTGGCCACGAGCCAAAGGCTCCATCAGGAACTGCTCTCCAGTTACACATGTGAAAAAGATCCAAGAGCATTTGTAGCTTTGACAGAGTAAGAGAGAAAGATTTGCAGGTAAGAGATATTACAGAACTTGCTATTCTATCAGATGTGACAGTTGCTTAAAGGGGTTGTTTGAAAAGAGCAATTTTCAGAACTGATGTAATTTTGCCAATGAATACACACAATGAAATGTATGAATTACTTTCATGTAAACCTTTTTCTGGAATGTTTATGATGCTCGTTTGTAGGATCCATCTAAATATTGACATTATATTTGTATTACAAGCCCTTTTATTTCTTTCCCCCAGCTCTGAGACAGAAAAACGTTTCTTTTTTTTTTTCCTTTGTTTAATTTTCCATGGGTAATTATTGGCACAGACACAAACATTTACATTTTAGTCTTTAGGATTATAAAAGCTCTTACATAATGCATTCAAAAATTACTGTGTGAAAACAACTCTCACTTTTATCAAAGTGAAATATGATGCAGTAAAACCAGCATGCATTTTAATTTCCTCTTTCTTACTTCCTTAAAATACAGAATAGTACTCTTTAACAGCTGAGTATGCTTTTTCATTTCTGTACCATGTCCTGTAATCTAAGATGGAGGCCTTCAGGATTGAAAGCAGTTTGTCCCATTTCTCAATATTCTCCTAGATTGGGCACTTTTCCTTAAAGCATGTTATTAAAATAATAGCTGTAAATGCAGTAGTCTAGCAACCTCACAGTCTCCGAAAGGCAAAACATTACATACCCATTTGCAGGGTATGTTCACATTGTCTGAGATTACAATGCTGTGTTCAGGTGTCCAAGTGTAGTTAGTTTTCTTAGAGCTGAGGTCACTAGAAACAGAAGACTTCCTTTCTGTTTAATTCACTTTCCTCTGCCTGCTCCTTTCACTTTGTTTGCCATTGTATAGATCAGGGCTTACCAGCATCCTGTATAGGTGGAGGCTGTTTTACTTACCCCCTCTTTTGCAGAGTGTTTGAAGTCAGCAGAACGGCCTCATCCCTCAGAGCAGACTAATGTACTTAGTATACCCTTACTGATTTGGAGTCAGATTCTTCTTTTTTTCCATTTTAGGAAGAATTCGTCACATCCTTTGTCCTTTCCTTGACAAATCTGAGAATCGAGTCATCATTAAAGACAAAAGCTTAGCCAACCATTGGTGCTACTTTTTCCATGCAGTTCTGTTATACTCATCAGTCCTGACTCAGGCTTTTGTCACAAAATGTAGTGGGTGTTTTCCCACTGTAGTAAATGAGAGTTGGTAGGAAGCCACTTTGTTTCAATTTGAGTTCATTTTGCTCAGGGCAGAAAGCTACTAAATTGTCATACTCAAGGCCTTTTTTTCCCTATAAATTCCTTTTAATGTTAATATATTTTAGATGTGACAAAGATTAAACAAGCTACTGATGATAGTGATCATTTCTTCATCAGGTGTAGCTTCCACACTGCTAATGTTATATCTGCATGCAAATCATTTAAATGCCAGCAATTTCATTACCAGAGCAAAGTAAAAAGTGTTGGATCAGCTCCTAAAGCTCCATGGAGTGAATATTGTTCAAGCTGTGCTCAATACTGGAAATATTTTCAAGACATTAGGTTAGAAAGATTTTTTTACACAAGATATTTACTACGAGTAAATACAGAAATCTCCAGCTCCCTTTTATTTTTTTCTGTAGACATCTTTTACAAAAAGCCTTTTACACTGAGCTAGCTCGGGTTGCTGCAGTTTTGGTTACTGAATCTGCATTTTTCTTCAGTGTTGGATGGTTGGAAGTTTTTTTAAAAGTTAAAAAGAAATGGAAAAGTTCAAGTCTGACTTTCTACGAAAGCAAGAAGGAGATATGGCTCAGGCACTGAAAGCTGGATGAGTACTAATACACTTTGAATGAGATTACTGAGAGCTTCCATTACTTTTCTTCCATACTGTGGTTGTTTTGATAGAAGCTGAGGGCACATCCCTGCCCAGTGCTTCCTGCCAGTTTGACTTCACTGTGGAGAGAGCAGACCTGTAATGCACAGAAGTAGACATTTCTGGTAGTGTCCCATGAGTTTGTGTCCTGAGAATACAGGAAGGGCAGCACTTGCAAGGCACACTGCACCTGAACACACCTTCCCTGCAGAGCGTGGGCCCTGCTGCTTGCTTGTGTCCAAAAGACTTAACAAAAGGAAATGAAAAGGCAAGGATGGGCTCCCAGAAGGAGTTAATGTTTCCATGCTGGTCTTGTTCAGGTGTCCCTACCAATGGTTTGTATATAGATCAGGATGAGTTATTTGTTAAAGGATAATAAGTCACAAGACTTTTATTTTTAAAGGGGGTGGAGTAGATAGGGTGTTGATAGTTTGTAAGGATTATGTCTCTGAAAAGCAAAGTAAACCAAACCAAAAGAATTATGGGCTGTTTGATGGTAAATAATATATGTATCATCAGGACAAAGCATGGATGTACAGAGAGCTTTCATTATTCTCCCTTTGCCCTATAATTGTGTATATATACTTTTTTATGCTAAGTGCCTGATCTTCCATGAAAGTAATAGCAGTTTAACTTTCAACTGTGCCTTAAGGTTTGTTACTCAATTCATGTGTTTTAGTTAATTTGCAAATTTTGTTTGAATTAGAAGTTACCTAATCTGTACTGTTCAGAATTTAATGAGACTTCCTGTGGTAGAACAAATCTACTTTAAATCTTTAGTGCATATAATGAAAATACACACCTCCCGAAAGTTGGGGCTTGATCATTTAGTTGTCTTTTTTTTTTTTTTAGTGTTTAGACGCTAAAGAATCTGTTGTTTGAACTGCTTTGCATTGTTGTAACCTGAACTGACTATAAAATCTGATTTCTGACTTTTCAACTCTAGGAATCTCTACCACCTGTCCAGTTTGACTGGAGTAGCAGTGGCCTTACTAACCCTTTAGATGGTACGTCTCTCCGTAGAGCCTCTAGCACCAGAGCTAGAGATAAGAAAGCTACAAAGTTCAGACAAACATCTATCTGCTGATTATTTTTTTAAGAGATATATACACACACACATATATAAAAATATATATATATAAAATATTTATTTCTTATTCCTAACTTTGGAAATTCAGGCTTTCTTTCTGATTAACAGTGCCCCTATGTGAAGTATTATGTAGTCTGAAAACACTAAGTATTATTCTAGATTCCTGCCATATGCTAGTGACACAGTGGCAATATTAACTCTTCATTATGTATAACTGGAGATTATAATGAAACTCTGAACAAATGAGCATTTTAGATTGAGGAGTTTTACTTCTTGAAAGTATTTTTCACCAGTCAGCTATCTCTTTAGACATCCTTTGAATGACAAACTCGTGTATAGTGGCTACTTCAAAGCACAATATTTTAACCACAAACTGTTTGCAAAATATGCACTTCTTGAGCTGGAAGTTTTCAGATTTAAAGATAATTTTATATTTCAAAAATGTGACTTCATCCATTATCACTTGCTTACACTGAAGAGCTAATTAGAGCTGATATATTAAAGAGGTAGCTACAAAATTTATTTGTATCTATAAGTGTAAATAGTTATCACATAAAAGCCCATCATCTTTGTCTATTTTAATAACAGAGTGAGTTGTGCCACTGCCTCCAGTGTGAGAAATGTAAGTGCATGCAAAGGAAATAAAACAAGTTTTGGAAACTTGTTTGATTGACTAGAAACCTATAAAGAAACCGATACCTTTATGAGGAGCCTGCTGACAGCAACTAATTTGTGACATATGAGTCGTTCACAGGCAGGCTCAGATAAACAGCATCTCTTACTGCACTGGTGTTGCCACACTGTTGTTTCAGAACATGTGGGATGTAAGAATTTGGATAGCAATATCATGGTGCTGAAGGAAAGCCTGGATGGACCCTTTTGCTGTTGTCTGGTGTCTTATTACTTCAGTCAATCATCATGCTTTCTTTTTAACAAACAACTTTAAAATGTATCTTGGTTTGATTTCTGTTTTAGTATTAAAGGGGAACAGTATAATGTACCAGTAAGGAACTGGACATAAGAGTGGAATTTGTTACCCAGTGGTCACACTGCTTTAAGACAACAATAATTAATAGCTTAAAGCTGCTAAATAAAATTTCAAAGGGTTTGCTTTTTTGTTTTTTGTTCTTTGCTATTTAAGGGTCTGCTAAGTCTTCCTAATGAAAGAATGGCTTTTAATTTCAGTGAGGGGAGAAAAAGCTCACTATATTTTAACTGTCAATTGGCCTATATATTGTTTCCCTTTAACTGATCACATCCTTCTCTCTCTGGGTCATGCTGGTTCTCTTTCATTTTTAGATTGAAATAAATATTTCTATTTTAAAGTTACTAGTGTTGATTTCCTTGCTGCATTGTACATGAGGGAATGTGCACTGAATTAAGTTGTTAACATTCTAGAAGGTACAAACTAATACTGTAAGCATTGTTTTCATGTCGATTTTTAAATTGTGTACTGAGTACTAATTATAACTTGCATGTTCAAGTGTGTGTCTTACCCCTTTTTACACATAAACCCCTCCCTTGGCTTACCTTCTATATGGCTGCCTACCAACACGGTCACTGAATTTCAAGCTAGTGGAGGTTCCACTCTTCTGAACCTTGATTTCTTTGGGCCCGTGGATGACAGTAGCTCTAGCAGCACCACCACAATCCCAGGTCAGCAGAGTGTTAAAACCACAACTGTAAGAATATTAACCACTTACTAAAAGCATGAGCACATCACTTGACTTTCCTACAAACAAGGAGAAATTACATTTCTCTTAAGGTGTCTTTCTGCTGCATTTTTCCTTTAATCTGTGTTCTGTTTTCTGATGTTTTGTATCGAGTACGAAGTATTTAAAAGGTACTGTCAGCTCTGTGTTTGTCAACCTGCTGAAGGAATGAATGGCTGTTATGCTCTTGCAAATAAGATGTTAAAACACTTGTTTCGAATGAGAAATCCTGGAAGTTAAGTCTTGTAACCACTTAAGAAAACTTGGAAAATTACGTAGATGTGACAATTCCTAAAATACGAGGCTTGCTCTCTCCACTAAATGAGTACCTACAAATTGTAGGATTGTGATTTTGTTTGGAAGCTAGGTGTGAATATAAATTTACAGAGCCTGATTTATCACTGCCCTGCTGGGGTTTGCTGCTATGAATTTTTATTTGTGTGAACTACTCATGTTAAAGTGAAAAAAGTGTTTTAACAGCATTTATAATAGAAAAGGATACAGTTGCATGTTTGTGGGACATTAGAAGTTAATGGATGTTAAGTTTAAAGCCCAAGCAATTTATCTGCAACTTATTCCCTTTAAAAAAGAGATGAAAACACCACTCTCTCATTGAATAATGCGTGAAAGTAATTGAATTTATTTATCACATGGGTTTGACATGCTCTGAGTATTTTGCACGAGCTTGTGAAAACCTACACTGTGAAAAAAATTCTGCAGGAGTTTAAGAGAACGTTTTAGGGATTTATTCCAGTGCATAGGTGAAGCTGATAAGGCAAGTACTCTTTCAATGCCATGCCTGAAGCCATGATCATCAATTTCTTCACAGGAAGAAATGATTTAAATTTTAAAAAATCAGTTCTTAAGATATTTGGGGTTCTCCCACATTTCAAATAAGTGATTATAATTTTTACTTGTATTTTTTGCTTTTAGAAACACTCTTTTTTAGTTTTGAAATCTGATCACTGAAGGCAATTTTGTGGCATGGCACAATCTAAATGTCTTTTTATTCCACCCTTGAGAAATGTCATTATCAGATGAAAGGTGGCAGATTTGTTGTGGAAGTGGTAGCTAGTAAAGTCAAGGACCCTGAGTCTTACAGATTCTTTTGTGAGTTTGTGCAAGTCCACCAACACAAGTCACCAGTGCCCAGTACATGTATCATTGTTCACACAGTTGGGTACATCTGTTAATACTTGTGCAGGTGGTGTGCACACTGGAAGGGGTTTTAGTAGGAATATTCTGTTAGCCTTTGACTGCATTTTATTTTTTATGTTGTTGTTTTGTCAAGTTACAGGTACTACCACCTTCCCTGGTATGCCCTATAAGTGCCTATTTTTTGGTTTTAATTTCCTGGGAGGGGATTGGTCTTAGTTTCCTCCTGACTTGTTTCTGGGAAAGTCATTTGTTTCATGGCTTGCAGCTCGAGTGTTTGTGTGTGTCTTTAGGAGCTTTGTGTGAGGTTTGGTTGCCTAACTTTCCTTCAATATCTCATTAAGGTTTTGCAGTGCTTTCCGTAAATATTCTCTCATCATTTGAATAAAATGGAGAATATGCAACTCTTAAAATAAAATTGAAAGACAAATTGCTAGATCTTTTGGCTTAAAGAAGAAACTTTTATCAGGAGAAGTTTATTCTTTTTTTGGAAACCTTAATTTTAGTTGCTATAGATTGACACTGGATTCTTTTCAAGTCTGATTTTATCAGTAGCCAAAATAACTTTTTAATTAAAATTTGCATTCTGCATCATGAACAGAGTTACTCATTTCTACTACATTCCCACAGATTTAGTGTATTGTTTTATTTTTCATGTTAGTAGTTTAACATAAATATAACTAAGAGGTGCCTAAAGAACAGTAAATTGAGCAGCGAAAATGAATTCAGGACTGTAAATGGGAATATCTAAATGATGTAACTTATAAGGTTGCATTTAATGTTTGTTGCAGAGTTGCATGTCAAAGGGCTCCTCGTTTCAATTAGTTTTCCAATTTGTACCTTAATGGGATTTCACAGGCTCCTGCAAGTCAAAATGTATTTCTTCAAGGCTTCCTCTCCCTGACTGAAAGTGGATATTTTATGGAATATTTGGGCTTTTTCTTTTTTCCAAATTCTGTAAACATCTGACAGTACTGAAAGTTTTGGTATACTGGTCTCAGGACAGTACATATTTTGATATTTTGCATGGAACTGGATCAAATTAACTTTGAAAATCCAGACAAAAAAAATACATGTTGAAAGGACAGCTGATTAATTTCTAATCAATTCATATTACGTAAACCAATCTTCTCCTCACCTCCTGCAGCTTATCCAGATGATTTTCTCAATTTTACATTTTGGTCAGCTGAGTTTCCTGACAATAAAAGAGGAATTAACTTGTACCCAAAGGACAAATGGTCAAGGCACTGCTTTGGGGAGAGCTCATGCAAAGCAGGCTTGAGGATGATTGATGTCATCTGATAGGGCACACAGTGCTTCAGTTATGGTGATAAAGGCAGGACAATAGGCACAGGCATTTATTTTATTTAGTAATCTTTCAGGGTTTCAGGAATACTTCTAAAAGCATCTTGGTCCTGGGAAGTGAGCTGGATACAATCAGCACACATTAATAAATGCTGGTTCTTTTTTAGAGAGCTGCACAGGACCATCAGGTCCCAGTATTTGTGACTAGGTTTGTTCTGCAGTAGGATGAAATGCTTTTGTCCAAACCAACTGGCACCAGTGTGACACTTGTTTAGGACACAGGTGTCAGTAAAACACGATGCTTATGTGCAGAAATTCTAGGCTGTTTCTGAAAAATACTTACAGTTGTGAATGACACATCAAAACCCGTAAACCATAAAATATCTGAAACTGTAACTGGGGGAATATCACCAATTTAAAACGCTTGTGAGCAACAACATTTGTTGTAACAGTCTTTCCTCTTGATTTGTTTTGATACTTCTAATTCCTAGAGATTTTTTTTTTAGAGATAATAGATATTATCTGGAAATTCTAGAGCCACTTCCTGCTGAGATGTGATGCTTGTACTAAACAGGTAGCATTTAACTCATACATATGTATTTTTTTGAATGCAGGTTTCCTTTGTTTGCAGTGTTTTCAGAATGACCTCTGCTGATAAAATTTGAAATCCATTTGCAACATATGTGATGTCATCACCTATTCAGCCTCTGACTTCAGATAGCTAAAACTGGGAATTCAAGGCTCACACATCCAGATACTTATTGCTTTAGAAATACTTGAAAAATGCAAAAGGAGATTAAAAGTTTTGGTAGTGCTATGCATATTAATATGTGGCTTTTTTAATGCCATTCTACTTCTACATTTTGTAAGAGCTGCTTTCCCTCATTTAAAATTTCAACACAACCCCTAAAAGCAAAACCCATATCTTGGAAGGCAAGATACTAAATGCACTCTAATACATGCCAGTGTTGTTTGTAATCTCTTGGTGAAGAGTTGGTCTCTGTTAACATGCAGTGTTCTTTTAATACAGGCAGTTGAGTTGCAGTAATTGAAACAATCCATTTTGACAGAGCTGACACTTTTACAGAGGTTTCACACTAAAAAGTAAATCAAATCGGTTTTGTTTTCCCACAAACTGAGACCTTGTATGCCAGACTTGATCCAAGGTGTGTGTGTTTTGTAGTACAGCTAAAAAAGCTGCTGAAAAGGGATGGGGAGAAAGGCTGATACTTCAGAAACACAAACATGTTCTGTCATGTTCTTTTCATGTATCTTGAAATTATAAATGATTCAGATGTTTACAGAAAACAGTCTCTAGCAATTTGATCTGTGACTTACTTATGACTATCCTTGCCTCCAACCATCACTGATTATTATTTTATACTATAAGGTGTGGATCCTGAGTTGTATGAATTGACAACCTCAAAACTGGAAACTTCCAATGCAAGCAACAGAGTGACTGATGCCTTTGCAAGACTCATGTCCACAGTGGAGAAGGCAAGCACATCCACAAGGTAAATACTCTTATTTGCAGCTTCTTGCTCTGTTTCGAAGAGTGGCATGAAGTGTGAGGTGTGAACGTGTGTGCTGTTCTAGGGCAGAAGTTCCTGAATGATCAAAAGTCTAAAACCTAGTAAGTAAGTTTTAAGTATAAAATTCATTGTACTGTAGTTCATATTTCAAATTGTCATAGAACTCTAAAATAGGATGGGAAGGAGTTCATGAGCTGAAAGAAAAAGATCACCAGGATGTAAGTTGAAAAACTGGAGCCAAAGAGTGAACTGGAGGAAGTGCCTTTCTGAACACCAGAGCTGGTTCCTGAGAATGGCAGGGTAAACTGAACCATGCAGTTCAGTGACCTTGGACTGTGACAGAAGACTCTCCTTGGACCTCAATGTAATTTATAAATACAGGATGTTCCACAAGTAAAATGATAAAACAGACTAATAATTTTAACTTTTATTTGTCCCTTCACAAATATTTCTAGCACCTTTCAAAACTCTAGTGACCAAACATCAGTTTAATTTTCATGTTGAGGTTAAGGAATGAGCATGTAGTTGATTTAGGATGTCCTTTCTGCTTCACTGGAGCATATGTGGAGTAGTTTTGTGCTTTTTATAGGTAGAATCTATAGATGTCTTCAGAAGTCAAATACCTTTCTTGAAGTCTGGCCTGTTGAATGGATACAATATAGTCTGTCCATTTATAAGCTTATATTCTTTGGGCTTATTTTTTAATGTCTGTCTTAGCAGTAGGATCCTGGACTGTCTTGACATGCAAATAATGTCTGTGCCCATTAAGAGAATCACTGAGGGATTCTCACCAAGGAAGAACATCAGTGTTTTGGAGTTTTCCTCAACACACAACAAATAGATTGTAAGATATCTTCACTTGTAAGTGAGCTTTAGTGTTTATTCATCGCTCTAAAACTAGATGTGTTTTTGTGCAGCAGAGCAGTTAGAAGGAGACACAGGAGTGGTGGGATGTAACTGGCTTGCTTAAAATTATTAAAACTACAATTTTCAAGAGCTCTTTTAAAACATGTTCTTTCACTGAGAAAACTATCTTCCTAGTTTTCCTACAGTGATAATTTTGAAAGTGAACATATAAGATCATCAAGCCATGAAATTTCCAGGGAGAACCAGTAGAGGGAACTCCCCACTTCAATGCTGATTTTTGGGTCTTGCCTTTTGGATTGCCTCTTTTTCTATCCATGAAGTGCATATCCTCTTCCTGAAGATACATTCGTGGAAAACTTTGTCTTTCATGAATTAGAAAACATAGTTACAGTTGAAATGCTATTGTATTATATTCTAAGCCTAATTTAAAAGTAACCACAGCACAGGACATGCAAACTCAAAATGTGTCTTTGTTTGATTTCCACTCATAATGCCTGCTTGCTTTAAGATGTCTTGGCTTACTTTTTCTTTACAAAGAAACAGGGAAGTCTGCTTTTCTTAAATGAATGTTAACCCTCCTTTTCCTGTACTGTTGTTTTTTTCTGATAGAGGGGTTTGGGGTTTTTTCCCCGGTGTTTCCACAATGCACTTGAAAGCTCTTACCTGTGCACCTAAGAGGTCATTGTCCAGATGTCTTGAGTTCTCCCCCATTCTGGAGAGCATTGCTGCCTTGATAGGAAGAGGATCTAGATCTGTGGTGTAGCAATATATCAGGCAATAGAGAGAAAGCTGAATACCTCAGGCTTGGAGGCTTGGTGATTAGGTTTAGACACACACAAAGATTGGCTGTTTAAAGCAGCTGTTCCCAGTGTTTAATAAATTTTATACGTATTTCTCAACTGAATTTTAAAAGAAAAGGTCAAGTGCTCTTTTCTTTCTTGATTTCATGCTCTCCAATAGAAAAGCAGCCTTGTTTTTTCAAGCCTTCAGAGAAATAAGAAAGTCTTGTCTCAGCATTATGCAAAATACGTTGCGGAATGTTAGCTTTTTGTAATAAATTTGTTTTTCTTTCCTAATTTTTTTTTATTTTGTGATGAACTAGAGATTTTAAAATACGAGTGGCTGGGTACAGCTAGTTCAACAAGGGTGATGTTCATGCACCAGCCTGGAAATCTGGACTATCAGGCATTCATGATAACTGGTTGGGGAAGATGGAACCAGTGTCTTCGATGGCAGCTTAAGTTGTGCTCAGACTTTCACATCTTTCACTCTTCTGAACTCTGTATCTTTAGGGTAAAGTTTAAAGTGAAAATACCATTGCTCAGCTGCAGGATGCCAAATGAAGAGTCATCTTTGTCTAAAATAGCCTCATCTTTTGCTTTCAAAGCCATCTCTTGAAACAGAAAGTTTCTCTGAAGGCAAGTATTGGGACAGGCAGGGAAACTTCCCCCTCAGCTTGAGCCTGAAACCTTGACAGCAGCAGTAATTGCTGAAGGTCAGGCATCCAGTGCAACATTCCAGAGAGACTCTGCAACCTTGCCTAGTTCCATAAAATTGGTAGAGATCAAAATTTATCTGCTGTGTTTTTGAAGGAAAGCAGAGCACTGATACCTTTCCAAGAAATGGCCAAAATCCTCATTTAAACTGGAAATACTCCTTAAGGATGGTGTTGGATGGAGGAGAGTAACTCTTCATTACAGAGTGTTTTTAAAGTGTGTTTCTCTAATCAGCTCATTGTTGCTGATAAAGCCTGGCCTTGCTGGTGCTATCCTCAAAATCCTTTGCAAACATTCGGTGACAGAAGTTCCAAAAGACTTGTATGCTGCAGGAAGGGGTTGGGATGCAAAACAGAACAGTGAGGTGCGATGACACATTGACAGAGAATTCCTTTTTCCTTGCTAAATTTTCTTCCAACAACTTCCCTGGCCATCGGTTTGGCTCATTCCTTGAGACTTAGTGTCAACATGCCTTTGGAAAGGAATCTTAATGCCCACAGGAAGAAAGACTGGCACAGTTGCCTGGGTAGGGGCATCCCTTCTGTCCTCTGTCTTGGGAGAAAATGTAAGCTAGTGTAAGAGAAGAAATTCTGGGGGACATAGTGTGCTGTAGGAGATAGTTTTAAAACCTGAATGAGGCAGAGACCTCGTTTTGAGCCAGGGTTGGGTCAATTCCGTGGTTTAGTAATCAAAAGTTCCGGTTTCAAAGCAGACGGAGTAGTGCGGGTGCCATTGATAGTCTGCTCATTTGAGTGTCTGTTCTTTAAGCCGTGGCATCTAAAAATTAGGAGTGCACAAGCAGGAGAAGCTCTGCAATGTCCCCCTCCACTGACCAGAGTTCAGCAAAAGAAGCTCTTGGCAATGGGAACATGCTCAGCACAAGTGGTGACTGAAATAGTGCACAGTTATTTCTCTTGCCTTCATACAAGGACGTCACAGTTGTCAGGCAGCTTGGCAAGTTTTATGGGTAAAAACCTGTCTGCAGTGAAGATGCTACCTTGTCTTTTAAATTTAAAGGGTTAGTGAGTAAATCTTTAGGTTTTCCCTGGTGATATTTGCTACCAATAGTACTGATTGTTATCCAGAAATGGTAATTGCAGTGTCCAGTTTTATTGTATTGCAGAGAAACCTGCCCTCTCCATTGAGGAATGGAGAATTTAGGCCATCTCACCACTTTCTTCATTGAGATGATTTCAGAAAAGGTTTTGAGCCTCATTACCGAGTGGTTGTATCTATACCTCTACCTTGGTCATAGTAAAGTAATGTTTGCTGTGTTAGTGTGTTAGCTTGTCCTTCTTTATAGATACTTTTTACATTGGGTGTTAAGTACATAAATTACTGCAAAGGGCCTCCTGCCAGGAGGAGAGCCTTCATAAGCAAGTGGGATTCACAGCTGGCTGGGCCCACTGCTGTGCCTGTTCTGCAGTGATGTTGCAGAGACCAGCTGGTACAGCAAGAGCAACAGCATCATTGTGGGATAAAGGTTGTGCCTATGACCACCAAATAAAATGTAATGCTGCCTCTGGCAGTGCCATTTCTTAGCATGCCATAGTTGAGCCGAGGAAGCATATAAATAGCAAGGAGTGTGTGAGCTCCATCTCCCCTGATTAACAATTACTTGAACATCTCCGAGTCAGTCTCTTCCTTTGGCTTCCTCTGTCAAACACTCCTGTGTTAACTGTAAGTTCTTGATCACCAGGAGCTTGTACCTTTAAGAGGCTTGTGGTAAGTGATTATTAATAGTGGCACCAGATACTGATAACTCAGTGGTGGGTGAGAACCACGTTTCAACAGCTCAGAGATAGTCCTTTGAGTGCAAACAGAGCTGACTGTGAAGTTGTTAGAAGAGGCACATATTGGCTCTCTGCTTCTTCCTTCAGTAAATCCAGCACACAGCTTTGTTTATCCTCCAGAATTTGGTAATCTGCCTAGTCAGTAGCTCATGAAATTCCACTGCAGCAGAGAAAAAAAAATATTGCTATTCTGGTGAAGGTAAGTCAGATTCAGTATATACACTTCCTTATCTTGAGAACTTTCATCAACTAGCAATTTCAAGTAGAAAATAAAAGTTATAGTTCAGTGTCAAAGCAGTGATCAGTGATGTCAAGGATGAGTTTGACTCCAGCTCTTTTTTTTTTTTTTTCTCTTACCTAAGGAATTCTGAGACTGCTGTAGCCCCTTGCTTTCCCCTGGTCTCTGATCAGCTGAGGAAGCAATCCTCATGGGTGCTGACAAAAGAAAATATAAATACATATTGTTTTGTGATCAGAGTGGTCATTGCCCTCTCCTGGGCTTGGTTTAAAGTTTATAGATGAGCTCGAGAAAGGAAACTTCGGAAGTTTTCTAGGGAAATGAGTTTATTTGGTTCAAGCCTTTTGTCTCAGGATTTTGTCCCAAATGTGAGGGAGCTTATTCAGCTAGAATTTCTTGCATCGTTACAGGATTTAGCAGGTTTGGAACTGGAATGATGTTTGATGGAAAACAGTATTTCTAGTAGTAGGCAGTGTTCTTCAAAGATAAGCCAGATGTCTGTTAAGTATGGATGTTTGGGCAAGGGAGGGAGGGGTCTGTAGCAGTCTGAGCCAGGTTTCATTTTACTTGGGAAGTGTGAGTTTTTTGCATAATAGTGAGAACCAAGCGACATGGGATTCAAACCTCTTTATTCATTTGTGTTCAGTAATTCTTGTGAATAATGCAAAAGGCAAAGTAAACCCCAATGATTCCCAAACTGCTGTATATATCATCATGGCTCCTCATACTACTGCACTTCAAAGCAAGTAGCTACACATTATGAGCCACCTTTGGCTGCTGCTGAGTCCTGAGGGAAAAGAGGGTTTGTGGATCACAGTGTAGAGTGGCATGATGTATAGTCTGAGAACAGTCGTGTTGGAAACACAGCATAAGTACTTTTTTATTTTAAAATCATTGAGAATGTCCTTTTAAGATTTTTCCACTTTATTTTTGAAGATTGTACCAGATTTAGGTAGTTTAGAACTAATGCTCCTATTGTTTTATCTCTAGAATATGGGCATGTCTTCAAGTGAGTCTCTTCACTCTTGAAGCTAACAAAAAAAAATTATCATTTGAATAAGATTTTTTTTTTACTTATTGCAACAATATACATGTTTTGCTGACTTTCTGTGTTAACACATTATTGGTAGGCAGATAGGTATTATGACATTAGACTACCTTCAAGTAGTTTACAGAAGTGCCTGTCAGTGGGAGACAAGCTGACAGAACATTGCTTCAATCAGTGATTCTTTCAGTGATGCCAGGAATATCAGGTACTGGATTAATGCACTTTGTTCTTTTCTTCTCAACAGGAAGCCTAAAAAGGAAGAACATCTTAGTGAAGAGGCTGCCAAGGTGATTTCTAGCCTTCCTGACTTAACTTTCATGCATGCCAAGGTGTTGATGTTCCCAGCCACATTAACACCTTCAACAAGCTGCCAAGAAAAGGTAGACTAAAGTGATGTGAATTGGACGTTTTCTATTGATTTTTTTTCTTCCCTCTGCGGGTCGTAAAAAGCAATCTTGCTTTAATTAAAAAAAAAATCGAGTTCAGATGATTTGTTGGTAAGCAGCACTAGAAAGGTATACATAGTAATGTATATTTATTTACATACTGGAGTCCTAAATTTATATTAGAGAAAAATGTAAATAATTGGGGGTAAATCTTTTTGAAGATCTATTCTTTTTGTTGTGCTGGGCTGTATACATTTATGTCTTTGTGAAATACACTGGTGGTGTCCTTCTTACAAAACTTTAAAAGTTCAAAAAAAAAAAAGTCCTATAAACATGTAATGAAAACTTCAATCTTCACAATCTGTGAAGTTCCCCCTTAAGACTTTCAGATTGCATTGAGCAACTTTTTCTTTCCTGCATATATTAAAATACTTCTTGCTGGAAAAAAATCAAAAGGTTATGTTGTCCTTTTGCGGGTTTTTCAGTTATTATTTCTTTAAAACCCAGTAATTTCTTTTGTGTTTTAACAAGTTTAAGATGTGTTTTTCCTTTTCTTTTTCCCCCATCCCCTCCCCCCCTGTTTGATTGGTTGGCTGATCAGTTTTTATGTTCTTGAACTTCAGTAGTATGGCTCTGTCACTATATAGCCTTTTGAAAGGTATGCTGTCAGTAACTTCTTGTTCCAGTTATGGATTACTGTCTGAACACTTGATTTTTTTTGGGTTGTTAGAAGGTTGTCTGCTTTTAAACAGTTTGATTTGGAAAAGAAGGACCAAAACAATATGAATGTCTTACAATGAAATTTACCTGTTAAAAATTTTTACGTTCTGTTGTACCACTATTCCTGTTTGATTTTGCACAGTGTAAAATGACATAATCATAGATTGCTATGGTTTTAGGCTGTATATACAGTAAAAAACTATGGGTTGTAAATGTTTGGGGAAATTCCTATGGAAAAAAGAGAGCTATGTTGAAGAACCTCTAAAAAGGTCAATATGCATGCCCAAGGTCTTTTGAGATTTAAGTGTGTAAATTTCCTTTTAGCTTACACAAAATAAAATAATTTAAAAGATACACATGTGTTACAGCCTGCTATCTTTTTATACAGAATGAATGCATTAATCACCTTTCTGTGAATGGTAAAATCAATGCACTGCTTTAACAGTAGGACCTTCTATTTTGTGTTGCTCGGTCCCACAAACCACAGCTGGCAGGGCCCTGCAGACTTTCCTTTAATTGACCTGTTTCTTTATCATGGTGTGATTGAGTCTCTTTTATTTCTGTCTCCAGCTTGCCTTCCGGCTTGGAGGGCGACGTGGCTCATGATATTCTGGGTTAGAGACAAACACCTGTTATGGTGAGGTGAGAAAGGACACCTGGTTTTGCCTGTTTCTTAGCTAGAGATAAAAGGGTAAGAACAGCAGTTGCTTAAGTCTCCTAACATTAGCTTGCATGGTCGCTCTGTCAGCAGCATCCCTTCAGAGGGTCTCAGTGGACTCTCTTCAGGTAAGGCATGTTCTGGCTGCTGGTATTTCTTGAGGATGCATGTACATAGGCTCTTCCATGTCCAACCTTTCCTGTGTACACAGCTCTTCAAGTGCTCAGTAATCACCACCAGTTCATCACTTGACATCTGGTTCTGGGAAACATCTTGGTGTGTTTTCTTACCTGTTCTTTGAATTCTTTATTGTATGACAGCACTTGGGTCAGGAAAGCTCGGGTTTCTTATCATTAGCTGGTAAACTGAAATGTTGTCCTTTCAAAAAGCAGCTTTTTACTTTTTGAAATGTCCTTGAGAGAGGAATGCCAGGGTTCAATCTCTGTCAATGCAGGAGTTTCAGGGAGCAGTGCCTGTTCAGAGTTGAGAGCAGCAGCTCCTATGCCTGTAATAAATTAATTTTGTAAAGGCTAAATTGTCTCCTTTGCCCTCTAGTACTGCAGTGTACAATGCTGTGGTATCAAACTGCACCCCGTTGTAGCAGAAGAGTTTTATGCAGAAGCCATCTGCTTTACCACGTAGCCCCAAACCCACTTCTGTTTGCTGTTTCTGCAGATTTTCATTACAGTACTGACTTCATGCCTGTTACATGTCAAAATTAGCTGTGCTAATCTCCCAGGTTTAGCATAGTATTCTTCTGTGCATGCTTATTATATCATTCAGTTCTGGTGTTGGGCTGCCGTAGGTTAAAATTGGTCCCTTTGTTTCCATGACTGTGGCGTGTCCCTTGGAGCCAGAGCAGTGGGATAGCTGCAGCAGAGAGCTGTAGCTATTGTTTCAAGGAGAATATGTTTAGGAGCTGACTCATGATCCTTGTCTGGCAGCGAGTGGACTGAAGTATTAAGGAGAGGTGGGGGTGGAAGTGCCAGCTGCAAGTTGATCTTTAGTCTCCTCACAATTGCCTCCAGAGGCAGCTGCCCATTTGTCTTCCAGTCTCCGAGTGCAGTTCTGGTGGCCTGCCGTGGATGGGGGAGGGGAAAAAAGAGATTTCTATTGTGACTGATGTACCAATCTGAAACTTTGTGAAACCTGGTGCTACCTAGAGTGTGTTTATGGGGGTTTTTTTATGCTTATGCTTTTTCTGCCTCAGGAAAAAAAATGCATTCCACAGACCTTCACATTGCTGAAAGATGTAAAGCTTGCATCCAAATTCAGCCTTGTGAGTTGGATGCTGCCTGACTTAAAATGCAGCACTGCTTTTTGTCTCCTAGCTTTAGCCTCTTTTTTTCTTGTCAATGGTGGGATGGACAGACAGGATCCTCTGCCTCTCTCCTGTCTTGTACAGGCAGCTTTGTTCTTATGCATAAAGTTCTGTCTAACAGATCCGACCGCATCGGGATCGCGCTGTTCCCAGCATGCCTTATCTAGTTTAATCTTGCCAGTAAGTTTATGGGCAGGAATGTAATTGATACTTTCTGCACATATGTGTTGCTGTGCATTGTCATCAGACTTGTCAGTGTGCATCACTTGCACTCCAGAACTGGTGTCACTCAGGAGCGAGGTGCCCATGTGCCCGACCAGCAGAAGCAGCGGAGGACACTTGGTTCAGATGCAATTGCCTGAGTTGGCACATGGCCATGAAGCAAAGTCCAGAGATCCCGCTGTGAAGCGAGCTGCAGGCTCCTGAATGGCTGCTAAGAAGAGCTGTTCTCTGCTTGTATTATCTGAAAGACTGCATTCTGACTCTTGGAGGCTCTGCTCTGCCTTCTTCAGGGCGTTGCCACCTGCTGCAGGTGTGAGCAGTGCTGCACTGCCCACAGCACTTGGGACATTAAGACCTTCTCAAAATATCATTGGCTCAACACGTTCATTTTGAGATGCCAAAAGTGAAGCTTGTAAATAATGTCTGGAGATGCCATCAAATGCAATTAGTGTGTACTGAAGCTAACTCTTCATCACATTGAGTTGTACAGAATTTTACCTGGTAATGAAGTTAGTGGGAAGTTTTGCCCTTGAGCTGCTGCACTTGGACTGAATATCTAGTAATCTTTATAGCATGTGAGGGAGACTTAGTTCAGTGTGTGTAAGATGGCTCATCCTTGGTCCAGTCATTTACACCTAGGTGCCACTGTCAGCTCTGCACCTCTGCATAATTATCTTTTAAATTTCAGAGCACTCTGAAAATACAGGACAATTGCAAAATACACTTCAATATAATTTATAAAAGCATATGGCATCTAATAATTGTATAGCATCTTCTAGGAGTGTCTGCTACAAAAGCAGAGGAGTTTTTCATCAGCTGGTCCCTGTGCCAAAAAGCACTGCCACTAAAGGCAGCAAGCATGGTCTGCTCCCCTAGGGGAACCTGGGACATGAAAGGAGATAGGAAGGAACAAAACATTCAAATTTAGGGGGCTTAAAAGTGGAGAGGGAGGTGGAAGAAAATACAAAGCAAGAGCTCAGGAGAAGCTCTGAGTAGGGGAAATTAGGTGAAGGAGGACTTGGAATCTAGGCAGCTGGGATAGCTATAGGAAGAGCAGGTGGTGGAGAAAGTGGAATACAAACATGAGGAGCAGGAGCATTTGGAGGGAGGGGAAAGCCTGGGATGGATTACAGGTTCACACACTGTGCCCACTGGCTGCTTTTCTCCAAAATCTGGAACTGAGCCTCAGAGACCCAAGTGTCTGAGCTACTGTACTGCAGAGAAAATGTGCCAAACCCATGGGGTGAGTGCGAGTTCTGTGCACCACCACAGCCCTCTATTCCCATCAATTATTTTAGGTAGAGAGCTGGACTGCAAATGTAAGGGGTTTAAATGCAGCTGCTGGTGCCTGTTTTAGCACTGATACAAGTCCAGATGTTAGAAGACCTTTTTCAAAAGTTATTTTTAGATAAGGAGGTACATTATAAATCCAGGCTGTAGGTATAAAACCAAATCCTCCAAAGCAAAGCTCTGCCACTGTGATTTGGAACTGCAGCTTCAGTCCTGTCATGTGTCTGCAATGTGACAGTTGTTACTTACATATCCTCCTGTCTTCACCTGATCCTGCCTCATGTCTTGTACAGATTTATTCTCTGAATCAGCATAGTGCAGTGAAGCTCTTCTCTGCAGGGCCCCTGCTTCATACAGCTGAAGAGAATGGATGGCCTTATGTGGAAATTTCAGAGAAGGCACAGTGGAGTGTGATGCTCTCCTGGCTGGAAGCAGCTGGCCATGCCAGCTTTTTTTTGCAGGAGGTCACTTGTGCACTTCTGTCATTTGGTGCCCAGCATGAGTTGCCTGATTAGGATGTGCAGAAATGCTAATTTGTCTAGGATGTAGCTTAAGCAGTTAGGAGCTTTGCTTGTTTGATACGAAATTACGGCTCTGTGACACTGGGGGTCAGGAGCATGTGTGAAGCACCCAAAACTGATGGGGCCCTTGTTTTCTTCTTCTCAACCTGTACTTTAAACAGTAACATACGTTGTTAAACCCTGTGTTACAGCCAGGTTGCAGAGATAACTCTGTTTGAGATGCCGCGCTCCTCCTTGTCAGCAATAATCTGAGAAGGATACGAAAAATACGAAAGAATATGAAGGGGCAAAAAAAATACTTCTCTTTGAACTAAAAGACACTTGTGTCCTGTGGAAAACAAAATAATTCAAAGGAGAGCCAAATTAAGTTATCACACGTATTTTTTAGTGTTTGCCTGAGCAGACTTAATGATTCTTCTGGCATGGCTTAATGATCTTTTTGGCATAGCTTTGTATGTGTGGAATATGTACCCATGTGTGCAGTAAACTGATCTGAGGCATCAAAATGAAGCTGACCCTCCTGGGCTGTATTCCCTATGGGTTTCTGCTGGGCTATCAACTTGTGTCTCTATCTGAGTGTGTGACCAAGGTGGCATTTGCTACACCTGCTAGCAGTTGAGATGTTGTGACTGATCCTGGTTTCTCAGGCCTGGATCATGGGGGTTTATTAGTACCATGTGCATGTGCAGTTCCACACTGCAAGGCTTTGCATTGTTGACACCAGGTCTAGGAAGTAAGTCCCCTCGGAATACAAGTAGGTTTTCTGCTGGGATTGTTGCTATTGTGTGAGCCTCACCTCCCATGTTTAAAGCCATGAAGTTATTAAGTGGGGAAGGAGGGGAAGCAGAGGGGCAGCTTCAGCTCAGCAGCCTTGTCTGAGCCTTTGTCTCCACTTTTGCAATGAAATGTGTCTCAATTGGTTTTGACTCTTTAAGGGATAAAACACTTGGTGTTTGTTTCCTTCAGCACAGAACTGCAGTGAGGGCAGCTTATTGGGGCCAGGTGTAGTTTTCAAAATTGTCTTGATGTTATAAATGGCAGGAAGTGCTGTCTTGCCTGAGCTGGTCTTCAGAAGGCATTACACAAGGGGAGAAAAGCAAGTTCTTTGGATCAGACCTTGTCCAGAATACCTCAAGGAACTGTGGTCTTGTGCACCCCAAATCTCGCTGCAGTACAAACCCCAAAGACAAATGTGGTGTTCAGATCCATCCTCAAGAGCCACGCTGTGTCACAGCTGCCCTGGCTCTGCAGAGGGGTAAGACTTCTGGACTTGTGTCTTGGGAAGAAAAGGCCATTTCACCTCAAACACTTTTGGTGGCAGGGTTACAGTGCTTTGTGCCACTTCAGGAAATTTGACTGTTACAGACTCCAGCACTGGTAGTAAAAGAAACAGATAAATTGGCTTCTCCAGTGCTAGTCCAAGTGAATATTTCTAATTGATAACTCTAGCCAGTTGGTATAAATAGCCAAAAGAACAGCTAGCAAGGGTCTGCCCTAGTGTTTGAGGTAGCAACAAGTCTTTTGGCCACAGTGACGTGGGGGAAAGTGCTGCTGCTCCTGCCACACAACTTTATCCCAGAATACTTTTCTAAAGCCAGTGGACAGCTATATGGTCAGAGGAGCAGATTGAGGTACAGTGGGATGTGCAGAAGACACAGGTGTGTCTGGTCATGACAGAACTGTCTGTCTCTAATGTCTGTTCTGGTGTCCCCTTGGGCTGTCACTTGGGTCTGCAGAGCTGTGGTACCGTCTGATTTGTAATTTTTGCTGTGGTTGGAGCTGGTTTTTTAGGTCTTTTTCAGTTGGGGAAAAGAATTATGTGAGGAGACTGCCTGGAAAGAACAAGTGAACACTGGCAGCTGTGTGCAGACACTCCATGAGTTGCTGGACTGCTGATTTTTTTTATTTTTATTTTTTTTTTACTCCTTTATGCTCACTAGTCCAAGGATGAGGCAACAAGATTTGCTAAATCTCTTCCTAAAGCTCTTCAGTTACAGCAGCCTTGGAGAAGGATGTAGGAGCAGCTTCCACAGGACTTCAGGGCAGAGGGGAAAGTGTCTGACAGGCTAACTCAGGATCCATCAGACCTCTTTGGATCGCATTTTGGCTTTTAAACTACAGGAAGCCTTAGCACAAATAGAAAACATTGACATTTTGGAAACAAATCGAAAGCAGTCATGAGGAGTCCTCCCTATGCCTTCAAGTCCTCCCTTTCCTCTCCCTCCCCAGCCCCAAATCTCATCAACTGTTTTGCCCCAGTATCAGCAACTTGGACCTGAAACCTATCTGCACATGAATTCTGCTACCAAAAAGGGTTTTTTCAAGTCTGTGTTGTTTCACTGGGTGCAGGGACTGTGTTTTCATTAGGAGCACTAAAGCCTTTTGTCACTTAGTTAATGCTGAAGCGAGTTAAGAATCGACATGCAGCTGGCGACGGGTGTTTTGCAGCTGTTAGAGCTGTTGCAGGTTACTCCACTTTCTCTTGGACTGAGCTGCCTCCCTCTGACAATGGCAAAAGGAGCAGTTGTATGGCTGCTTTGTGCTCTTAAGGGTACAATTTCTCTCCCTTCTCCATTTTGAACGGGTTTCCTCTCCCTTTCTCTCTATCCTTGGCCACCTAGATAAAGTCGGTTCTGGCAAATTTCCTCCTCCTTTGGCTGGGAAGGAGGAAGCAGGGTGGAAAGGGAGAAACAAACAGCTGTCCTTTGGATTCCAAATCAATGCAGCTCCTTAGCAGGCTGGCAGTGTGACCTCAGTCCTTAGGAAAGCTCCTCATTCATTCAGGAGGTGGCCTGAGCCAATTCTCCCCTAGTCCAGGACCAAAGAGGTAGGGAATTTGGTCCTTTCCAGCTTGTAGGGCCATTGCAGCTGGCACAGGCTCCTGTGTTTGATTCATGCTCCCTGTATTTGATTCATGCAGTGCACTGGAGGACCGTGTTGGCACTGTGGAGGTCAGCCTGTCTCAGGACAGTGCTGAAATGTTGCAGTGCCTGTACTTAAATTCCCATCTCTTTCTGAAAGCCACCTTCCCCTGAGATTGGGAGTGAGTGTAGGAACATACTCAGTGAGGTGAACTGGTACTGCTGAGGTGCAGCACGGCCCAGGCCAGTCTAGTGGCACCTCAGCACTAGGGGAGAGAGTTCAGGACTTACTGTCAACCTGTTTCTGAGTGTTTTGATCTCTGAAGTGTGTTTTGAGTCAGGAGGAGGATCACAGCTGAAATCCCATTAGCCAATAATAGGCCTGGTGTGCAGGAATCTCCCTCGCTGACATCTTGATCTTACTCTGCCACTTCTGGTCAGGAGAGTTGAAAACTTGTTTTGCAAGTGTGAACACAGTGTCACTACCTTGGTTTACAAGTGGCAGTGGGAAGAGCTGTGGTATGCCATGGCAAGAGGGCTTATAATACGTTTACAGAAGGAATTTTACAGTTCTTCTGCTGATGTTGCTAGAGAGCTGCGGTTTTTGAGGGATACAGAAAGTGCTGTCTACACCGGGATTTGAAAGGTAGATATGCTTGTAATAAGGTATCTGGTCTCATTTAGCTGCAGAAGGTTGGTCAGTGGAAAAAGTACTTTTCTTAATGTTGTTTTCCCATAAATTTGAGTGTCTTAATATTCTCTGTCACCTGGCATACTGCTAAGTGGTCCCTAAATCAGTAACGGTCCTCAAATCTGAGAGCTTGCGGGGTGAGGACATTGCTTTTAGCAGCAGATGAAAAATGGAGTGATTCAATGGTGTGCTATACTGCCCTAAATTCAGTATTTCCACCTTCAAAAGCAGAGCCCTACGCTCCAAATTTTAAAGAAACCTTGCAAAATGCTGTTGTGCTGCAGGCAGGGAAGCTGCACAGCCATGGGATTGCATCATGTTGGATATGAACACAGGATTTTTTGGGCTTTCAAGCCTCCTGGTCCTCTCCCCTTGGGAAAGGTACTCTGCTAGGAGAGAGATACAGAGTGGCATTAGCACCAGGTAGGCTTTCCTTGAATTTATAGGATGTAAGAGAAGTGGGATTCTGCAGACACTGGCATTAGCAGAACAGTTCTGGTTGCATGGAACTCCTGTCAGCAGCTCTCTAGAAGGTTTTTGAAAAGAAAAAGGGATAAAAGGGGTGAGTGGGGGAAGCCTGTTCTTTTTTTAGCTCTGTAAGGACTGATTTGTTTCTGCAGTGACAATGGTGTGACAGGCAGAACACAGCCAAGGTGCACTAAGGGTTTCTCTGAGCAGCCTTCCCTGCAGTGAGTGTAGCACTGGCTTCCTTGGAGGAAAGCATTGGGTTACAGCTAAAGCATCAAGAGGCAGGGGAAGACTTTGATTTATGCATTAGCAGGGTCTATTCAATCCTTGGTCTACC
This sequence comes from Serilophus lunatus, assembly GCA_013399895.1. Classification (NCBI taxonomy): domain Eukaryota; kingdom Metazoa; phylum Chordata; class Aves; order Passeriformes; family Eurylaimidae; genus Serilophus; species Serilophus lunatus. The sequence continues at coordinate 51,341 of VXBA01001362.1, forward strand.
TTGTTTCCTTATTTTCTGTCTGCGTTGCTTATTTTCATATCCCTGGGTGCTTCTCCCAAGACTTCTTTGCTCACTGGTGTTTAATCTTCTCGGTTTGTCTACACCCCGCTCGCTCTAATCTCCGCAGGTCACTGTGCAGGTTGCACGTTTGGTTCTCTGTGGCTGTTTGCTGCCATCAGCACATCTGATCCTGGTTGAATTTACATCAAAGGCACACCTGACAAAGAAGCCGGCCTGATAATGGGCTCCAGTTTCTCCCCAGCAACCCAAACAGGTGGAGGCGGGCAAGGGAACGCTGGCAGGACCACAAGGGAGTTCGTGCTCCACTTTCCACATGGTTTGCTTTTCCCTCCTGCTTGACTGGGCACTGCAGGACCCGCTGCTGCTGTAAGCACCCCAAAAATACAGCTGCCCCTGCCAAGGAGGAAAGCAAGACAGAGAGGTAGGACTTGCTCTTCTCCTGCGAAACAGACTCACTTGTAGGAAACTAACTAGCAAGGGAGGTGAAAAGTCTCTCCTGCAGTGGCTGTTGTAGCTGCAGAAGTGCAGCTCAGAGTTACAGGTGTGTTTTCCCTGCAAAGAGCTGGCTCCAATGCCCGGGTCAGGAGAGATGCTACAGTTGCTGTGTGATTGTTGGCTCCTTCTTTGGGGCTCGTCAAAGAGGCTGATGAACTCAAGACTGAGTTCTCTAGCAAAACAACTTAACTGTCAGATAATAGGGGTTTGCATTTGCTTTTGTTTGTATAATTTATGCTGCCCAGACCATTTTCCCTGTCTAGAGTTTGCTGATAGGAGCTGATTTTATATCATTATCATACACAGTTATATATGATAATACACACATGCAATGGTCGATACAGAGAGACATTTCCTGCAGCTGGGATTATTCTGAGAGGTACTGGATGCTATTTGGGTTGGTACCAGGGTTCAGGACAGATGTGTCTCATGAATGCAGTGCCTGAGGTTTTGCAGCACACGGGAACTGCTCATCTTTGATGCTGCAGTGGTGGTTGAGGTGCCCTTTGTCCCCTGCTGGAAGGAGAACAAACATCCTGTCTCCTGTAGGTTTAACCTATAGGTTTTGGGCCACTGGTACTCTCAGGGCCTGCAATTCTCCAAGAAATAGGTGAGTTTCTGGGGATGGATCCATCCTGGCAGTCTGTGTGTTCTTGTCCTGGCCTCTGACAATGGGAAAGCTCAGCTTCCAAAAGGCTGAAACTTGGAGCAAGGGCATGTCTCTGTTCCTCTGGCACAGCACAGCAGATTTGAAACCAGGAGTAAGCGCAAGGGGCAGGAACATGTGTGATGAGAGCTCCCTGCAGCTTGTCTCCTCTGGGAATGTGGCCAAGGACCGCAAAGGTCCTGGGTACAGGAACTCCAGCTCTCCATGCTGTCCTGAACAGAACCATGCTTTCTTATTTTTTCATTTAATTCAGGCTAGGAAGCCACTCAGTAAAACCTGCATGTTTTGTGGGGTGCGGGAACCTGGAGTGGAGAAGGGAGGAGATCCTGTTGTCTTTGGCCGAGGGACAGAAGTGGGAACTGGAGCTCTCTGGTGCTAGAGGTTCCTGGGCTTCCACTCTGAGTGTGCAGGGCTAAAAGCATTATCCCCCCTGGTGAGTTTTTCAGCTCCTTTCATTCCCAGTAGGGTTGGAAATTACTGGTTTCTCCCTGGTGTGAGTGCTGTTTCCCAAGTGAGCTCCAGGACAGCCCTTCCCACCTCACCTACTGGAAGCCCCATGGGCTGAGGGACCAGAGGTGCTGTGCTGGCCAGCTGCTCACCTCTAGCCCTGTTGTGCTGATAGCCAGCTGTTTGGGGACTAAAGATGCTATTTAAAAAAATAATAACACTACAGGCAGGTTTGATTTATTATGTAGGGACTGTAGTATTCAAATGAGCTCTTGATAAATGGAAGTATTGGCTCATTAAATGTTGCTTTGGAGTTTGCCCTTGGGAAGGCTGTGGTTTCATGGTGCAGTGGTGATTTGAGATTGTCCAAGTTCCTATTTTGGGTGGTAGATTTTTTTTTTTCCTTTCAAGGCTTTATCTGGGTTTAAAGCCACTTTCAGTTGTGATCTGTTAAAACAATTTCCAGCAAGCTATCACTGCCTGTCCTTGTCTGTTTATGGCATGAAAACCGCTTTTATTTTGTTTTCTACTCTTTTAAACCCAGGCTTGGGTGTGACATTTGGAATATCTGCTCTTTGCTTTCTGCAGTTCCCACTGAGGAGGGTGGTGGGATGTCTGGAAGCTGTGAATTACGAAGGCGAGCTGTGCTACAGCCCAGCTTAATTTAAAAGTACAGCACTTAGAAAAACACAATGCCTCACACCCACTTCTCCCCTGGCACGTGAAGCAATTGTTTTCTGAATGAAAGCATGGATAAATCCCATCTCTTTCTCTGATCCCACGTGTAGGGCACTGTTCCTTTCCCAGCTGGCCAGCTCCTGTCCCCCAAGGCATCACAGGCATCCAACAGCCAGCAAATGCAAATATGGAACTCCCAGCAAAAGACAAAACAGGGGAAGGGTGAGGCCATCCCCCGTGTACTCTCTGGAAGTGCATATGGATGGATGCCTTTCCTCCCTGTCTATCCCAAGGGTTTAACTCCTGGCTGCCCTGGATCTTGTTTGCAGCCATAGGGTAAAGATGCACCTACAGAGCACAAGTAAGCAGAGGCTTCAAATGAAACAAATCAGGAAGTGAAATGAGAATCTCACAGTGGCATGGCTTTAAGTCCTGGATTTGCATTAGATTGAGTGGAAAGTCAGGAACCTGCATCCTGAGATTAAAAATAGCACCAAGCAGCTCCAACACCACTAATTGTGGGTTTACAGGAGGAAAGCAGAAACATGCCGAAAAGTTGGCTCACAGTAGCAGTTGCTGCATCCTAATCTCCTGGTTCCTTTCTTGCCTTGCTAATAAGAAGTAAGACTAATTTAATTTTCACAACATCCCAAATCTGTGGCTCTATGATTCAGAGACTTAATAAGATTCTCTTGCTGAGCCAAGAAAAGCTTAGTGGTTTTGAGCCTGCTTTCTGCTGGGTTTCAGTTTTGGGACATCTGTGCAGTGGGGGGGTTTTTTTAAAAAAAAAGGAACTTGTATTCCATCAGGATTACTGGTGTCTCTGTTTAAGTTATTATATGTGTAAATTGATTGTGCTGGAGCTGGGTAAGATCTTGAACAAAAAAAAGACAAATTTTGGTAAAATGAAAACATTTTATGAGTTGTTTTGATTTGCCACACTTTTTTTCTGGAGAGAAAAGAAACAAACCTATTTTGTTTCAGCCTTTTCCAAATGAAAAGCTTTGAGATTTTCCTCTTTGAAGCAACTTTTCGTTTGCAATGATCTTCAGAGCTAACTTTTGTTAAGATGCTGAAGAGTCAAAGTGAAACATTTGTTTCAGTCTACCCCAAATAAATATCCTTTTTTTTTTTTTTTGAAACTTTTTTTCAGGATTGCCAGCGAACCGAAAAAATCAGTTATTCACCCAGCTTTATATCCCTTATACTGATAGAAACTTCAGAGCCCTGCAGTGACTGTTTATGTGGTGCAGCTGCCCCTAAGCCCTCTGTTTATATGTTGGTAAATTATTCTGCTTCTCAGGGTTGCATGAGACAGTAAACCATGAACCTGGTTTTTCTTCCTTGGGGTTAACGAGGAGGCAATGTTTGACAAAATATGTTTTTTAACTCTTCTTTTCTGTGGCATGTATTACCTTTGCTGGCTGAGCTGCAGTTGGAGGACCTGTTTTATGCTAAAGGCACACTTGGCTGTGTGAGGAGCTGGGTTTAAAGCAGCAGAGTTGAGCTCGGCTTTAGGGATAGCTGGACTTCAAAAATATGAGTGCAATAATCAAGAAAAGAAAGTCCTTAATTTCAGGGTTAACCACAGTCAAAACCAACATTTAAAATGTGCTCTTCTTATGGTTACTCTGGGTGATAAATTATATATTCCATGAAGCTATTGAGTTGTTTTAACTCTTCTCGTCAGGGCACATTTTCCCCTTGTAGAGAATTATCTGCAGATGGCACGGGGCGTTCTGGAACAACAGAGCCAAATTTGCCTGTTTTACTGAAGCTGGAGGGAAGAAGTTTAGATCAATTGTTTCAGAACAGACACCATAACCAGAAATATTTGGTCCTGGATTACAAGTCTGCTGGAGAGAAAGGAGCCAGACTAAATGGGTTTGTTCCTGCTGTTTATCTTAAATCTTAATTTAAGCTTAAATCTCGATACCACTCACTTGAAGCATTGAAGCATTTAGAGCAGCACAAGAAAACTGGCTCGGTGTGTGAATGTTCTTGAGGTTGCAGTTCTCCCTTTGTGCCACTGTCCCACTAAGCCCTTCCCAGCCAGACTGGTGCATCTTGGTACCTAGACACACAGAATTACACACAGAATTAATAAGGTTGGAAAAAAACGTGGAGATCATCAAGTCCAACTTTTACCTAGGTTAACAACCTAGACATGGTGCCAAAAGCCAGTTTTGGCTGGGCAGGTGTGCTGGGCAGGCTGGAGTGGCTGTGCCTGGTCTGAGTCCAGCTGGAATTCCTTGGGGAGGACTATTCTTTGTTCTTCAATCAGATATTTTTTTTTATCCTCACCTTTGGAAAGCACCGACCCTGCCTCAGGTCAAGGCATGAAATTAAGTTAGTTGGAGCCAAGTGGATTTGCTACCCACCAGGAGCAGCCCAGGGACTGTGGGAAAGTCTGTTTTTCCTGCCATCCCTTCTGAGGACACTTCAGTTTGGCGTGTCCTGCACCATTGGAGCCCTTCTCCTTCTCCAGTCTCGTTCACTTCACCCCCTGCACTTCTGCTCCCCACAGGGACCTGCCTCGGAGGAGCGGCTGAGCCGGGAGGAAGGTCATGGCAGGAGCACAGGGTGTGGGAGGGGAGGCAGGAATAAGCTTCTGGCAGAAGGGAGCAAGCTGGGACTTGCCTCCTTTCCAAGCTCATCCCCACGGCCACATTGAAGAGTTGTCTCTCCTGCCCAGCACGTTCCTCTCCCTTTTTCCCCCACTCCTTATCCTGGGATGACACAGTCCTGAGTTGTCTTTGCCTCCATGTGTGGGACTTCAAACTGGTTGAACCAACTCATAGCAGATGATTCACTGGACATGTTTTGGCCCTCACTTTGTTCCTGCAGTGTCTGTCAGCAGCTTGCAGTTTTTGGAGCTGTGCTATGGCTGCTGTTCTGCATCGCTGACATCCCCAGAGTCCCCACCACACACCAGGGATGTACAAATCATCACTGTGCTCCTTCCTGCAGGTAATTCTGGCTGTCCTGGTGATCTCTGGCCCATTAAGTCAAGGCTTTTCAAAAACACAAATCGAGTGGTAGAGGCAATTAGGCGATTTTTTTTTTTTGGTTGGATTGGACAAAGGAAACCATCCAGAATTCAGTTTATAGTAAATAATAAGCCATGAGCCTGGCAAGGCCACACGGTTTGGACAGTAGCCTGTAGCACTCGGGGGATGGAGGGGGTGTTTTGAACTCTGCTTAGAACTTCTGCTCTCTTGTTTGACGCTGTTGCCAAATGTGTATGTGGGGAGGTGTCATCTCAATGGAGGTGGCCCCACTGACAGCACCACTTCTGCCAGAGCTGTTGCCTGCATCTGCTGAGCAAACTGCAACCTCAGCTCTTCCCCAGCTCCCCTGCCCTATTCCTTCCCTAAATCCTTTTCCTCTCCAAGGTGGGAGCAGCCTGGCTCCCAGAGCAGCACGATCCAGTTCTCCCTCCCTGGCTGAGGCAGCTGTGAGTCACTGTACTTGCAGGGTTTGTCAGTAAGAGGAACTGGTCTGAGGGATGTGACGGTGACCCCAGGAACTGGCCTGAGGAACGTGATGGTGACGCCGTTGGAGCAAAGCCAGCTCAGGTCTGTGCCCATGGTGTTCCCTGTGTCACAGCATCAGAGCAGCTGCTGTGTGTGGAGACCACTCACATCCACAGGTAACTGCTAAAGGCTTTTCTGGTCCTGGAGTTGAGCTACTCCTCTCCCGATTCCCAAGTCCCTCCCTGGGCAAAAGCTCCACAGCTGGGATCAAGCCTCGCTGCTGGAGCTGGATTATCTCTGGGCTGCACTGGCCAGCCCCTGTGTGATTTTTGAGTATCACTGCTGCTTCCAATTGTACATATTTCCACCTGGAGGATGTGACCTGAGCCCAGACCCTGCTCTTGCTTTTCATCCAGTGAAAGCCAAAGTCTGGCAGCTCAGCTCACCAGACCTTCCTCTAACTCTGGTGTAGCCTAAAGCTGTGTCCCCATAGCCCCTGTCACTGTAGCCTGGAGGGAGCCAAGATGTTTCAGTGCGCCTGCACCAGGTGCTCTGCTACTTTAAAATGGAGTTACATACAGGACAGATGCTCTTCAAATTGAGAATAGATGCTCCTCAGCCCTGGAATGGGAGCATTAACCTGTCTATCTTCTCTAGGAATCAGTGGCTGAGGTGACCCTCAGTCTCAGGGTGGCAGAAGCAGCTTCTTTGGATTGTTGGCCAGAGGAAAGAGGTGTGGGAACAGAGGGCTGGGCTTTAAAATGCCTGGAGATGGATATCCCTTGGCATTCATGTCCCGAGCCAGCTGCTAGGCCTTGCTTAAAAATGCTGCTACTAAACGAGTCAGGACTCAAAGCCTCCTCATCCACAGCCACTGGATTTTCCCAGTTCCCCTCTAGATTCTTCCCCCACATCCCTTAGTTTAAGGTTGTATTAGGCAGATCTGCTTCGCCAAGTTTTCCCTCCAAACAGAGCAGGCAGGGGAAGAGATGCAGACCACTTAGTGTAGCAGTGCTGAATGTTTTAGGTGGAAACCTTTGATTGAGCTAAGCTGCCACTTTGGCTGCAAGGATATTAACCTCTGGCAGGCAGGAAAAAGGCAGTGGTAGGTACCTTTCTCTGCCCTCATGGGGTTTTGCCCCTTCAGGCCTCCCACTGCAGCAGACCACCCCACCTGCTCCCTCCCCAAGCAGGCAGGAGCAGGCTGGCCAAATTAGCTCTGCTGGAGGGTTGTGAGCAAGGAATTGAACTCCCTTTGGAGCAGCCAAATTAGTCCCTTCCCCATGCAAGCTGTAGGGCATTGTGCAAGGAAAGCAGGACTGATGGTACCCTACCTGAGTACTGTCTTCCAGCAAACTTCCAGGGTTTTGTGGCTTTTTTTTTTTTAATTTTTCCTCCACGTCTCTAATAAATGCAGAGCTTTGGCACAAGCACAAAATCCATGTCATTCCCACTCACACCAGGAAAGGAGCAAGTACTGAAGGCTGTAGGCCAAACTGTGTGAAGGAGAGAAAGCAAGGGGAGGAACAGGGTGAAGGGGAGGAAGCCCAGTGAATAGGGGGAAAAGGAGAAGAAATAGTCCAGGGAGAGTAGCATGAGGTGGAGAAGGCAGGGCCAGAAGAATGGAAGGAAATCCTTGCAGAAATGGGCTATTGGAAAGCTGTTCTTTCTGTCCCTGGAAGATACTTTAGATCTGGAGATATTTGGGGTGGAATTTGCTGGCTTTTGGTGACATGTCAGTTGGAAAAGGGAGAGGGAAGGAGGACTAGCAAGAAACCTCTCTGCCCCTGACCCTGGAGTGGCTGGTGCAGAATGAGTCCTTGAGGATGAGGTGTGGAAGCCCACTGCCACACACAGAGCCCCCATGGACACAGCACATGAGGTCTTACGGTTCCTTCTGCCTCCCTGGCCACCTTGTTCTTTGGAGGAGAAGGAAGGGTGGGAGGAAAAACTCATGATCTTGCTGGCCTGCTTCCAGTTGCTAAGGCAGTTTCTTCAAAAGGGAGGGGAGCTAAGGAAGGAGGGAGCTGCCTGGAGAGGAGGCAGATGATGAACGCAGGGACCAGGCAGAGAGAGGAGCCTGCAGCCGCCAGTGATAGAGGCAAGTGGGACCAAGGGCTGAGTGGGAGCAGAGTTGGAAGGAGCCCAGAGGAGAGGGGTGAAATGGAAAGGGACAGTGAAGCCCAGGGAGAAGTGGCTCCATGCACACAGCTCAGCTGTGGAGCCAGCATCCCCATGGACCTGTCTCATCTGATGGGGTAGCTGTGGTTCAGAGCAGCTCTATGAAGCATTGCACGTGGTTTTATTCCCCAATGACTTTTTCCCGTTGTGGTTTCTCTGCTGAGTACGAGGTGCGTGTGGTCCAGGGAAGCTGGCTCTGCTGTGTGGGCAGGGCTGGGAGCAGGGCTTGCTCCTGTTGCCAGTGCTGGCAGAACGTATGTCCCACCCAGGCTAGAGACAGGGAGCATCCCTTCTGGGTGAGGGCACCAGGGTGCACGAGGGTGCTTTTTGCCGTCCCCTCCTTGCCTCAGTGCTGCATTTGAGTGTCTTTTTGCCCACGTGGCATATACCTGAGCAAAGTCTGTGAAATCCTGGCCTCAGCTCCCTGATCTTCCAGTCATTTGGCCCAGAGAGGAGCTTAGTGTGTCTCTTCTCAGCTGTGGAGTTGCTGCACTGACTTGTGATACTGAGCAGCAGCGGCAGAGCTGGGCCATCCCTGCTGGGAAGGAGCTGCTGCTCAGCACTGCGGTGTCTCCTCTGCCTGGAAACCCACTCCTGGGGGCACGGTGGCAGATGTTCCTGAGGGAGGGACTGTCCTTCAGTCCTGAGGGTACACCAGACTCCCGCCTCCTCGAGAAACAAGGTACGTGCCTCACTCCTCAGGCGTGGTGTTGGTGTGAGATACCTTGTGTCTGCCCTGGGTCAGTGCCTGCGCTCCCTGCACGGGCGGGCTGGTTGTGGACAAATCCCTGTCGGGGCAGACACCACAGGGAGTTGCAGCTCCCACCATGGGTACCCCATCTCAAAAGCCCAAAGCAATGGTTTTCCCTCGCTGAGGTGGAAAGCTGGAGGGTTGGCGTGGGTGGGAAGCTGCTCGCTTAAGGAGGAGGTAAGGAGAGCTCTGCGCAAAGTCCTGGTGTTCCGGTCTGGAGGCATCTCTTACTGACGAGTCACAAAGGTAGGTGGGTAACAAAACCGGAGCAGCTTCGGGAGTGCGACAGTGGCATCTCCACAGGTCATGCCTCGGGCCAACGCACTGGCAACTGGACGTGTCCGAATGGGAGCTGTCAGTCCATCAGTGCGGGCGGGGGCAGTTGTAGCCTGGAAGGGACCTGAGCCACAGGGGAAAAGCGCCCTCGCCGCAGCCCTGCGTGCGTTTCACCCCACTGAGCCCAGCGCTTGCTGAGCAGGCAGAAATTCAATCCCCTGGCCGGCTTCAATTCTTCCACTTCTCCTTTCTTTGCGTTTCTTGCTCCCTGTGTCCCCGCAGGCATTTGTCCCCGGGCGGCAGCTGGTGCAGAGCCCGTAGCAGGAGGCAGGTCACTGCAGCCCTGATGTTATGTGCGGCGTGTCTGGGACGGGGAGAACTCGCCGCTTTTCCGCCTAGATTTTGGTTCGCTGCAAATCCAAAATGGAGCAGTCATGCTCCTGTGGGCGTAGGAGGGCGGGACGGGGGTGACTCATGTGCTGAGCTCCGCATCCCGAACGGCGCTCCTGGGCTGCCGCACGGCCACAAAAAGATTGAGCCAAAGGCAGGGGCGAGATTTCCCTCCTGGCTGGCCCTGAAAGCAAACACCAGGCAACCTGGAGGAGCCGGGGGTGGAGAGGGCACTGATAAACGAAGCAGCGGATTAAGGTATCAGATGTTTCCCGCTGGGATTTAATGCCCTGAAGGACAGTGCATTATATGTATTAAAACTAGGGAGGTTCTGCTCTGGGCCAGCCCAGCAGCTCCCTAGGAAGCTGCCCACATCACATCGCAGCATCCCTCGACACAAAGAGTCCAAGAATGGCCACAGGAGGACACAGCAACCACGGGCACCCCCTCTGTGCTGGGATCAAAACGCCAGGAACTGGCCTCGCACAAGGTGATATATTTTCTCTTGTTCTGTCAGGTGGGGTGGGCTGTCCCTCCCTTGCCACCTCCCACAGGTGAGACTCCCCACTCCTCCAGCCCTCATGGGGTCTGTCTCCCCCGACTGTCCTCTTTTGTGGAGGGAAAGAACAAAGCCAGAATTTATTTTAATTGTTTATTGTATAATATAAAACTACAAAAGTAAGACTGCTCATTTCCATGTACATTTGTCCAATTGTTTTTTTTTTTTGATTACAGCCCATACCTACATGTGAATACAGTAATCTGGTTTCAGATGTCTGTAATATTGCATAGAAAAGGCACAGCTCTAAGGTCTGTGGGAGGGGAAGGGAAATACAGCCTTTTTTCTTTTTTTTTTCCTTTTTTTTTTTTTTTTTTGACAATAACAAGCCCTGTTCAAACAACCATGCACTGAACATGTCACACTATTTACACCTTTTCCAGAATCTTGGTGCCTTTACAGGCACTAGTATGGAATACACTCAGAACTAGATAGGAGTTGAGGTTGGGATTTTATCTGCAATTCATGTTTTTAAAGAGGTTCCAGAGCTTTCATTAGGCTTATTTTCAGAAAAAGAAAAAGTGCTTAAAAAAGAACGAATTTATTTAAAAATGTTCGGTCTCATTAATTAATAGAATATTGAAAGCAACTTGCACAGAAGCAGGATACTGAAACCTGTTTGGGAGTGGGGGGTGGGGGGGAAGAGAACAAAACCAAACCAAAAGAAACCCTGTAAGAAAAACAAAAAGTTCATAACATGCCAGAGTGAATCAAACCATTTGTCAGACAGGGCCCATTGCAATTTACTCAATTTAATGGTAATAAAGTGTAAACTTTGGATTCAAAATATCAGTTTTAAATAACCCAGGCCCTTACCACGCAGCGTTGAGGAAAAACTAAATTACCTTTCACAAGGTCCAAATTTCTCCTGACAGTGATTACTCCAGAGGGTGGCTTTCCTGTCTTGCTGTTCCAGTTGGCTGCAAGGAAAGTGCCAGATCGATGCATTTATAGAGGATGCTGCTTGAAGCCACTCTCTTCAAGAGGAATATTCCTTTCCCCCTTCTCTGCCTGCAGGGCTGCGGGGTCCTGCTGGACTCCAGAGGGATCTGTGGTGCCCAAGGACTGGCTGGTTGGATGCACGGAGCACCTCAGGTGGGTTGGATTTGGGCAGGCAAACCCTCTGCCTGGGGGATGTCTTGCCTGGCTCTGCCTCCTGCCAAGGAGGTGGTGTCAGCTCTGGCACAACTTCTGGGGCTGGAGGTACCATCCTGTCACCTTCTCCAGTCCTCCAGCCCCAGGGACTTCTGCTGGGCCTCTCACAGGTGTTTTTAAAAAAAATAAAAATCACCTTTTCAAACCTTTCCTTGCCCAGCATGATGGAGGTGATTGCATTTGCTCCTGCCTCTGGTGGCAGATTCCAGTAGCGTGCCAAGGGAGGCCCCTCTCAAGAAGAGGAGGCGGGTAGGAGCCCAATTAGGACTAATTTTGAACATAAAACTGCCCCTCCTCCATACCTTTTTTTGCATATTTCAAACAACCAGACCCATATTAGAAAAAGAGTGTAGGGAAAAATTAATCCTGTGATCCATGCATATCCTGACTGGAACTTAGTTCATTCTTTCTGAATCTGGCTCCCATACCCTTTTTCATACAGATTTACATTCCTACAAGAGGATACATTCCTACCATACATTCTGTACATGTTACAATCCAGATGTTGTTAGCTTCACAATAAAATAAATATATTTACAGAAGAAAAAAAAAAAAAGAATAAATAATTTATGAAAAAAATCACTTCAAATCCAAAGCTCTTTTATTCTGCTCCCATCTTGTCACTTCATTGCACGTTAATGTCAATCTCCATCCCTGGTGTAGGTCTCAGAGAAATTCCATGCATGGCTGCTGTCAGGACCACGGCAAAGGCCAGGCTAAAGACAGTCAGCGACTGTACAGGGAGAAAGCCACAGCAGCCCACCCTGGCCTGCACCAGCCTTCCCAGCCTTTTAGTGAGTCCCATAAGTCAAGTAGGTTTCTGTCCTATGGGATTCCTGTAAGGATTCTGCCACAGGACATGCACTTCCAGCACCAAGGAGCCCCAGACATCATCCAAGTGCTGGAGTGGATTTAGAGCTCAGCTCCTGCTCTGTGGATACAAAAACTTCAATTAACCCTACTTAACAGCACAGGTCTCTAAAAGTGGCATTGATGGTATCTGTGTAGGTAGGTAAGTAATCCCAAAAAAATGTCAGCTCCAGCATACTACAAATCAGTTTTTAACCACGGTAAGGCAAGTGCCTACCATGTTACCATGTGAAATTGGTGGTGTTAGCAAGTTTGTACAGAAGACACACAGCTCTGGCTAAGGTGTGTTCCCAGGGACCAGAGGTGCAGAATCAGGCAGAGCTGATGGTTCTCCCACAAGGACAGAGGACTGTGGCTGAGCAAGGGCTGGCTGTGAGCTGAAACTGTCCCCCTGCTTCTTCACCACCCCTCCCTTCCCATGGTCCCTAAAGCTACGCTTGGTCAATGTTTTTCTGTTTGAAGCAATAGTTTACTTCCTTTTTAGTCTGTGTATGGAAACTACTGCAAATTCATCAGCGTCCCTGTGCTTCGCTGAGTTCAGCTTGGGGAAAAAAGAAGAAAGCAAACCCGCCCCTCAGCCAGTGCCCCTCCTCCTCCCCCAGACCCACATCTCACCCTGGCAGATGAATTGGGAGCCAGAAGCGTGTTTCACAGCTGTACACGATGCATTTCATTTCCATTAGGAGTTCCTTCATTGCAAAAAGGTATTTGCTTTTATCCTGTGTCTGTGTGCATATCTATGTTACATCTATCTCAATACTAATAAATACATATGGCCTGTTTTAAAGTGCCAATTTATAAAAAGCCGCCTCCTTAAAAGGCAGGCAAGACCCAATTTCATCCATGACAAGAAGGGAGCAGAACTGACTGAATATTGCCAAATGACGTAAAACATAATTTAAAATTTCTTAAATAAATATAAAAGTTATTCCTAAAGAAGCCATAGGCATGTCAACAATATTGGTTGTAACCGGCACTCAACAACTAAAGTACCATTGGAAAACTAAAATGCCATAGCAACTTCAGCAATAGGCATGATACATTGCAAACATTTTTTCTTTTTAAATTAAATGTACACCACAATGAACTTTAAAAAAAAAAAAAAAAGCTATTGGTGCAGTAAGGAGAAGACTTCTCAGGTGTTATGGGGGAGGGGACCATGCATAGAAAGCTGTGTCTGTATATTCGTTGTAAAACGGGTCTATAAAGTGTAAAGCAGGTAACACAGTTGATACAAGAACCCAACTCTATACGAGATGCCAAGTGATGTCACACGACTGGCTCCAGTTTCAACAGCAATGGATATTAAAGCAAGTCCATCCAGTGCAGGTACGAGATGAGCTTCACTGCAGTAATACTGAAGTTGCCTCTTTCAGCACTTAGCACAGTGAAAAAAAAAGTTGAGACCAAAATGCTCCAAGAAAGGGCGAGCGGACACTCTCAGCTCCTCTCTGCCGCCGGCGCCCGTCTGTCAGGAAGATTTCCAGGAGAGGTTTGCTCTCGGTGGGCAGTGGGCGCGTTGCTCCCCGTCTAAACCACTCCCAGGAGCTTGGGGGTGAGGAGGAAGTGCTGATGTGCCGCCCTGTTAAGGCTCCACGTCAGGCGGGATGGATGGTGTGCCCTGGGGGCAGCCTGGTGCTGGGGCGGGAGCTGCAGCCACGGCAGCGCTCAGGAACCCCCTTGGGGGTAAGTTCCACAACTGTTTCCTGCCAACTGCTTCACATACGTGTTGGAAAAAGACATGGCTCTAAGTTTCAGGAATCACAGTAGTGCGCAGTGGGTACAGCAGGGAGCAAACACTTGTGAAACTCCGGCAGAAGCAGCTCCCAGCCCTTTCTTAAAGCACTTTTTTGTTTGCATTCAGGGAAACCGGCTGCAGGCTTATTTGATCCAATTTTCTCTTTGCACCATACACATATAAAACATTACAACTCTGTATAAAAGTACAAGTGGTTCTTGTACATCTGAATTATGCAGGAACTATGTGAGCAAATCCTATCAAAATAGCTATTTTTTTGTGTGTATAAACAGCATTTGTTTTTAGAAAAAACAATATCATAAACTGCAGAATCTGTACAAAAATATAAAATAAATTTGGGCAGCAGTTTCTAAACAGCCATGTAAATGCAACACTTAAAGAGGAGCAGGTTAATGCCTCCAAAAGGCTGAATTGCTAAAGTCAACCTATACAGGGCTAAAATGGTATTGAGATTATCTAAATAATAAAATTTTTTACCTCTTGCAATAAAACTTATAGAAAAAATAGACAAGTATGCACATGCAATTTACATCTTTCCCCAACATAATCCTTGTGCTTAGCTTTTACCTTTTTTTTTTCCTTTTTTCTTTTTTTTTTTTTTTTTTTAATAACATTGTCTACAATACATATTCTTTCCTATACCAGGATATTCGGTCTTCCTTGAGGAACCACTTTAAAAAAAATACATTAGAAGTGGTCATACATGGATGAAGGCACTCCAACTCTGCTCGAAGCAAAAACTAGTGTGATCCTTTTCTTTTCAAAAAAGGCAAGCAAGGATGCATGCACAGTGCTGTGAATTGGGGCTGGGAGGGACTATGGAAATACTACCAAGTGTATATACTGGTACTTAAAATTAAAAAAAACCAACCAAAAAAAAAAAAGTTGCTATATTTCTAATATTTTAAGACCCAACAAGCACCTCCATGATGTGATCCAGTTCTGTGAGATCCATTTTGAAAGGCTGATTTGGAGTTACTGGTTGACTGCTGTATGGAGCGAGAGTTTTTAGGAGCTCATCTGCTGAGACAGGAGCCATTTTTGAGGCAGCCCCCGTGGCAGACGTGCAGGGGTCAAAATCATACATGGACGTATCAATGTCAGCGAACAGAATGTCATCCAGGGTCAAGTCTGTGAGGAAACCTGTGGAAGCTGTTATCTCAAAGTTGCCAGGTAGGGAGTCCATGAGTTTGGATTCAGCCGTTCTGCTCTCCGGGAGGCCCTCGGGCTTGTGGATGTTGGACTCACTGGGATGGGCCTTAGAGTCATCGGCTGCAGGTTCGGCTGCTACTGCCTCTGCGGAGGTAGGTGCTGGACAAAGCTCCTCAATTTCGTCCAAGGCTGAGGAGAAGCTGTCCTTTACTGGTTGGAGAGCAGGAGGTGGTGGTTTTGTCGGACCGTCGTGCTGGACAGTCGGGGAAGTGCAAAAAGTGTCGTCCTCGAGCAAAGAGGCTGGGGTGAGGCAGGACTCCAGGGGCATAGTGCTTACGAAGTCAGTGGGGAGCAGGGGCTGGGAGGCGAGGTGGCTGAACGCCGGCTGGGCCTCGCGGAAGTTGTCACTGAGAGGGTCGGCAGGCTGGGAAGCGGTCACAAACATGGGCCTTAAGCTGCCTTCTTGTTTGAGTTCTTCCTGGATTCGCCTCAACATGTTGTTAATTAAAACTGTCTTTTGCAAGCTTGGCTCGGTTAATGGCCTGTGGTTATAAAGTTTCATAAGGGAAATGTTGAAGATAGTCTGACGCTGTAAGGTGTAAGACACCTTAGAGGGACCGTCAGTGGGAGACACCACTTTGCCTTCCAACCCATCTTCATGCTCGTCAAACTTCCGCTTTCCTCCTTTCCCCAACATATATCTGAAAGGAAAGAGAGGAGACTGATGAAGACAACAAAGCAAGTGCAAATCTGTCCACGTAAATAACTCAGTCCTGGCCCACAGCAGCATGAGGAGGAAGCAGGATCCGCCTTAACGCCGTGCTCTGGTCCATCCTGTTCAAGTACAGCTACATTGGCAAGTTCCAAGCAGGAATCCAAACAGCATCTATAGTACTCAAGATCTTGCATGGCAGCAAATTTCCCTCTTGCATACATTAAGCGTAGGGTCCCCCAAATATCTCTACAGAGATGCACAAGCTACAGATATTGAACATTTCTTTATGCTTCCTGACTGACGCGGTGCTATACCTGGAAATACAAATGTAAGGCATCAAGGTTCTTACAGTGAATTTCCTTTTTTTATCCTAAAGTATGTTCACAGGGGAAGGGAAGTGAGGCTCAAGCAATTGTATATGGAGAGAAACTTTCTCAGTGAAGTTGGGAAATCCAGCCCTTTGGTACACCAGGATATAAGCATATGGGTTTATTTAACTGCTTGCCTAAGGAATAAACTACCAGAGCAGGAAATGCAGTTATTACACTCAGAATTAGATAAATTACAGATGAAGAAGAAGATTGTCAAGTCTTTTCAAGAAGATCTGTCAAGTCTAATCCCCAAGATCACTCTCTACACTCTGCTGCTGGTCAGATGGCTGATTTTGAAAGCAACAAAGGGGATTTACCAAATTTGCCCTGCATTATAAATAATTTCTTAGCTACGATTAAGTAGGGCAGTTCAATCCCCAGTGCTCTCTCTTCCAGGATGTTTCAGAAGCACCTGGAAATGCTCCTCTACACAACACAGTCCCAACCTCATTTTGTTGCCACTATTTTAGTGATATGAAGATCTCCCAAACACAGAGGAATGAAGAAATCGCTGTGCTGTGACAGTAGCATGACCTAATGTCATGCTCTCTCATTTCTCCAGGTAGAGTGATGAGATGCTGGAGCCCTAACCCCCACTCTCTTTTAATAGGATCACAGGCAGAGCTCCCTGTTCATTCCTGTATCCCTCTCTCTATTTAATAAAACTCTATTAAAAGAGATTTCTGCCTTGATTAACAAAAAAAAAACCAAAAAAAAGCAGAAGAGGCTTTTTAGCCAGAAAGAAATTACAAAGAGCCATACAGATTTTTACCCCAAACTTGACTCCTCTCATATGATGCAGCTGTCATCTACAAGACAAAATGGACCTTCCTTATTTGAGTTACAATTCCCAATTCCCCCAGTGGGATTGGTGCCTGTGAAACCACTGCACCAGGCAGACCTCACACCAATTGATCTTCAGACAGATACCCAGCTACAGACTCACAAACATCCCCGAGAATAACTGACAAACATTTAAGAGCAAAGAGCTCTTTGGAGAGTGTGAAAGGGGTCAAAAGAATTTGGGGTTTCAACGCCAGAAGAGCGTCAGAAAGCATTTGCCAGGTGGTAAATCCAAAATCGGGTTGGGTGAAGTGAGCCCTTTCTGGTTAAAAATAAGTCAAATCCAGATAATTTTCTAGCATATTATGCAATTAAAAAAAGAAAGGCGGGGGGACGGAGCAAGCTGAGCAGAGCTGTGGAACAGGTAGGCTGCCATCCAAGCTCCTTGGCCAGCTACCAGTGATTCCTGCGCCTGGAATCTTGGGTGAACAAAACCTCTGAAATTTAGCACTACTGCTGAAGTCTGGTTTTTCTCTGCTCCCTAGTGTCACTTCCATGGACTACTCCAGACTGTGCTCACGGATTTGGAGAGCAAGAGAGGGCTTTGCTGTTCAGTTATTCACAGAGGAAACATTTCCTTCCACTTCGGACAGATAGATCGAGAAAGGGAGCATCAGGCTAGCAAGAATCGAAAACCTTGTCCAATTCCAGCAGGTTTTTAAAGCAGCAAGGAGTTAGGAGGAGAGATAGCAGCTTTCCATCCCTTCCTGCTATCTCCTCCCCCTGAAAAAAGACAGAGTCTGTCCTAAAGACATACCAAAGCTTCTTCTGCAATGCTCTATTTAAAGAAGACATTTTTAAATGGCTTGGGGACTGGAAGAGTTTTGAAGTTTTTCAGCCTCTGCCAGGAACGCATAAAAACATTCACTGTATAAAGCAAATCTTTTCCCCCATGATAAAGAAAACTGACCAGGTTCCCTATGTTACTAATTATTGCCAAGCAACATGTGAAGCCTTTCGAACCACCCAATTGAGTCCATTTCCATCCAAGATTGAGGTGCTGGTAGTTAACACATTTTTTAAGCTGATCAGTAACAGCTATGGGATCATCATCAAGTAAACACTACAATAACCTCATTACGTCATTTTCCAGGAAGCTCAGAAATGATTCAAGTTTTCCTGTATGTATGACTGTCAAGCTTTCACATCTCACTTGATCTTCACGTAGCTTGATTCAGAGCTTGCCCTCCTAAAAGATAAAATAGATCAGGCAACTCCCAGTTTCACCTACTTGCTTTTCAGCACAACTTTCGGTTTTCTTTTTCCCTGCTAAAACTCTCTGAAGAGGGTTTAACCTCTAAATCACCAAAGCAGGATGCCAGCCTAAGCATGGGGGAGGGTGTTTATTCCACCAAAGAGGGGACTCAAGTGAGCACTGCTAAACTCTCACCTTTATAAAGTTTTATTTTATTCCCTTTTCCTCTGGTATGCAAACGGAGATTATAAAAAGCATTTTCCTCCAGTTTCCATAAATCACTTTATTCATGCTAAGTGAAGCAAGGAGGCAGTATCTTTTTAGACCAACTGAGAGGTTGGTAAAATCAGGCATGTTTCCAAGCTTGCAGCTCTTTCTCTGGCTCTCCATGATCATGGGAGCTTAAGACAATGCTGCCTGCTTGTTCTTTACAGTTCTAACCCTCTCTTCCCTTCTTCAACCAACAGTTTAATGCCTACATTAAAGAGATCAGTGTTGTATGTCTTAAGGTGCTGAATAACATTTAAAAAAAAAAAGCCAGCTGTGCAATACCAGCATTTGATCTGAATCAATTCTGTTCACCTCAAAAACTTTGCTCCTAGCATTTCCAGCCAAAGCTCCTGCTGGGAAAAGGAAAATGGCAAACTTACAGATCAGCTTGACCAAAGATCAGTACAAAATGAGATAAACCTGCACCACCCCAAGTGTCAAAGGCGAGAGAGAGTTGTCCTACCAAGTCATACAGCCATAACACGGACAGTCAGACAAGAGCAACCCACCCAGTTGTAAGAATGGGACAGGCAGAGACAAAGGGTCACGTTCACGGAAGATCTTCCACGCATCTACTTTGGCTGAGCAGCAACCTCAGCCAGATGGATTTCTGCTGCATTTTCATCCGTCTGCTAAACATCGTTTTGAGGCCAAGTGTTGAGAGTTGAGATGGCACATTGCTTTGTTGTTGTTTTTGTTTTAATAGAGTGTGGCAGGGTTTTGGTATGCAAGTTAGTTTTCAATGTTACTTAGGTATGTGGAACCAGAAAGCTACATTTATCTGGGGCTTGGGGTGGAGAGAGTTACTTGGAGATCTTTCCCAATATAATCTACCAGTTGGCTCCAGCTCTGGAAGACCCAGAACCGAAAGCTAAACCATTGTTGCTGAGACAGATTCAATTTGCTTTTTTGCCCATTTAGGGTGATTGCACGCGCCTCAGCGCCAGAGAAACCCTAGCATTGTTTAGGAGTTGTCTTCTCTTAATTGAAAAACAAAAGTAACATTTTTTTTTCATTTGCATGTCATTTAGCTTCCTTTTATTGGCTCTGCATGCTCTTCAGACAGAGCTGGAAAAAAATGTAGTTGGGGCTCAGTAGAAGAGATAATCAGCCTGAAGAGGATGGTTCTCTGGAGTCAACCACCATCGATTAAACACAGAAAAGCTTGTGCAATGCCTGTGTCTCTGAGCCCATTTAGTGACGAATCCTTTGCTCTCCAGAGGACAGAGGTACATGCACATTGTGAGAGAAGTATTGTATTTATTGATTGTGCTTCAGATGTTATACCTTGCCACTGCTGGACTGTTTCTGAAGTCCTTAATAATCAGGAGTTTTGCATAGAAAAGCACCAGATATGTGAAAACCGAGAGGAAAAGTGATTTGGCTCACCAATAATACAAATAACCTTTAATGTTAAATCTCAGAGACTTTTAACAATTAAGTGTAAAATGCTTCTCAAGGTCGAGGGCTCTTCTTGGAAATCAAATCCACAATCCACTAAGCCCTCCCTGCTCATCAAGATAGACAGGAAGGAAAAAAAAAAAGAAAGAGGAACTGAACCTCAAGAGGAACAGTGGAAAATGGTTTTTAAGAAGTCACATTTCCACTCCAGATTTACGCCACCCTCTTGGCCAGTCTAGAGGATGAACAGCTTAACAGAGTGAGGTTCATTTTCAGAAAGGTAAAAGCACCGATTCCCAGAGTTCATGGGCAATCATTCTTCCACATGCAGCCGAATGTCAAAAGACAGGGGTGAACCACAGGGGCTTGTGCGAGAAATAGAGTTTGAAGCAGGACCAGTTACTTTCTGAAATCTTGGGTAACTAAAAATGCAAAGGGGGCAAAAAAGGAGACAGAAAAAAAAAAAGGCAACTTGGGGGAATTAAACATTACTTCAGATACCACCCTCCACCACCACACACACACACACACACACACACACCCCACTACAGAGGGGGCTTTGTTTTGTTTCCAAAACAAAGTTTCACAAATCTCAGATGTAAGTGAATCTCACCGTGGTTCCTTGGACAACCTATACAGTGAATTATGCAAGTGCTTTCTGTGTCACTTCTGACACATGAAACATAATTTTCCTCTCCTCCATCCTCCATTCCTCATCCTTGAGAGTTCCATTGGCTGTATCCTGGCCCAATGGTAGTTAGTGAGTGTCTTGTTACTGACTTCAGCAGAATGAGGATTTGGCACAGGTAGCTGCAGGTCCAAAATAAAATGGCCTTTTATGCCAACTGGGTTCAACTGCAAGAAAAAGGCCAAATCCTCTGAGCTACCAGAGGCAGGTTGAGCTGCTGTGTGGTATTTCAGTGCCGTTAGATCCAACCTGAACTTGCAACCAGTCCCCACAACTTCAAAGGATCTGTCTCCTAGGAGGCAAACCAGTAAACCTCTCTCTCCCCATTCCTGTTTCTACATCCCCAAGGCCACAGCAGAGAGAGTGTGGCCACTTCTCTGGAAGACCCCCCAGGGCAGGACCATGGGCTCAATGCTTCTTGGCCTGCAGGGTCCTGGCAAAGCAGAGCAAACCTGTCCCAGCAAGTGGGAGCACCGACATCTATCTGAGAGCAGTGACATCCTCCTCCCATTCAAAGTTAGAAAGGAAAAAGAAACAGTGGAGAGAAAGGCCACTATAAACCTGGCACCTCCTCCCAGCCTCGCTAAAAACAAGGAGGGCTGAACAGCCCAGGTGTCAAGGTTTAACTCCAGGTCTGGAGCAAATAAGCCACACGGACTTTCAGAGGCGACAGCCACAGCACGATGAAAATCACCCTTCCTTGGGGATTTCATCTGTTGACACTGGAGTTTTTAAATCCTGGCACGGCAGCATCCCCGGGAGCCGGGACAGCATGTACCACGCAGCGCCGCATGGCCACGCTCCCTGTGCTGCAGCTGGCTCACAGTGTGTACACTGGCGGGGGGGGGTGGGGGTGTTCCTTTTTCCTCTACAAGGCTGCTTCTCGGGATCTGATGGAGATTTAGCTTGTATTGTGTATTGCAACCATGCTGTCTGGCTAGAGAGGTCTCCTGACAACTGCTGCCTGTAAGAATTGGGTCTCATGTCACATGTGAGTTAGGAAACAAATCCCCCAGCCCCAGAAGAGAGGTAGAGGGAATGGAGCTGTTCTGGGTTTTCTGTCCTCACCAAAGCCAGTGCTCAGACATTCCACATTTACAAGGCTTGTTTTCCCTCATTTTACATTCATTCTGGCTGCTCAACATCTCCCCCCCACACCCCCAGTTTTGTTTTTCTTTTCTTAACTGAGTGAGGTTTAATAAGCACTTAAAAAACTCCAAAGGGGTATATAAAAAAAATTGGCCTCCTGGGTAGCTCTTTGCTTCCAGAGAGTACAGGGAATTGTTTTTATGTTTGCAAGCCTTTGCTGCAAGGCTGTCAGTGCCAGCAGTAACTGTGAGCGGCAGGAATTTCTCATGTGTATTTTGTAGGGATCCAACTCTTCCCATCTCCTGTGGTGGACAGGTAAACATCAAATCTTCCAGGAGAAATAGAGGGAAGTAAGCTCCTCAGCACCCCACTCCTGCATTTAGCAAGAAGGGCAGCTTCACTCTCCCTACACAGCCTTAGCCCCTGGCTTTAGGCACCTATGAGTGAAGATTGCAGGCAGAGCAACCTGAGTGGCAGGGGTCTTTTCTAGTCTCAAGATAAAATCAAAATAAGAAGAAAAACCACAGTGGGTGACTCAGAGGCTAATCTAAGTAGGAATTAGTTAGGGACTGTGCAAGGAAACCTCTGGCAAACAGGAGACAAGAGAGGAAGCTGAGACTCTCATTTAAGAAGGATCTGAAGTCGTGCAGCTCTCCTGGGCTTTGATACTCTGAGCCTGGAGTCCCTAGGTCCCCAAAGGAGTGTCCATGTTAATCAGAAAGTAAGGTGAAGCCTTCCCTAGCAAATAAGCAATGCAATTATAAAGCCAGTCAATAGTGTAACGCCAGCCAACGTGCGATATTTTGAAACTGTAATCTGATCCTACTGTTTCCATCCTCGTGCCTTGCCTGCTCTCCCTTGTTGCATACTGTACTATTTGAGGCCCAGAGGGCAAAGCAAGCTCTTGCTGTTTGTTCATGATCAGAAACTGCGTTTGGAGCGAGAGCTCTGCGTGCGCCGCCCACACCACTTTCTTGAGAGTTTCTTAAACTTCCAGCCCGCCGAAGCCCTGCTAGAAGGCTCTCTGCAAAACAACCAGAAACACAGACTCCACTCCTGCCTTCAGACCCAGCTCCTTTTCACCACGCTAAAAAAAGGCGAAGCCACAGTCTAAAGCGATCTCTGCCTCTGTAGTGTGTTACGTCTTGCAGGAAACACATGCTTCTATTAAATTGGAAACAGTTTCTAATGCTGTCAGTTTGCTAAATGTAACATGTTCCCCTTGAAGAAGTGGAACAGTTTTAATGTTTTTGACTATCTGCACACATCCAAACAGAGCATGTCTGATAAAGCTGGAATGGGCTCCAATAAATATAGCCTAGAATAAATTACTGCCTCATTAAGTAATTGTTTGGAAAAAGGACAGCAGGTTTTGTAGATTACAGCCATGTTATTAAGGGTGTTTATAATATTAGGAATTCTATCAGGGTAGCAGAACTTAATGCAAGTTTAAATCAGAGGAGCACTTGTTAGCTCGTTAAAGCATTAAGGATTACCCTGGCAGAACTAGAAGATGAACAAGACTGCACAGGTTCTGTGTGTGGAAAGTTAGCAAGGCATTGTGAGGTTAGAAGGCAAGAGCAAAACCCTGAGCACCTCTGATAACTCCTTTTCAGTATGAAGCAAGAGGGGAGATATTGCTGTGTAACTCACTGAGGATAAAAAACAATATTCAAAATAGGCTTTATTCACATACAGGAAGGCAGTTGTCTTTATTGAGGGAAAAAAAAGAAAAAAAATATAAGAAAAAAGAGCAGGTTTGGATTGTCCAGCAGAATTTCTATTTCAAAGATCACAGAGCCAGGACTTCCCACCTAGATGCAAACAAGCCCCCAACCTGCCCTTTTTTGGTGTTGGCCTAACTGAAAGCTTTATGAAACAAACCCTCTGTGATTACTAACACTGCCTCAGCCCTTCACAGGCCTGGTGCAGACATGGCCCCACTGACCACCAACCCCAGCAGTATCTCCTTTGAGCCAGATCAGGGTGGAGGGATCCCCCCCTTCTCACTACCAGGAGGAGCTGCTTTGTTAGGGTTAGTTATTGAGTGGAGAGAGATTTTCAACAAGACAGAAAAGCTGTCTTCTCCTCAGGTCACCTCTGTGCCAAATCTCCTTTACATCCTTCCCCAGAATGGCTGCACATACCGTGTACTCACAACAGTGCCCATGCCACCATATGGGAGCCTCCTCCTCGTGGTTCAGCTTAGCTGAGACTAGGAGCAGAGAGCCACCAAAAACAGCCCTGATGAGGTTTTTCTGAAATTTTGGTCTCCATGTGGCAGCATAAAGGAAGCAGCCATGCCTGTCAAGTGTGAATCAAGTCATATCGTGCTATGTACACACGGGCTCAGCAGCTCTGCTGCCAGCATCAGCTCAAGGACTTGGAGATGGCTTTACACACCTGGGCATCAGTAGTAGGAAATCAGAGCTGCAGCAAAGCAAACCAGGCAGAGCACTAGGCCAGACACTCTGACTTTACTATGTGATTAGCTGATTATTCAGCAGCCTCTGCTTGTTGTCACCCAAAAAATACGCGAGGGCTTCTCCGCACAAGCCTCCCTGGGATCAGCCAAGAAGCTCCTCCTGCTCCACATCACTGTTTCTTTCCGCTAGTGTGGCACTCTGGGTCTCTTTGCATGGAAGCAGGAGACATCAGTCTCACAAGCAGGACCATGGCACGATGAACTGCCTCATCAGTAGGCAAGGAGCCATGCTGGAGCCAGTGCACACAGTTCTGTGCTGGGAGAACCAGAGCCATCATCTCTTCAAGAGGTGGAGCAGCAGCAATTAAGATGGCTGTGTAGTGCTTCAGGGCCCAATTCAGCCAAGGGCTGACTGCCTTCATTCCTCCCCACTGCAGAGCCAGCAGGCATCAGCACAGAGAAAGTGCCAGCTAAAAAGAGACACTTCACTTGTAAATTAAAATTCAAAAGATTCTGAAAGAGCTAGGACAGCCACTAGAAAGTGACACAGACTAGGAAACACATACACACTCTCTCTTTGCACTGCTAAAATTACATGCCTGTAATGACAAGATGCTACTGGTCAGACTCTGAGGGAGAATGATGAAATAGCCACCCCGGCCGTACCTCCCTCCTCCCCTGCACTGTCGCAGGGAACAATAGATTACGGCAACGTGGTGTTGCATTGTACAAGACATCTCCATTGGCACGTGCACGTCACGGCCCAGCTGGTATTTTTAGCATTGTAGACCCATCTTCACTGGATGTGCATAATTCCCACAAAGGTTAATGGGATTGCGTGTGCATCCAGGAGAGACGAGACCCCTTTGTGTATAATAAGGGACAGTGTTTTTCTCACCTATGTATAATTACTTTGTTTGAATCCTATCGAAGCATCTTTTCCCCAAAGGTGCCTTGGTTTTCCCCCGTGTCATAAGACCATTAAACACATGTGGGAAAAAAAAATATCCACACTACTGTGGAAAGAACTGAATGGTTTGTCAAAAAGTAGGTTATTGCTCTGAAAACAGTGTTGAATAAATTATCACAGTCAAACTGAAAAGCAGTGAATGGCAGGAGGGAAGAAGAAGAGAGAGGGAAAAAAAATCCTCTGAAGAAATATATACTGCAAAATGCACCATGCATCCTTGCAATGGCAAGTCACTTTAGCTGCAGATTTTATTTGCTAACAGTTTCTTATGACTGAGAGTTAGAAGAGGAGAAAAGAAAGGTTTTTCCCTGGCAATTTTTAAAGCAGCTGTAATAGCATGTGAGTTGTTTTCAACACTTTTGCTTAAATGAAACAAACACAGCCCTGCAAACAAGTATATTCTGTGAAAAAGCATCCACTCACTCCACAAATTTCTCTTAAGGAGGCGAAAAAGCTGTTGGACATTTCTCCACCACCAGCGAAAACAAAACAACCAAAAATTGCAGTTAAAGTTTGACATGAAAGTTTGCTAAGATGATGTTAAATGATGTTAGACGAGATTATAACTGCTGGCCTTTCAGTCCAATGTACTAAAGCTCTTGCATTTGTTGAAATACAGCATGTGTTCTCATGTCCTATGAAGCAGCCTTCTGAAAACTGATTAAAGGAAACTTTGGCCACCCTTGAACTATTCCCAACCTGTAATAGCTATGAGTTAAAAAGACTAAAAAGATTCAATTTTTCGTGGCACCTGCTTGATTTCACAATAAAAACTACCCCAAAGCAAAGCTCTTTAAAGCAGCCACCATGGGATCCATGTAACTTCTATGTGTAGTAATTTAAACATTTTCAAGTAAGTCATTTAACCTTAGATGAGGACACCCTTTTAACAGCGTGTGTATTAAATCTGTATTCTGAAGCATGCTTAGTACAGGTTAATTAACACTGAACAAACAGACTTAACCACAGACTAAGTCTTTGGAAATTGGGAGTGGAAAATACAGAAGGAGAACAGCTCAGGTAACTGAATGTCCTACACTCCAGATTCAGTCAGGCACAACCCATTCACCTCACCCAAGATAGTATTACACTGATTTTCCCCACAATTAAAAGTCCTCATCCAAGCACACATGTATCAGGTATGTTTCCCTGCCAGCAAGGGGAAACAGAACAGGGACAAGGAGCTTGACACTGTGTATTACACAGAAAATATTCTCTCTTCTATTCATTCTCAAGTATATTTGTGGAACACATTAGTTAGAGGAGGAAAGGGTTGTTCAGAAGAGCCAGTTTTGCCAAACAGATGGGGCAGGAGGGTAACCTAAGCAGGTTATTTTACTCCTGGGACAGCCACTATGAAAGTACCTTGGGTTAAAATCCCTCCAGCCCAAGGCACTCCTCCTACACCGGGCCAGGCCAAGGCACAAGAACTGATCAGCAACAAACCACACCATGCCAAAAATGCTGGGATAGAGTGGCTTCTCTCACACGGGCACACAGAGCAGTGAGAAAGCAAAATGTTACCACTGTTTAAAAAAAACACCCACTGTGGTTTGCACACAAATGCCAGTCTCCTATCTTGATGAAATGTGTATTTTAAAAGTATGCAAATGATATGCATGCACGTGTAACTACTAAACCCTTCCACCAAGAGAGAAAAAGTGCCTGTAAAAACACATGAAAAATAAAGTTTGTGGAGGCACCGGAAGATAATGATGTATTACTGAATTAGGATTTAAAACTTCATTTTGCAGCTACCTGAAGTTAAGACAAAGCTGCCTCTAGGCATCTCAAACTAGTCAGACCTGCTATAGCAGTTGCACAGTCTGCTTCAAATATGCCCTCCACGCTCCTTTCAACCTCCACCCCAACATATATCCGCATAGTTTGCCTCCAATCATGGGTGGTTCTTTCTATAGTGCAGTTCACTCAACCTTATTGCCTGCCTGGCATGACAGAAGGAGGTGTTTTAATACTAATGTTACAAGCTGCTATAAGAAACTGTAAGAAACTAGCCATAATGATTGCTACATTTTCTTGAAAGGTGAGTTTGGCTCAAAGAGTAGGGTTTGCTGGGAGGGGAGGGGAGGGAGAACCTAGGACTGAGAAAACAGTTTTAATTGTTACAGATCATCTGAGCAAAATTTAAGGTGAGTTTAGATCTTTCCATCAATTCAGGGTACCTCTGAAAAGGGAACTTCTATTTTCTGCTACTTCCATATACTGTCCAGTTTTCAAAATAGCATTAAAAGAATCTGCATTTCCACTTTTCTCTTTGTATTCTACTATATTAGGAATACAATTTTTATTCTAACTCCACTGGAAACCAGCTGTCAGCTGAAATCCAATACATCTTACTGGTGTGAAAGCAAAGTAAACAGGCTTTGGCTCCCAATAATTTGAGAGACTGAGACTCATGTTATTCAGTGCCACTTAAAACTCAATTCTGGAGTGATATTAAGGAGAAATTCCACTATTGAGACCACTGCTACTCAAAGCAGTGATCAAGTTATACAGGTTGGAAACCAGACGTTATATGATTTTATGTACCAAGCAGAGGAGGGTACCTCCTCCAGTGGTCTGAACTTGCCTAAAGCAGGACTCTAAGCATGGTTTTAATATCACTGCAGCAGCCTGAATCCACAGTTGCTGTGATGTGGTGCTGGCTGCTGTCTCACCTGAGCTAGCTGAGCCTCCACCCTCAGAGAAGGGACATGTGAAAACCAAAAACTTGCTCTCTGGTGACTTACATCTTCCTTGGTCCTTTCAAACCTTGTTGCTCCTGGTCACAACTTAAAGTCATTTCTGAACACCAATGAGGCTGTACCCAATGCCCCTGGAGACTGCCCCAGCTCTCCCTTGGAAATGCCCATCAAATCAGCTCTTCCTCACCCCAAAAATCCCCTTTGTGCTGGAGGAATGTCCCAGCCAGTGCATCTTCACAGCTCCTCCTGGCCACTTTGTCACGACACCCAGCATCTGACACGTTCATCAGGAGCCATCAGTGAAGCAAACATGGCAGTGCAGTTTCTGTTCTGCATGGTGACACACTGTTTAATACCCATACAGCCATGAGACAGAGGGCAGGGACCCTGCTGTGACACATCCAGGCCTGTTTCTCCCATTAAACACCTCTGTTGTCTCCAAGCTAGGCTTTTGCTTTGGACTCCAGTTTAGGCTTGACTTTAGCACATCCAAGAGCAATGTGAGCACAGCATTTACGGAGCTTCCTTTCCCCACTTGTGTTGAACAGTCAAGCATTGCTATCTTATTTTTTGTTATAATGCTTGCATTGGTAATGTTGAACAAACCTGAAGCCTCCACTACAGCAAACACCAAAAATTGACTCTATTTATAAACAAATCAAAGAATTAACACATGTTGAGGGTCTCTCTCCATTTACAGAAAACAGGCACCTCTTCCTGACAGCACAGTTTCTCTGACTGATGAAAGTTTAGAAAACAAAAGTGGCAGAAAACATGCAACTATGTCCTCCCCCCATCCCCGAAGAAAACGAGTGCTGTACCCAGATTGGAAAATTTCATCTTCTACAAACTACTAATTAGCAAAAGATTCATCCACACTAAAGATCTGTGGTTAGTGCCAACTTGCTTACATTGAAGCTGGACCTTGCTCTCTTCTTTGGAACACTCCTGATCTTTGGACTTGGTAATTGAAAGCTGCTGTTTCTGGCACTGATTCCTGTGCATGTTAAGGAACTACTGCAACTGGAACTGTCTCCTTGTGAGCCAGTTACACTTATAAAGCTGAGTTAAAAGAAGTGTCTCTCTTGCTACCCAGCCCTTATGAGAAGTAGATCACCAGAAGACTACTTACACTTTCAAAGTACTGCATTCTCCTTGTTTGACAGATTACACTTTAAGATGTTACATAAAAGCAAAAATAGTCACAAGTATTTTGGATCACCTGTCTAGTATTAGCACTGCCAGAGATGAACTATGCCAAGAGTGCTTTACATCAGTGTGAAAAAAGTCAAGAGTTCCTAAAAAAAATGTTTTCCCTATGAAATATTTATTGGAAAAATAAAAGCAGCTTTGTGTAAATGATGGCAAACCCCTTCAAACTAGATATTGCATAAAATCTGCTGTACTTCATGGAAGCAAAAAAAAAATTTAGAATATGAAATTTGAGGTTTTCCTTGCTATTATGACATTATTTCAAACTTATTGGTGCCTCTCAGGCAAACAACTTGAGCGCTTGGAGTATTTATGTTATTATTTCCACCAAAACACTATGAAACTCATTATTTCATCTCTCCCCTTAAAAAGAGCAGGTGTATAAAGGAATACAATTGCAACTCTTAATAAATCAGCACCTACAGATGTATTTAATGCCCTTCAAGACTGCTTCATCTACAGACAAAACCTGAAGAACCTATGGCTATCAAGTTTCTTTTTGTTTGTTTTCAATGGCTTCAGAGAAAAAGAAATCAGCTTGACACAGAAATCAAAGCAGTGTTTTAATATGCACAAAGTCTAGCTCCGTTCGTTAGCAGTTCAATCTAGTTCCTGCAGAAAAGGAGTGAGTGGTTTTTGCTACCAACTTAAATGGAAGAAAGATCAGTCACGAAAGGAGGAATATCTACAGCTGTTACGTTAGATGCTGCAATACTTGACTGGACAACGGAAGTATTCCCAAGGACACATTCTCAGATACCTGTCTGGCAGCACAAACTGTTAATCCTTCTCCCATCTCTACCACCACCACTAATTCATTATGTTAAATCGGGTTCCAAAAATACAATCTTATTATGTAAAAATGTATGCATTTTAACTTCAGCCAGAAAGGGCTACTTTCAATTTACCCTGCTAAATCAACTGGTAAATTTCTACAGCAACAGAAGCACAAATAGCAATAACTTTTAAGAAAACACAGTTCATCTTCACAGTTTGTTTCACCATGTGAAAGCCTCCTGTGCACTTAGATGCAAACTGAGGTGCCTCTGTCAATTCTGTACCCTGTCAGAGGTCCATGAGACACAAGCACCTTCACCTATGTAACCCTAAAATTATCAGAATAAAAAAGCAGAAAGCCTCTCTTCGACTCACACACATAGCAAGTGTTTACTCATTTGAGAGTCACAAGCATAAAACTGGTGTTTGGGGCAGCCAATCCTTCTCCCATCGTTGTTTGAGCAATAGTACATTCTACAGTAGCAAATCCAGCACTCACTGACGGCAGCGAGTCACCCTGATGACTGCACCAGGCACCAGAGGAAAAAGCCTGGACTTTCCTGCTCCTGAGAGCCTTGGATATGCCTGAACACACACCGCCACATGCAACAGCTCTGGCGTGCTGCTCTGAAGTACGGGTAAAGAAGCTGACAGCCCCCTCCTCCCCCACCCCGGATGGAGATAAAATGAGCAGAATCGCTTTATTTTACGCCGGCAGCTGACCCAGAGCTGTAAATCAGCCACTAAGGGGCCCACTGGACAGCACACAACCCCCTCGGTAGATTTTCAACAAAAGTGGCCCTGGGTTTTCCAGCTGTGCTTCACAAAATGCAAGAAATGACAGCAGGTCACTGTACTCCTGTTTTCATGCTTAAGGAGAACTTATCTTTCCAGAACCCGACGCGAGTAAAGCAGCAAACGCTCTAAATCAAAGCGGCATCGCAAAAGGATTTTTTTTTTCCAAGCGTTGACCCATCCTGAAGAAAATCGCAATAAATATATCCTTCGCCAACGCTTCAAAATTATGAACCCCCCTGCTCACAAAAGCCCCCCCCCCCTCCAAGACGCCCGTTTCACCGTGCTGGCGGCGCTCCCAAGGAAGACCCATGCGCGCTATCGCTCAGGGAAAAGACAGGCTAATCCCCTGCCCTAACACCAACCCTGAAAAGGGCCAGGCAGCGGGGCCAGCCGGGTCCTGCCCAGCCATATGTCAGCTTTGCTACAGCGCAGTGAAAGTCCCCCCCCCCCCC
>VXBA01001362.1:100784-139652 GCA_013399895.1 Serilophus lunatus
ATCTACAAACTGAGTACAGGAAAAAAACCCCCTTAAAACTCTGGGAACCAGCCACACTTACCTGTTTAAATAGGATGGAAAAGGCAGCTGCCTCAAATTGTAGAGGCTAGCAGAAGAAGGCACAGAGAACACAGCACAGAGTAGTAGAGACAGAGCAAGAGAGGAAGCTGCCTGAACAGAGAGGAAAATAAGAGCTAGAAATTGGGCAGGGGGCTTCCAGGGAAGTATGAGATAAATATATATATATACACACAGCTGCAAATTAGCACAGAAAGAGCTCCAAAGCAAGGAGGTGTGGAGGGAAAGGTAAATGGAAGAGGGGAACATAGACCTGACTGTGGCAGCAGAAAACAGCTTTGGTGCTTTTTATTATTATTTTTTTTTCCACATTCATTTGGATAAAAATAATGACAGAAATGTGAGCCCAACAGGCCGAGGATAGGAAAATTTACCACACTAGAAGCAAAAGATGACCCAGTTTGGACAAGAGGTTTAAGCAGAGGGAAATCAAGAGAAGAGAAGGAAGCTTGGAAACTTGTGTAGAGAAGATAACAGCAGGATTTAGCAACCATAAGGAATAGGAAGGGGGATGGGTAAGGAGAGGGGACTTAAAAACAGCAGAGTTGCAGCTATGTTTCATGGCACTAATTCAGCAAAGAAACAGCCTCAAATGGATGTAAACAATGGACTATTCATTAGGGGTTTCATTCCCTGCAACCCAGCAAACTATTGTCTACAAGTTTTAAATACTCCCTTCACACACACACACACACAAACTAAATTACAGAAAATGTGAAACATCAGATAATCTCAACAACATGTCTCAAAAATCACTGCCCTCAAGCATGCACTATGCTTGGCAAACTCTTTTTCCAACCATCTGCCAGCATGTGGAGGAAAATAAATAATTAATACACATCTGGGGTCAGACTGTGAGCTACAGCACCCAATTGAAACTCATGCCAAAGTCCAGGACAGGCAGCAAGTCCACCACAGGTGGACTGAGTTCTGGGGAGACTTTCCAAGCTGTTCCACCCTAAGCATCCTGCCCACCTTGCCACAGGAGCCTCCCACACTGACAGAAAGTGATGTGTGCTTCTATTTCAAACTATCCATCTGACACTGCAGTTAAACAGCAATCCAGAGTTTGGGGCTACATTTTCAGTTGCAGAAGGTACAAATGCACATTTCCTCCCGGTGCAGTAAGGGCTGGCTTGGACAGGAAGAAAATATGTTTGACAGCTGTATTCGCTCATCTGAGCTTCATCTGTTAGAGCTCTCTAGTAATATCCCTTCCTGAGCAGCAGGGCACACAACAGGGCGTGCAGGTATCATCCATGTATCCTTCTCTTGTCCTCAAAGGTGACTTGGCTCTTTAGACTGCTCTAGTGCAAGCACTCGTTGTCTCCAACCCACAGTCCCTCACAGGGAAGAGTTTTGTGCTTCCCAGGAAAAGGTGAGCAACCATGAGAGGCATTGTGAGAGCAAGGAGAAGAGGCTTTGTTTTTCCCCATCTATGTGAAGGTATCTGCATAAAGGACCTTTCCTAGTGTGTCCTTCCTGTATTCATGGGCAAAGGCTCAAAGGACCTCTCTAGACTGCAGACCTGCAGAGCACAAGCTGTGTAGCCTCACTCAGCATCTCTCGTGCCTGGCAGGATATGACCTGTCTTTCAGGAATACAGCCAGATTGTCTGGAGGACTGCAGGGAAAAGCTCCTGTCAAGAGGCTGTCGGACAGCTTTTCTTCCTTTTGCCCAGGTCCAAAGTTACATTAGCACAGTGCCTCTGCTCAGTGTTACATCACATTGCTCCCACCAGGAATTACACAAACATAAGAGGACCTTGGACTCCCTTCAGGTTTTCACCCAGCTTCTTCCAACTCCTACTCCTTGCACCGAAGGTCTGTGGAGACAAGGGAGAGAAGGACAAGTCTTTCCTTATCCTTAGTTTTGGGCACATGGGTAACAACAAAGCACCTAATTTTGTTTTGTCTGTTATCCAGAAGTGCTGTGAGTTTCATTGAGTGGCACTGGAAGCATGCAAATAACACACAGCCCACACAGGAAAAAAATGGGCCTGGAGAAGTGGCAGGAGGGGAAGAACTCCAGAGTTTTTTGATACAATTTGTGCCTTTCACAATGCATGGACTCTCTTTGCTCATGCTACGCAGTGCACAAGCACACACGCACAACAAATCACTGTCCACCACGCTGGGAAAAATATGGACAGATAAGCTGAAAATTTGTAGATTCATTTATGGTTCCCCTTCATCTCAGCATGCTTCACATTTAGGGTTCATGGAGTATCTCATAATAGCAATCACACACTAACAACCTACTACAGTTTAGAGACACCTTCACAACCACCACATAAGGTGGAAGCAAAATGCTTGTGTGCAATGCTGAAATTCCCCTTTCCAGCACTCTGAAAAGCCCCCAGGGCTGCCCTCAAAGGCAGCCTTTGGGGTTGTAGGAGATGAGCCCCAGCGCTTCTGCAGCTCTGTGTGTGTTTGAATTTTAACCTAAACTTTCAGTGTGAAGGGAACACAATTTCTAATTCTTTTCACCATAAAGGTAGCCACCAAAATGTGAACTGAAGGTTGGGAAGAAAAACAGAGGAAGCTCAGAGAGTGGTGTAAGTCACATGTGGTCTCCAGCATATGTGTAACAGTCACACATAAATAAAGAAATCAAATGTCAGTCCACTACTGTCTTTCCAAAATTAATCTCTCTACTGATTCCTGAGAATATCCAACTTCAAAGGCTGAGGGCCTGCTCACAGGAACAGGCAGGCAGTAGAAAACACACACAGGGAAATAATTTGAGGTTGTTCTGCTCCTCTTTTACCCAAAGTCCTTTTCATTAAGTGTTTTTCACTGGGCTATACAAGAAAAGGAAGCAAGGGAGGAAGGGAGCAGTGAGAGGAGGGAAGGGGGAAATACAACATTTCCCATCAGCTCTACCAAAGGAAAGGTATGGTGGGGAAACACAGAGCTGGCTGCACATCTCCTCCAGCCAGACAAGTGCAACTGAGCAACAAGAAGGAATGACACATGGACATCAGCAAAAGGAAAACCAGCGCACAGAGACCAAGAGAACACATAGGAAAGGAAAAGAGGTGAGGCTCTTCTGGTG
This sequence comes from Serilophus lunatus, assembly GCA_013399895.1. Taxonomy (NCBI): domain Eukaryota; kingdom Metazoa; phylum Chordata; class Aves; order Passeriformes; family Eurylaimidae; genus Serilophus; species Serilophus lunatus. Next base: position 103,920 of record VXBA01001362.1, read on the forward strand.
GGACAAAATACTGAGGAAACAGCCAAACACACACATCAGTTTAGGAATCAAACAGAAGCGGCTAAAGGTTTGAAGAAAGCATTCAAACACAGAATTACACAGAATTAATAAGGTTGGAAAAGACCGTAGAGATCATCAACTCCAACCTTTACCTAGGTTAACAACCTATCCAACATCAGTCTAACATCTATACCATCTAAACCATCCAAACCATCTAAACCACGCCACTAAGTTCATCATTTAAGAACAGGTTCTGTCTGAGGAAAAACCACGGCCTGGAAAACCCCAAGAAAAGAAATGGTAGAAAGGAGGTGGTAACGAGAAGGTAAAAAAAAAAAAAGAATGCAGTGGTTTGGCTTTCTTTTACATGTTGAAATCTTCACTCAAGTTCACATCTAACTAAAAAGAGCGCCTCAAATCTCAATTTCAGCAGAAACGATCCAAGTTTGAATTAGTCAGCCCATAAAGGATATTTAGTCACCACCTCTAATCAGCCTCCTATCACAACCAAGGACATGCCAAATATCTGAAGTAGACTAGGTTTAAAAACTAAAACAGTACCAGAAATAGTAACAATTCCTGGCTGAATCACATTTTCATTTTAAGCTACATGCATTACCCATTCAAAGGATTTCATTTGAACGTTGTTATTGTTGAAACTTGTTGGTTTGCCTTTTTTTCGTAGCTAAGATGAGGAGGAACAGCATTTCCTGTACTATGGATGAGATGCTTTTTTGATCATTACAGGGTTTTTCCTTCCTCCTGTTTCCAGCCCTCAAACACCTCTGTTGGTGGGAACTTTCCTTGTCTTTCCCAAGGACAGACTTGGAGAAAAGGCAATTTTCCTTACAGAGCTTTAACACGGACATGGGGACTGATGAAAACGGTCGCTGGGGTGTATGCACCCTGTGAGCCAATGAAGCTGCAACCAAATGTCTTCACTCTTTCTCTTGTAACTTGATACCTGGCTTTAGCGATCCTTCCAGCTCTTGAATTAGGAATGGAAAATATGAGAGCTCTGTTTCACAGCAAAGGTTTAGAGACAGGGGGAAGAAAAAAAAAAAGAGTGAGACGTATTAGGGCTACTTGCAAATGGTATTTGCTTTACACTGGACTTAAAACACCTGACAACATCCATGCTTGCAAAGCCCTATCAGAGCCTGAATATGAACCAGGCCTAAAGCCCGATTTCTAAAGCCTTGCCTTTACTTTGTACCTCTCTTCTCCAACTGCTCTTGGTGCAAATAATGGCATCTAAAAGCAAACAGCTACTGCTAGCTGCTAAGGGAACAAGACATTAGAAATGCCAATAGCTGCTTTTGCACATAACAGCAATTTGTTGCGAGAGTAAAACAGGATGCTGGGCTGAAAGCTTTATGAAAATGGTGTCCCTAATTGTCACACCCACTTCCAAGCCCTCTGAAAAACATTTTTAAAGCATCTCTGTAGTTACATCTTTTGTTACGTGCTCCCAGCCATACAACTGGCAAATTTTAAATCCCGAAACAGAGCACAAGGAACCTTCCCCAGACACAAGCTCTCACAGCAGTTTGTGGTATTCCTGGCATTCCCAGACTGTCCTCATGCACCAGGGAAGGGAGTAGTGCATCCACAGGCTCACCAGGAAAAACCTTTTCCCTGAGCATTGTGGCTGAGCCATTTCAGTGACACAATTACAGCATTTGCCAAGGATCTTGCATCATGTAACATGCTGCGAGGCTTTTCACGGCAACACAGCTCACAAGCTTCCCTTCAGGGGCCCAACCCCAAAAGCCTTGCTGCAAAATACTGCAACTCCCAACCCGTGCCTGCTTCCACAGCTACGTAGGAATAGTAGCAGGGATCCTGCACCCCTTTTGCTCCTTTTTTGTTGGAGGGTCAGCCCTGATGAGCTCGGTTTAACGCAGCCTTCCAGTGTTTACAGGGAAAGGTAACTGACACCTTTCAGAATATCACCAGAGTCATCCTTGCAAGAAGGTTTTGATGTAAATCAGGTGGGAAAGCGACAAGGAACTTACAAATACACTTTTGCTGCATTCTCGGGGATATGAATTTGTGGTACCGCTGCTTGTTTGACAAAAGGTCAAATTTTAGCTAAAATTTAGCTCAATTCTGCCCATGGAGCGATAGGATGATAATGGCAGGAAATGTTGAAGATCCAGGTGGAAACAAAGCTTAACTTTGTCTTCTTCCACTATACCATAAAAGCACTCAAATTTACAGACTGGTGACATTCCAAAACAACATGCTACAGCTACGACATGACATATGCCAATAAACCTATGTCTTTGTTGGGACGGTGAGAAATGAGCACTGTGCAGTGCAAACTAAATAGTACAAAAACACAGCAAATTAAGCATTTTTTCCCTGAGCTGAGGTTTGTAGAGATCTGATGAGCTGCAGGATATTGGCTCTCCATCTTGCTTCCAGCTGCTTCTACAGATGTCCAGGCTCCTCACTGCCAAGAAGAGCTAGGAGGCTAGTGAAAGCAGCTGGAAGAGAAGGAGGAGGAGGAGTCAGGCTTGCAGCCTCTGGGGAGGGCACAAAGAGGAGGAGGAGGAGGAAAGCAGGCACTGCCCACGCGTGCTCTACAACTTTGGCTGAAGGTGCTGACCACTAGGAAAAGGCGTAATGTCAAAGGAAAGGGGAATGAGGAACTTCAGAGTATTTTTCTCTTTTTTTACTTCTTTTCTTCCCCTGGTTTGTTTTTTCGTTTTGTTTTTTGGGGTTTTTTTGTAGTGTGGGTTTTTTTTCTTTTTTAAGGGAGCTAGTGGAGAAAATTAGGTCATTGAGTAGGATCTCTGCAAGAATGTGGGAGCAAGGAGGGAAGAGATTCAAGAAAGAACCAACAGAGACAGAGAGAGAGAGAATCAGAGAGAAACAAAATGATCAAATATTAGTGGTGTATGCAAGAGCAAGAGAATCACTGAGCAGATGGGAGGAGGGAAGAAGAAATGATTAATAGGGAGTGTGAGGCCCTTCCCCCTCCCTCAAGCAGGACTAATCACGTGGAAGACAGCTAAAGTCTTACTTCCTAATATTGCTTTGCTGCAGTAGCTGCTACGTGATGGGGAGAGCAAGCCCACCCCAAAACAAAAATCTCCCTAAAACGTGGGAATAAACCCCTTGCAACAACACGACCGGCATGGTTTGGCTGCTGGTGCTAAAGGGACATCTGTCAGGATGCATCTGCCATACCCTGAGAGCTGATACCTGGGGCTTCTGCAGGACCACCAAGTCCTGTGGCGAGTCCAAAGCAGCATTCCTGCTTTCAGCCTGGTCACCTCTCCTGCCTCCAAGCCTCACAGAGGAAAGCAGCCGGCCTTCTCATGCGAGCCAAGGGCAAATGTTGAACTTCCCTACATCAGGAGCCAAAAGTCTCATCGTCTGACGTCAGAGCACACCTCCGACCAAGCATTTGAGGGGCCGTACCTGGATGTGACTCCGCTGCCCTCTCAGCACAAAAGCTTTGCCATTGCACGGATCGATCGGAGGAGCAGGTCAGCTCTGCAGCTGCCCCGCTCTCCCCGGCTCACAGGGCCAGGCCAGCTCTCCTGCAATGGGAGGCACAGGCTCCCCATTCAAAGCTTGAAAAAAAAAAAAGGGACACCATGAAACAGGAGAGAAGAAAGAACATCACCACAGAAACACAGATCCAAATACATTTGCTAAAAGGAGGCTCCTGTGGATTTCTGGTGACAGCCTGTCACTAGGACTGCTCTGCACAAAAGCTCCCACATGACACAAGTATACAGTCCTGTTCCTGAAATATGTGCTAAACAGTTTATTCCTTCCCATGTTTTACAGGTGCTATCATGTCCATCCATACCCTAATTTTTTCTTCCATGGATTGAGCAACTCCAATACCTTCATTTCCTCTGTATAGGTCATGTCTGTTAAATCATCCATTCATACTATTTTCCTCCCTTTTTTTTTTCTGACCCACTTTTGAATTGTTTTGCTGTTTTTAAAGGCTGTGAGCAGAAAACTGGTTCAAGGCTCCAGCTGAGACCTCACCAAGCTGAGCTGAGTGGAAGGATCACTGTACCCTCTTGGTTATAAATGCCAGTTTGCCTTTTTCACAACTGGTGACTCACAGTCAGCTTGGAATCCACCATCAACTCCATCCCCTCTCTACAGAGCTGCTGCTCAGCCAACCATCTCCCATTTTAGGTCCGGGCAGCCCATTATTCTCAACTTAAAACTTTGCACTTGCCCTTTTCTGAATCACCTCTTATTTTTTCCAGGTGATTTCTCCTCTTAGGATTCAAAATGTTGACTAACACTGTACTCAAGAAAACTCAGAGCCCCTCCCAAGTCAGTATCATTTGCAAGTATAATCAGTATCCATAGCAGAAAAATCCCCCCTGCACGTCACTTCTGGGAGAACACACGGGAACTGACCACTGTGGACACAAACTGAGCCCAGTGTGCTTGTGACATTGCACCCCATGACACCTAGCCCCTGCCACTTCCCCTGGAAGTAACCTGAGATCCACAATAAAGTGTGAAAGACAAAATTGTTAAGGATATCATGCAAATACGCTCTGCTCATGATGGACCGCTGCGCTCTGCCACACGACACAATAAAAATGATTCAGATCAAGTCCCACGCTGCAATTTAATCCAGTGTGAGAGAGATGACTAGAGCTGATTAAAAAAAGTGCAAAACCAAGACAAAAGTGAAAAGGAGTGTTTGCTGATAGTGAAGGTGGAGCATCCAGGAAAACGGTGATGTCTCCTGCATGTTCCCATGAAAGCTTTCAACAGCAGGCATCACTCCTTCTACAGTATTCATCAAAGCCAATTAAGTCCACATAAGACATCTTTTCCACTAGACACTGCTTCTCTCCAGGGTTTTGACACTACTCTACAGTGGTAGGTATCTTCAGACTGATACAAAGTGAGCAAAAAATTCAACTGTGGCTAAAGAAAATGAGGCAGAGATAGGCAAAAGAGGTGGCTGTGTTTGCCTCAGACAACTGATCTGAAAGAAAGGATCAGGAAGCACTTCACACACAAGTTCTGGTCACCATATATAGCTCATGGGCAATATGGCAGAAGGGCACTTTGATCCCAAGCAGTGTTTCAGGGCAGCAAATTGCAGGTGTCCTACAGGACACAGCTTATTAATCCTGTAGCATAACAGACTGGGCTATAAATTCTGTCAATTGCCCACTGTTTAAATAAATTAGTCTTCTTAAGAAGAAGATCATGCTGGGACCAGTTATAAACACACCTGACTCCTCATCTGATGCCTCACTCATTTATGCAGGGAGAAAGACTTTGACTTTACACTGTGAAAAACAATGCTCAAAATCTGACATGTCCTTTTACTGTCAGTGTCCACACTTAAAGAGAAAAAGGAACAAAACCCAGTCTGTGTCTGCTTTTTTAGATTCAAATCAGTAGCACATGGGACAAGCCCAAATGCCAGGGAAGTAAGAAAATCCTGGATCCTAGGGACCTGCAGCAGAAAAGTCATAATGCCAGTGGGGGCTCCAAGACTTTCCTTATGAATAAAAAGCCTTCTTTAGCGTGGTATATAGTTGTAAAATTGTCCAGACATTAATCATAATCACAGCACTGCGAATCATTGCTTTGGACTGTTTTAGCCCCAGAATGACCAGCTCCTACCTCTGAGGCCAGACAGCGTAAGCATGGCAAATCAAACATACCCACAGTGTTTTGCAAGATGACGATGGTGACAGCCCAGAAAAACACTGCAAATGGACCACTTAAAGCAATGAGAATGTATTTTATTTATTCCTTTATGCCAGATCATTTCAAAATTGCTGCAGGAGATCGCAGTAGAGACAAACTGAAACTTTTTTTTATTTCTACTTAGGGTACTGCAGCCTTACCAACTGAAGGCTACTCAGTTTGGGGGGAGGGGAGAAGAATTAAAAAAAGAGCTCAATATTTTTTGAGGATTTCTTTCCTAAGCTCGACAAAGCTTTGCAGTTTTTCACGCCCCACACACCGTATGACTCCCCTGCTCAGCAAGATTTACTGCATTCGGAAGTCCTGGGTGGAGTGCTCCAGGAGAACTGGACCACTGCTACAGCCGGATTCAACGTGATGTCAGGAAATGGGTGGGGGCAGGGAAGGGGAGCACAGCAAATGACACAGCCCACAATCAGGAAACTCACTTGGCAAGATTTGTGGAAAACCGGAGGTATACAGGAGTAAAGCCCCATAAAGCAGCGCTCCGGCTGCTCCCACCGCTAATCTGTTCCCGTTATCGGAGCTCAAAGAAAAGAGGACAGTTGCCAGCTCTGGAGAATCGGGAGCGGTGCCAGCTGACGACACGCTGTGATCGGCAGCCGCTTGGGTCTGGGTGAGGTCCGTTATCATGTGATGAGCGCTTGATAGCGAGGGAATGAGGAGGAAAGCACCCACTACAGAGAACACCTACCGCTCTCCTTACGGAATGAAGGTAGGAAGGATGCAGAGGGAAGGAAAAAGGAAGGGAAAAAAAGCGTCCTGAAGCTGTAAGGCATACACAGCAGATGACTATTACAGAGGTAATTTTCCCAGAGATGGCAAAAGCCGGAAGGCTTCACAGCAGTGCAGATTAGGCAATGCCACCCTGAGCCAGATGCAGCCGCAGCGCTACATCGCTTTCAAGGGGAAACGTAGCGAGACAGAAGAGAAGTAACAAAGCTTTTAACACCTGCACACAGGCCAGCAAATCCCTTAAACTTCACAAGAGAAGCACTTACAGCGAAGTCACCCCGATGGGTCTGGCTCATGGAGTTTGGGGCTCTCAGGTAACCAGCACTGTACCTCCTCAGATGGCGCCGAAGTGACCAGGGAGCCTCGGGGAAGGAGAGGACAGGATGTGGCAGAATGTTCCTAGGAGGTTGTAAGTGTTGCAGCAACTTGCAGAGGAGTGTGTCTTTCTTGTTCCTACACTGAGGAGTTACCTAGAGACCAGCAACCTCAAGTACAGGATCTCCAAAGATGGGAATATAATCACTGCAGCTTCAGGATGGCAACGCTGTCACTGCTCTTCCTCCTCTTGAACATGGAGATTCAAAGGGTTTGGGCTCTGCACATACACCCACATCTGGACACACAATTCTGCGCCACACATCTTACAAGCTAGACAGATATGTCAGAGAGATGGGAAAAGAAAATATAATTAAACAGCAAAAGGAATATTTAAAGGCTGGGGACTCAAATGGGGTCTCCTGAGATGTCCTCCCATTCTGCATGCACACCCCTCCCTACCACTCTCCTCTCCTGTATTCCAGTCCACGGAGAGACACCTGTTTTGCATGGATTTATAAAAAATTACTCTGCAAAGCACCTATGCTACTGGGTAGGTTAAGTATAAACCAGAACGTCAGTAACCCCAAACAAAGCAACACAAGGCAGCTTCCAAAGCCAAAAAAAGGTATTAGCGTAGCATAATGACAGATTTGGAGCAGGAGAGACAAGATCGAAGTTTGTATAACACAGACAAGAATTAAAGCAAACACATCCAAAGAGAGGACAATTCAAAAGAATGAAAGTCTCTGAAGCCATTGACATTCTCGCAACAGTTTGTAGTCATAAAACATTAGGTGCTAAACAGTCAAAGTCAGGCGTTTTATTCAAGAGCACTTTGTCTTAGAAAGATACTTCTGTGGGCATCAGATGGTTTTTGGTGAATGAACTGGAGTGCAAGATGCATGAACAGCTCTGCAGTGCACACAGAGACTCAAAGCGACGAGTTGGTAGATCTAAGAGCTCAGCCTGGTTAAAAGCAAGAGGATTAGAAATGGAAATTTTACTATAGCAGGTCTGACATTTCACCAACAACCATTTTTAAGAGAAACAAAAAAATCCACTAAGACTATGCATGCCTTTGAGCATCCTACTCAGTATGCAAAAATGTTCTACTTCACATGCACAGTACCTCCAAAAAACTTAAAAGTTTTTATTATTTCATTTCACTACCAAGCAGATATTCACTTAAAAAACAGGGCTGAATCTCCTTACATTATCCTGCTAGCAAAATAAATCACACAGAGAATCAAAAGATTTACTCACTATAATTGGTTCTTATCATACACTTACACACTTGCACATTGAAGGAGTGAAGGCCCAATTAACACTTGGGTGAAATTTAGACATTGAGAAATTTCCCCTTCCAAACCAGCCATCCAACAGGCTTACAGGACAACCCAGTGCCGTACACTCATGGCAGGTATCACTGGTGTTTTGGCAATCTGAAGTCAGGCAGGCAGATGATTTAAAAGCACTTACCTGACTTTCCAAGAGACAGAAAATACTTGGATATGCTTAGCAAAACCACAGCTAACACTGAGATTGTATTCTTTTCGAGACTGTTTAATTAGGCTACGAGTCACGTGTGCTACAACAACTTACAATGACTTTTGGACAGAACCAAGCTTTATTCACAACTGCAAGATGGTCAGGTACGGTCCCTTAGCCTAGAGGAATCTGTTTTTCCCATTGATCAAAAGAAGTCAAAATTAGAAGCACAAAATCAATCAGTTGTGGCTGTCTGAGTGGTACCTGGAAAGCTATTGTGGGCACTATAACTTAACACTCCCTGTGTACGCTGTCTCTGCCATGAGAAACCAGTACAGTCACCACCTGAAACTAGAATCACCAGTTTGGTTTAATTTTGTATGTCTAGGTATTGGTAGTGCTCGCTCTCTTTATGTGCCTGTGCTCCTACTTAATTACCCAAGTCTCTGCCTCTGGGCAGTGGCAACTCTCATAGTCACACACCCATATATTCAGTTATGTGAAGGGAAATATCTTCTACCCCCTTCACACACCAAGTCCAAATTCTTTTTAAAAATGGGTCAGCAGGTGACACCGATTCCATTACAGTCAGGAGCAGCTGACTTTTCAGGGCCCAAGTTTCATACCAACTGTTCAGCTGACATCCAAAAAACATTATAATCCATGGAGTAATTAGCAAGTTTTAGTGGCTGGTGGCTTCAAAAACTGCACTAACTTCAGCAACATTAGATGTACTAGACTTTCTTTTTCCCTTGCTTTGCAGTTTGACTTGTCTTCAAATCTGAATGTCAGTCTTCTCAATTTTGCTCAGTTTAGATTTGAAAACATACACAGATACTGAATTTTGTGACATTTCAGGCCTAACTTTTATCTCAGGCTCGTTTAAAGTCACTGCTGAAATCTGTCCACTGGAAAATTTATTGAAAAGAGAACCTGCAGTCAAACACATCTTTGACCAGTCACTTTCTGGAACAGAAAGAGGAAAACAGAAGAGAAAGTGTTTTTGGTATATACAACCAAACAAAACCAAAGCTTTAAAGAAGTTCACTTCAAAAGGGAACATATCACTAAAAATATTTCTGTGCTCATGTATATCTAAACACAAAGGACCACATTATATATTGAGTTATTCCCCAAAACCAGACCTACTGCCTGATTATAGCTATGGAAAAAATTTGACCTGCTAGGGAAAATCAAATCAACTGAAAAAAGCTGAAATGTGAATTCACTGTCAGAGTGGCAGCTCAAAGGACAAGACAAACTACACACTAAAGCTCAAGTAGAAATAATCAAAATGCGAAGACATCATCTACTCCTTGGAACCTATACACACATAGCTTTCCTTCAGTGAATTCATAGGTAATTTTTGCCCCTGCCAGCTTTTTGGGACACCACCCACCAAAAGTCTTGCTAACAGTATAAAAATCATCAGCAACCACGGCAAAAAAAAAAAAAATTCAAAGCTTGAGCTCCTTGGATCCCTCCAGAATGAGGTCACATCAATTTAAGGTTGAATGACCCAGTCAGAAAATCGTAGTAGTATTTTGTCCATGTTTACGTCCACATAGAATAAGAAAAATGTTTTGTAAATGGGTTAGTTAAGGGGATTTTTTTATGTACTTTTCAAACAACTGCTAAACATGCTGTACTGATAATAGACGAAAAAAGAAATGCATGAATACTTTGGCTTCAGCATTCATTAAGAACACATAACACAGAACACAGTATAAGACTTCCTGCTCTTTGATACCATCAGTGTCAGACCTTACACTTCCATGCCTACAGCCATACCCCTTTTAGCTGTGATCTAGGCAGTTCCTGCAAGGCAAGCAGGGTCAGGTTGGGTTAATACGCAAAGGAGAGGCCCCTGGGGAAGGATCCAAGTGCTGCAGATGCCAGAACTGGTAGTGATGCAGCAGCACTGCTCTTCTCTCTCATGGACTGCCTATCCCCAGGGAAGCTGCTGTACAGCCACCCCGCTGCATATCTGCAGCACGGTCTCATACAGCCTAACAACTCTGTGTAGGTATTGAAGGAGACATAAGATGCCCTGAATACAACATACACAACTCCCCTTTTAAAGCTGATACCACATGATTCATAGAGGAGAGGATAAGGCAGAGCACCTCGCATGTCGCCTCGCATACCCTACGTTCACTGACTGCCCTGCAACTAAACCTGGAGTAAGGAAAGTTGAACCGAAGAACAAGCAGGTTTTTCTAACCCAGAGGAAAAACAAAACAGGCAATAACCAATAAACCAACAGTCCATACTTTGCAGAGAAATGAAACTTCTCAGCCAGCCAACTGTTAAAGCCCCATGTCCTGATCAGCTTCTATTTTGGGTTACCTGAAGTTCTTCACCATTTCTACAGGACAGTGAAATTCTCCTACTTCTCATTCAACTGCTGCATGTGCTGCCATGCTGTCAAACAGCTGCTGTGTTCCACCCCACGCCAGGCTGTGTCAGAGAAGAGAGGGAAAGTTCTCCTGTTCAAGTATCTGTCATGTGCAAAGTGTGTGAGGATCTGTCATTAAGGCTATTAGAAATATGCACTATTGAGTTATTTTTGTTAGTGTTATAAATGTAACACGGGGGAAAAGGTGTCTGAAAAGCACAGAAGGTCTTCTTCAGCATTTATTTGCGAACAAACTCTAGAATCCTTCGGGAAAAGTTTACAGGGATCCTGAGTATCAGTTAATAACATGATCTGGTTTATAGGCCAGGAGTACATGTGGTAATTCCTGCCAAGCCTGTCAATTTGATTTGACTGGAGATGATACAAAGTCTGAAGGACACGTTTTGCAAAAAAACTTTGTAATCCTTGCAATGAAAGGAAGCTGCAAGAGTCAGATGAGGAAAATCCCCAGAACTCTCAAATATTTTCCTCTCAGAGTCAAGGTGATTTCATAGTCACGCAGCTTTAATAATGGGACTTCCTCAGGGACATAGTATTAAACATTTAGAGGAAGCATTTGAAGAGAAACTATATTATCAGCATGATTTCTCATCTTTTCACTTTCAGCTACTTAGATATACAACAGGGTTACTTCTAAATGATACCAAATGATACACTTCAATGATACACTCGGCATGCAGGGTTGAGGGGGAGCTTCTCTCTCATTAGTATTTCCTACCAAGTTCAGATTTTCATTCTTATCAATTGTCATTTTTAATTTATCATTACACTGGGTTATTTTTAACATTGAAGAAATATTGATAGAGCACTATACAAACCCCAAAAGAACTAACAAAACAAGCCCCAAAATGCAGTTTTGCTTTCCCCTCATCTTGTACTAGGTAGGCCATCAGAAACTCAGCCTTCTAAAAAACATATACGAAAATGGAGGGGACAGGAAGAGAAAGCAAAAGCAAACCACGGAAGTCCTTTTCTACTGCAGCTGCCAGCGGGCTCCAGGATTGTTGCCACACACACTGAGTGTGTACTTGGAAGGAAGAAACAACTGGAATATTCTATAAGGCTGATCTGAGTGAAGTATCAGATAGTATAACTTCAGGCTGCCTTTTGATGTTATTAGTAGAAAAATTCCAGATAAATCATTACAAGAGTCTAAAAATTCTCACATCAGGAAATTGCACATAAAATAGCTTCACAAACTCCCCCCAATAAACAGATCTGAAGCACAGCATCACATTACTGTGAATTTTTCCTCTGCATATCACAGACATTCTACAACCTAAGAATGAGTAGAAGGACCACTACTTGTTAGGAGCTGACCAGTCTGAGATAACTTTTACCCTTAGATGCACATAATTTTTTTCCCATTGGCCTCACATTTGACATGAAATAGACCAAATCTCCACATATTCCTTCAGATTGTTTTCAAATTTGATGAAAAAAATTAAAAGTATGCAACCAACCAGTCTTAGGAAATAGCAGAGAAAACTCAGGCCCTACTTTAAAAAAGCAAGACAACCAAAATACTTTGTAGGGAAATTTCCAAAGGGAAACTTAGTCAACTCTGAAGCAAACAACTACAAAATAAAGCAGGATCTGCATCTGTCTTTACAGATGCCATGTCTCCATGAAATGATACACACATATACTTTCTCTCCCAGTTGCTCTGGAAAATACTGCCACCATCAAGGAAACCTGACAAAGCAAAGTAAAAAAACCATAAAAACCACCCAGCTAGTGAATCAATAAAACACTGCTGAAAAGCTGAAAACAAGTTAAAGAATGGATTGTGTAAGAAAAGCGTTCTTGGTAATATCTCATTTACAGTAACTTTCTAAGTCAAAGCTCATAGAAAATGTTTTCAGATCCGCATGTTTATCCCCCTTGGCTGTTTTGCTTAAAACAACATTCATTATCCACAAAGAAAAACAAAACAAAACAGCAGTCCCAACACTTGTGAGAATTTAGGGCCTAAGAAACTACCACGAGCTAAGCAGAGCCCTGAGCCTCTGCCCTGCGATCGCCGGCGCAGCTCTGCCGAAGGCCTGGATTGGCAAAGCCACGCTCTGTGCTTGGCACAGGGTCCTGGCTCCTCTGCACGGCCCTGCCAGAGCCCAGCACGGCAGGAGGAAGCAAGCTCGGGCCAGCAGATGTTACCAACACTTAGGCCTGTCACGAACAGAAAGGATAAAAAAAGTCTTGAAGAGGCAGCGACTTGTTTTCCGTGTCAAGAATTGGGAGATGGTGCTGGGGGGCAGGGGGGGGGAAGGGAGAAGGATGGCACCTCTCAGGACTGCTGCTCGTTCAAAGCTGTCTTTGTCAGCATGCCATTGCTTGACTGTTACTGCTACCAAAAAGAAAAATAAAATCAGTATTATAATTAAAGCCACTCAGCCATTTCAACTCGACACATTATTGCAGTAATGAGAAAATTGAGGATTTTAGTGGTAGAAACAGGCATTTCAGTTGCAAGAACTTTATTGGGTTGGGGTTTGTTTGTTTTGCTGCCTTTTTTTTTGGTTTTTCTAATCATACTGTTTTACTCCGGGTGAAAAAAGGTCCACAAGACATTTGCACAGGTAAAACTGGGGGGGCCTCAACAGGGAGCAGCAGTACCATGGAACTGAACAGAGGTCTATGTGTTTTACCTGACTGTCCAAAATGCACACAAATCCCTGTTTTGCCCAATGTAGATCCATAAACATCCAATTTCTCCTGCTCATCAGTCTCCCCCACCCTCTGCTCTGGTTTTCTTGCTTTCCTCCATGTTGAGCTTTCATAGAATTGCCAACAAGAAGAAATCGGTAAAATTTCTGTACTTGACACTACCTTTAAGAAGACTAAACAAGAAGAAGAACCTTTCCAGTCTGAGAAAAAGACTGGGGATCTTTGAGGTGCCTCTGTGTGGGACTGCTCTCCTTCCCAGTGAGACAAGAACAAGGGAGGACACAAAGGCATCACATGTCCCACAGGACTATCTGTCCACTACAGAGAAAAAACATAATTAAAGAGAAAAAAAAAAAAAAAGCAGGGAGCAAGTCATGGTGGCTATCTCTAAGCTATGAAACTTGATCACTGTGGCTCCCTCCCTTTTTGCTCTTGCTGGTCTCTTCAAGTTAGAAGCCCAATAAGATGCGAGGACCTCGGCAAGGTAAGAAACCAAGCTTGGAAAACGTTTGTGGGCTTTTGAGTTGAGCTAAAATCAACGCGAGTTGCAGAGATAACTCTGTGCCTTCCCTTTGTCTTAGACAAGAAAACCCCGACGTGTACTGGGGACTGACCTCCACCTCACTAAACTCACTGATGTGCTGCTGTAGCAGACACAGAACAGGTTTGGGAGCAGCTCTTGCCTTATAAAGCAGAAAGGCTCCAGTGGCAAAGGCTGGTACGAATCCTCCCTCCCTCCCTCAGTCTTGCCCAGAGCTATTTGTGCAGTCAGCACCCATCTCACATTGCAATCAAGCACCGCAGAGGCCTTCCTTACGATGGTTCCTTACTATTCAGGAAAGTTGTAACTATTACAGGAGCATGGAAAGTGCAAAGGCAGGAGCGTGCAACATTTTCAAGTACTGAGAAGCAATTAAATAAGAACTTCAGTTTTACTGTTTTTCTTTTGGTGTTTTCTATGTAGCATAAGAGCTAAAATCTTGAAAAGATCAATCTGCAAGCATCAAAAATCATCTAAGAACAAAAGGAAGCACTTAGCATAATTTCTGTAGAAGCCCTAAAACATTACTTTGAAGGGGATGACCACAAGATTTTTCTGAATTTTTGGGGAAGAAAAATTCCTTTTAAGATGCATGACAAAACCATTCCAAAATAGCACCTTGATAGCAAAACAGCCTATTCAGGAGCCATTTTACAACTTTCTCCATAAAAGCAAAAGCAAATTCAAGATTTTTTTCAACTGGTTAACATTCCTTGTTATTGGGTATCTGGCCACATTAAAGCCAAACTTAACTTTGTTCAATACAAAGTGAACCATAAACTCAGGAGCCATCCAGTAGACTTTGTAATGTGAAGAACCACTGCAGGTTTCCAGCAAGAAGAAACACGCTGCAACATGTCTCCAACTTGTGGGTTAGGTCAAGGCCAGCATGAGGAGTTCTGGCTAACTCAACCACTGGCAGCAAATGCAAATGTTCCCCACTTGGAGGCAGAGCCAAACTGCACAGGCCTTTCCCACCACCTCATCTCCCTATTTAGAGCAGTAGCAGGCTGGTTAAACAAGATGAGAGACAGTAAAAGAAGGCAGTGAAAAAATAATAATAACATAAAGGACCTTTCCTATTGCACATCTGCTCCCATCCATGGCCTAACAGACCTTCAGGGAAGCAGCAGCTGAGAGATATTGGTGGCCTTTGCAAGCTGCTGGCACGATTTTTGGACAGGGAAGTGCTGCTGGGGTTAAGACAAGCCCCATGGGATGTTCACTACTGCTGGTGTGACCTAGGATGAGATCCCTGCTCAGCTAAGGCCACTGTAATGGATTTGCAGGGCTACAGGTCACAATTTCACCCTCCGCAGGCACATGCCCGACCCCCAGAAAAGGAGGCAGGCTGTAGGGAAAGCACTGACTGTTCCCAGCCTACCCCCAGACCATGGAGAAGGAAAGAGGTAACAAACAGACCTAAGGCAACCTGCTCCAGACTTTGAACACAGGTCAAGCTGCCCAGCCTGTGTCACACCTGCCTTTCTCCTACACACTGGCAAGACCACATTTGCACAGGGCCAAAGTTGTGGTCTTGGCATGAGGACCCTGAAGTGTAAGAAGTCTGCAGTTGGAGAAAGGTCACCTAGCCACACGGATGCAGCTCCAAGGGCCTCACCACACACCCCACACATCTCCTGTGCTGCAGCAGAGCTCCAATTTTGCCCACAGCTAGTCATCAGCTCACTCACAGCCTATTAGCTATTTAGCCAGAGATTTTGGAAAGTTTTGCTCCAGCCAATTCCTCTTGACCAAATTCCTTACCTGAGCTGTCAACTCTTCTGCTAGTGCAAGCTCTCAGGCACAGGCTTTCTGACGGCTTGGCTTTTGGTCCCTTCTAAAACTGTCCTGGGTTTTTCTCATAAATCAAACACAGTCAGGCTCTGCCACATGCCAGCCCCTCTGGGGAGCAGGATGTCAAGCAGCCACAGGAGTCTCCAAGGACAGTCAGACTCACAGAAAGCCAGGGCTTCCCTGGTTTTTAAAGAGCAGCTGTTCACCCTTTCCTTCTCCTCTGCAAGATCAGCAATCCCAGTTGTATTGTCCTCTTAACAAGATGTACAGATCTATCTCACACCTGCTTTTGATCTCCAGGAATTGGTTGAGAAATATGGGCTCAGACAAATCCCTGCTTTCTTATCCACTTTCATAGATGTTGTGAACTCTTAACACTTGTGCATCCCCACCAGATTCAGACAAAAGGCTCAAAAACTACTAATAGGACAGACATCAGTCTAGAAAAAGTCCAGTTTTTCTTTCCCTCTTGCATTCTTGTCCCTCCCTACTAAGACAGATTTTATGATTAACCTAGTCTGAATGTACCCAAAAAGCAGATGTAAAAATGTGTACATTAGAAAATGTTAATACTGGCAGTTATTCACATTCCTTTCCAGGATTTCACAAAACTCTTAAATCCCTGGTGACAGGACCTAAATGGAATATGAACTTTTTGCTATCTTTGCAGCAGTACAAGAAACAAAGCAGAAGTTGATGCACTATTATTTGCTTATAAGTGTCATTGATTCAAGAATAGCCCATCAAATAGTTATTCTGGTAGGTTTATCAACTTCTTTAACATTCTGATTTTCTGTCACACAACACAATGATTTTCATGTTTGTTTTTCGTGTTACCAGAGCAAGCCATTCATTTTTAACTGTTGGTTTTGGCATAGGAGGACTGCAAGTTCATAATGGAAATGTGTTTTCAGCGGTAGTACTGAACAATAGAAAAGTCTCTTTCAACTGTCAGGTTATGAGGAGAACCAGCTGTAATTAAATTTAAGTCACTGTGGCTCTGTTTCAGAAATGGAATAGTCTTCACTAATTTTGCAGTCAAGGAGTTTGTAGCAGTCCAGGAAAAGAGCTACTTTTCTGAAGGTCTTGTCAGCACCACAAAATGGTCCCTTTGTTATAGCTTAATTTAATAATGATGAACAAGCAAATGTCTTTTAAGTAAACCTTTTCTGGGTGCTGTGGTCGCAATGTGGGGCCTCAATAATTTATATACTTATACTGTAGTAATAGAAATGGAATATACACAAATTAGTAAAAATCTTAGCATGGTCAGGCTCAGGTCCTTGAACTACCTCTACAACTGAATACAGGAAACATCAGGAATTAAAATCATAATGGAAGTGCTTAATTCCTCACATTAGAAAAGTCAGATTTCATCACCTGCTTGACTGTTCTACGGCACTTTAATTGTTCTCCAACTTCCAACAGGGCACAGATGTGAATTCTACAGAGCAGCCAGGATTTCGGAACCTGGAAAAACACAGGAGAGAATGACCACAGCTGATGAGCTGGGAATCAAAATACCCTCTCCTGTAAGACTTAAAAACCACCCTTCCATCCCATATGAAGTTATCAGGAATTGCTCTATTATTTCTGTCATTAACCAGCCGTTCCTCCCACCACCTTCGCAGCAGTTTCTCTCAAGTGCAGCCAGAGATTATCAAACCCAGTGATAGCCTTTCAACAGCTTGGCCAGTTGAAAAATCTCTCAAGTTCTACTGCTATCAGTGCTGTGTGAGCTGACGTCAGGCTGTTGTTTACTGGAGATGGGATGGTGCCAATTTCCACGGAGCTGAAGACAGCCGTGTCCAGCCTCTTTTGGCTGTGCACGAGCAAGAATTCCCTGTGTGCTTGCATGTGTGCACACATGTGGGAGAGAAGGAACGTGCACACATGTCTGTTTGTGGGCACACACAAATGTGGGGGAAAAGGGACTGGCTTTCATTTGGCACTGAGATATCAGAAACAAAAACAGCAACAAAACAAAAAGCAACACTTCATCTTCTCTGAGAAAATGCAAAGGAGAGGAAGGCAAACACTGACAGTTTTCTTGTAAGGACTATCACAGTATGGATGAAAATATGGATGAAAGCATTATGAAAAGCTTAAGATACATCCCTAAAATCCCTATAAAGAAGTTTACACAATCAAATAATTTAAAAAAAAGCGCCTGACCATCCATAAAAGGATTGTGGTGAAAACAGAATTGATAGAATAAATAACTAAGTTTTACAAGGACTATTTAAGATCTCAGAGTAACTGCACTGCCTTCCTCTTCTAAGACTATGAAAGCCCTGAGGCAGTGTTAAGTACAATTACTTATATTTTCTGTATGAAAATATTCTAATCCATTTATAGCCAGGGGAGGGGGGGGGGAGGAGGGAAAATCCAACCAATTCTGATTTTTCTGTAACTTTTGTTATTCTGTTATTTTGTAACTTGACATTATTCTCTGTGAAGGGGCACATTACACAATAGCATCAAGTCCTGTTTTCAAGCACAACTTTTATATGTTACAAACACAACTATCTCAATGGTTGTAAGGATCCATTTAAAATTAAGAGTTACGCTATCATTTCTGCCTGGGAAAACACTCCAGCATGTTTGAATTTGAGAAACACAAAACGCAATTATTGGCACCTCAGGTAAAGTTTTCAGTATTTGCATCCAAGTGTGGACTCTCACTGTCATTTGAGTGAAAGAAGTAACTGTACTGAAGATTTTTGGTTCTGCCTAATGGCTCCTTCCCCTCAGCACCTAAATACACACTCCTCTGCCTTCTTACTTCCCACAAATGCCTTACAAGAGGATCTTCATCTGCCCTCCTGATGATTTTAACTCCATCTTATCCCTTCTTCCCATGGAGCTTCTCTGTCAAGTTTGAATAGTTTCTCAAAAGTTTCTATTGAGTCAATTATGTGAAGAGGTTTTAGAGACCATTAATAATGCTCAGTAGATTAACCACAAACAACATAAATAATTGTTTTCCTCTTCATTTAGGGAAGTACCAAGTTTGAGATCCCTCCTCTCAACATCAGAAGCACAGTACACACACAAAATATGCAAAACTGGAGAAACTTAATTTGAACTACCAGAAACAGTGTACTTAACTCGTTAGGTCAAATGTTCTGTATTTTACTTACATTTATCAAGTCACCTATAAAAAAGAGCTGGGAAGCATCACCTCCATTCCAACCCCCAAGAAAGCTAAAACATGAAAGAAAACAAAATATTTAACCTTTAGCATAAAAATGTATGAGGAAGGCACACAGACCACAGCATACAAGTCAGAAAAGACCTTGCAGAGAGCCTTCACTAGAACATTTCCCACTACTGCTGGCTAGTGGTATTAAATTGATACACTATCAGACAATAAAATAAATGCTGCTTTTCTAGTTGTGAACAAATTTGAAGATTGGTTACAATTTTCAGTATGAAAGTTTGTGAACTTTTACTCTGAAATAAACCATACCATCTCCTTACATGTTACTGATTGTTTCTTTCTCCTCAAAGATACCAGACAGGATGCCACCACCTAAAACAAAACTGAGAACTGGCATTTTGAAGTCTAGACATGATTTCCTCTTTTGGAAGCCTCCTCATCTCTGTACCTTCCCCAAGTAACCACACTGGGGAAAAGAGTTCTCAAGATGGCCTCATTTAGACTTTCAGCATAAAGAAAGCAGTGCAAAATAGCATTTATTTCTTTATACCAGAACAATACATCGCTAACTTGGTTGAAAACTACGTTGAATTGTCAATCATTACTTTGAACCCTTTTTTTTTTTTTGCTTCATGTCTCAGGGACAAAAAGGACCAGAATGGATCATACACACTGTTGGGATGCCAGGACTGTATCAGTACCTCATACAACTTCCTTTATCCACTATTCCTTGACATGCCTCTTGCACTCTTGAAAAATGCTGCTCTTTCTGTGGTGATCTTGATATTCTGTTCTCCAGCTACATCTTTTTGAACTCCTGTGTGCATTCTGTGCTTTGCAATTGTTTATGATGACAGGCTTTCAGAATGTATGATTGCACATGTTAACTACATACATATGTATTATCTATGCATGGTAATATGCCTTGGGCTGGCCACCTTCATTTTGTACTGTACTCTGCATGTATTGCAAATAGGTTTAGCCACTGTCTCCATTCAGACTGCAAGCTTGACCTTGGTTTAACCGTGCTCTTCAATTCTTTTACTGCTTTTTCATTAGGGAATAATTTTCACTTGCCTTCCACATGCACACTGCTCTTTGAAAAAAAAAAAAAANTTTCTCATTGTGACTGATTTTCAATCTGTTGTTGATGCTGGGAAGTATTTTAGTCTGGAGAACTACTTCAGTGGTGTGCACAGCACTGCTCTGAATAAGGGAACTGAACAGTTGTGAATCCATCTTTATGATACAAGAGAACCTCTAAGTCCTTATGGAATGAGCAGCTGGGGGGGGGACTGTGGCCCCCTTTCCTTCTGCAGGTGAGCCTGTCCTGTGTTACATTCAGCAAGACATGAATTCAAAAGGACTGAAATCAATTTGAATTCAGTAAGAGCCCTTAAGATTCCTGGTTCCCTAAACTAAAACTGTTTTCAATCACGCTTTTTAACCTAAAATACTTTAGACAATCCAAAATACTTGGTTTTAGAATAACCCAAAATCTTAACTTTTCATGTTAGCAAAAGAAACTTTTCTTCCTTCAGTTCAAACCAACCCACATTTTTGGTTCAGCCACAAGATCAAAAGCAACAAAGTTAATCACGGCTCTAATCACTTCTATCACTACTCCCCAGTTTGCTAACTAGTAAAAATAAAATCCCTATGAATGATTTTTACACTACTATGCAATGCTACAGAAAATGGTCTCACCTGATCTCTAGCTTGTTTTAAAGAAGGTGGTATTCCTCACATAGCATTCAAACAACCTTCCAGGAATTTAAAATCCTCTCCATTTCTCCCACTGGAGTCTATGGTAAATCTTGGGTTTGGGGAGTCACAAGTTTCATTTTATTTTGTCAGGCAGAACGTACCTGAGAACTGATACACAGGCAGCACACAAAAGCATGAAGCCTTTAGCAATGATTCTCACAGAGAATACAGTACACCAAAATCTATACTATTGCCCCATGCAGAGCAATGGGGCAATAAAAACTGATGGCAAAGTGAGCCTGAGTAGAAGGCAGCCTTCAGATTTCAGATACAGTCCTCTGAATTCAATCAGGAGATCCCATGGAAAGCTAAAACCCCTTTTAATACCAAAGAAATCTCTTTCAAAAGACCCAAGGCATGACAGAAAGACCACTGGCTTCATGCTCCAGGCCTGCACATAACCTTGGCATCATTCCAGGTCAAGAAAGCTGACTTATTTTTTTTGGTTGCAGTCAGAAACACAAGCCATAAAATTATTCCCACTGCCAGCTATTCTTTCCACAGGCATCAAAACACCAAAGGGACTCTGTGGACTTGTACACTGTTTAGTCAGAAGCTTGTTAGGACTTCCTGGAACAGACAGCATGGACGGGCTTTGCACCTTCGGTGGCTCTTGGTTAAGTCAGAAACACACGTCACGAGCATTACTGCAGTGGAGTTACACAACTCAATTAAATGTTGTACTGACTATCCAGTCTCCTTCTCCTTACCGTTCCTCATCTCACACACACACAGTGGGAAAACCCACTTCGACTCGTCCCAGAAATCGCTCAGTAAACCAAGTTTTCGTTGTCAGTTAAAAAGGAAAGGCTTCTTCATCCTACCCCCTAGTATCTTTGGGGTCAAGAGGCTCAAGGTCATCACAGGACTAAAGGCCCCAAGTCAGAAGAATGACACAACCCATCTTCCCCCCAGGCCAGCCCAGCTTGTGCTCTGAGGCCATGCTGGAAGCAGACATGGGCAGATCATGGTTATGACAGGCAGCATGCTCAGCTGGTCCTGCACACAGCTTCTGCTGCCTGGGCTTGTACAGATGCCAGGGCTGGACAGTTAAATACCCCAAGGTGAGGGGAAAGCCCCAGTGATTTTCAAGCCACAGCTGTGATACCATTTATACAGTGGAGCAAGGCCTTATTAGGTAGAGATGTGGAAGGAGTTGGCAAAGGATTACAAGTTTTTCCTTGCTGTCCCTTTTCTAGGCAGCGGCAGATGACTTTGTTGTGGAGTCTCAGGTGTCCTGAACAATAGCTATGGAGCCAGTCCCTATTTTGGAGGTAGAAAATAAACTGGCTTTTTGGAGAGAGCCAGAGACAAGACAAGCCAGTTTCAGACTGTCATATTTCTTACTGTCTCATTCTGCTCAAATCACAAGCTGGAAGAACTGGAAAGGTAAGCAGTCCAAATTAATGGGAACATCAAGTGAACTGGTTTGTTTATGTATTGGTTTAACTGGAATAGGGAGCACAATTCCAGCTTTGGGCACTAGCTTTGCAGACATTCCCTTAACTTACCAAGCCCTGTGCAGGCTTGAATTATTCTTGCTTTGTCCTCAAAACACATGACAGTCTCTTGAAGCTTCATGTTTGCACGGCACCCATAACCACAGCTCTTATTATTGGATAGCAATATTCATATCCTACCTGATCATTCTTCCCACTCCATGTAATTAAAGGAAAAAAAAAATCAAGAACATCACAGAGCAAGAAGTTATCTTTTTCCTCACACTGCTCTTCATGCATTATTGTTGCCACACATCTTATCCATAGCATAGCATTTGCCCACCAAACTGATATTTTTCTTAAGGAAGAAAAAGTAGTTCTTTGGAATCCTACAACTGGTAGGAAATAATCAATTTAACACTAACGATTAAAAAAATCCCCATGTATATATTTATAGTTAATTTCTAGCACAGAGCAGATTTCACCAGATGCTCAATTGCATTTCATTCTTTAGAGCAAACAAGGGCTCCTGCAGATGAGACCTTTCCAGCAGAGCTGTTACAGATGGGCAGATTGTAGTGTCCTGCAAACTATCTCTGAGACCACAGCAGTACAATAATTCTACTTACTAAAAGCAGTAACTTAAAGTAAGGACCACAAAGGGAAGAAAAGTGACATGGATCTTGCACATCACTCCTTTTAAAAATTTTTAAATTTTTTTATAAACTGCAGGGTGGAGCCATATTCTGCAGACAGGAAAATTCGAGTGTAGTGGCTTTGCTACAAAAGTCAGTGAAGAAGTGAGTGCCTGACACTCCTGTACATCAAAGGCTGGTCATCCTCACATTATTCCATATTATCAGAAATTCCATAAAGCAGCTGCTTCTGTGTCCACATTAAAAACCTGAATGAGAACATAAATGAGTCAAATTGCCTTGCACAGTTTAAAACTACAGCATGACTTAACTGCAAGTCATTGCTATTAAAAGGTTGTTTGGTTTTTTTTAAAAACAAAACAAAAAGAAATACCACCCTGCCAAATAAAGCTCCATGGTCCACGGCTGAGTTTTACTGACAACTGCTGCATCCAGGAAAGCTGTTCAATAACAAGGTACTACATTTCCCCTCCAGGACCAAAAATAAGGTACTGTCACTTGTCTACATAAAAGGCATATATAGGAAAACATCTCACAGCCACGTATCTCATACAGCAATCAAAATCTTGGACACTCTCTGCACATATAAATTTGTTCTTATTACAATGTACTTCAGTTGGTCAGCATGCAAAAAACTCCAGTCAAGATATCTGGATTTTCCAATTAAGCTTATAGATAAAAAGCCTTTTTTCTTTTAATGACATTGCCATTTACTGCAAAGATATGATGAGTTCTTATCTCAGTGTGGTGGCCCACGATAACTCATTATTCACTGAACTTCACCTTTTGATGTACGAGGAACAGCAACATACACTTAAATAGTTCTATTTAAACTAGCCTTATAGTCGAAACAAATCATTCCAAAAACAGCACTGCATTACACTCAGAACTGCTCAAACACTTAGGATACAATATCCCTCAGTATTCACACAGCTTAGTATCTTCAAACAGAAATTACTCAAGCTGATGTATCTCTCATTATTATTAAGTCAAAGTTCTTCCAAACGAGAAGAGGGTGATTGATAGTCACAGATTACCAGGGGCAACACAGTGAGAGATCACACTCTTTACAGCTTGCAAGCAAGCCTGGGAGGGCTCAGTTCCTCACAGCCAAGCACGGAAGGCTGGAAAGCAACCTCAGCATCCCCAGAGTCCAAGCACCTCCCCCATTCAACACCAGATCTGTCTGGTGCTGATGAGTAACAGAGCATTGACTAGTCCTTCTAGACCACGGGTGCAATGCAAGCTTTCAAATTTTGTATGAGGGAAAAACAAAAGAATGCACAACAAAAATCCCCACAGCCACAACACATGCACCAGCAGAGCTCCAGGCCTCTCCTCCACCCCACCAGATACCCTCCAGAAGGTAATGTGAGATGTCAGAACCTTCCAGGAATAAGCAGCACTGCTTGGATCAGGTTCTTTGGAATGCTTAACAGGGTTAAGGGTTTAGCTTGAGGACTCAAAATGGTTTCAAATTGGTTAAAGGTAGGGATTCCAGTTTGGGATTTCTAGAAACACCTTGGAAAGTGAAAACAGGGTCATTGGCCTGGGCTGTTCACTCCTAGCTTCCTACATTAGATGCTTCTGGCACACAGGTATTGCAGGAAAGGAGAGGCCTGATTCATATCTCCTAAATTGCACCTAAGTCACTGTTTCTCTTACTTCCTTCCATTTGACTCCTATCCTACAAGCACAGAGCCTTAGGTGGAATTTAGGCCATGATAACTTGGTCTTCAGCCTCTCAGCAGCGGAAATACCCATAGCTGACTTGGGCTGGAAGATATCGAACACTTCACAAGAGAAAATAACACCTGCTAAGTGTACTTAGACACACACACACACAATTCTTCTGCCTCAGGGGTCCCCAGGCCTTAAATTCTAACACAAAGAAAAGCAGAGCTGGGTTTGTACACATGGAGCATATTGTATCTGGACACTGGAGGTGAAGTGTGCGATGTGAGCATCCTCTGTCTGCAGACCGTGCTCTGCAGGATCCAGAAGCCAGTTTTCAAAGCAGGAGACTGTATGTAACACCCTTTATCCCTGTTACCACTGTACTTCGTACTGAAGTCAAACTACTGCAACGTTTCCAAGAGCACAGGGAGTGTTATTTCCTTTCCATGGCTGTTATGTATCAGGAAAGATCGTAAGCAGATAGTATCTCAGGCACAGGTAAGAAAGATGGCAGAGTTAAGGTATCCAAATCTTTTTCACACGCAAGCACACACCCTGAAATAAGCCAGAAATGCTAATTGTGTTTAGTGCACTGTAGTATAAACAGCAATTATGAAGCTAAAGAAAGTAACAAAGTATCCCTGCCTGAAGGGTCTTCTCTGGGCTACCATGTATCAGAGAAAAGACAATGCAGAAGCTTGAGACACAGTAAAAGAAAAACTCTCCCCAGATATAAAGTCCACCACTGTGCCCCAATATGCAGGAGTATTTCAGTCTCTAGAGCAGAGTAGCTTGCTTTCTATGACAATGTCTCATGTCCCAGATCCAGAGCGTTCTCCCAAAAGCACTTTGGGAGGGAACAGTCAGATACAGCGTCTCTTGCGCAGCATTCAGGTTCAGTGACACAGGAGGGTTTCACAGCCCTTGCCTGTAGTCACAACAGCTCCAAAGGAAAGAAGCACAGCTGCTCTCACCTCAGAACAGGAACTCTGCTGCAGAAAGCCTACAGACCCCATCAGCCATATCCCTACCCCAAACTCCAAGTACAGAACAGGACAGCAGTTTGAACTCCTGAGGTGAGCATGTCACTATGTAGAGTCATAACATAAGGGATGTTAAGAACAGGGCTGCATCTTAAACATACCCATCACAAAGAAGCAGAAAGGAGGTTCCTCCATCCTTATACTAAGACAGGAACCTGTCCTTCAAAAAGCCAAAGTGCCTCATATACAAGGCACTAGCAGCCTGCATCCTCCACGCAGCACAGCAGGATTTAGCTCTCTCTGGCGAGGCAGACTGAGGATTCCCTCCTGCCATTCCCACCCCGATCCAAGTCAGCTGAGGTCTTGCAGGAGCAGTGCCCCCCTAAATCTCCAGATTATCCTGTGCGAGCTGGAGAGATGACTCTCAGCTCCTGCTCTAGAAACAAGTCTGCCTTGCAGAACAGATACTGGTTAAAATGTAGAGCAGGAATGGGGAGCAGAGAGGCTCTTCCCGTTTGCAGAGGCACTCCTCAGGGAGAAAAAGCCATTGGTCCCAGCTCTGAGAACAACTGGTCCAAAACACCAGCTCATCGAATGCACTAAAGGCCCTGGGGCAGGCAACATATTCTGGACTCTCCAACAACTCATCTCCAACCGCCCTTCAAAAGAAGGACGAAGCAAAGACATGTCCAGTCCCAAGTTTCAAGAGTGCCTCAAGGAGCTTCAGCAAAAGAACGTCCAACTTCCACATTTAGGTTTGAACGGTCGCTGCTGCGAGACGAGGACATTTCCAGTCACGGTCAGCAGACAACGGTAACAACAGAGCTGTTAAAGCAGAGCTGTGAGATTAAGGGGCCCTTCATCCTACTGCCTGTTCTGACACCACATTAAACACTCCTCTACAAAAAGATGTGCAATAAAACTCCTTCTTGACATCACAGGAACACTTAAGATTAAGTTAATTGAATCAGGGCTTTGGTCTTCTTGCAAATCAAGTGGCAGACAGAATATACACAAGACAGTCAGTTTACATGAACAACAGATGACATTTTTTTAAATGAGAATTTTTTCCTTGTGCACTCAATACTACTAAATTTTGCCTTGTTCTATGCAAGTTATACAAGGCTAGAAGCAAAACAAGGTCTTCTCCCACATTTGACATTACACTGGCAATGCCAGATGCCTTGCTGCTCATCTTCCCACACCTGGGGATGTTCCATGACTACCCCACTGTTCCCACTCACTCCACATCTTGCTTAAATAAAGAAAAATAGTTTATCAGAGTTACTCCCTCTTCCCAGTTTTTGGGCTACTGAGGAGGCCCCACAAACCAAAGCGAATAACATGCAATTGTTCCGTTTGCACGTCCCAAGGACCGGCTCTACACACTGAGGCCTGAAGAACAGGCACATTGCAAAAGCATTATGTTTCCAGTGGCAAGATGGATGGGAAAAGTGCCAGCCACTAGCTATAACTCTTTTGTCATGCCAATTGCTGGCTGCTATGAGGATGTACTTTAGATACCTCCTCAGAAAAAGAGCTCTGCATCTCATCCTTCCAGATGGAGGAGGAATGATTCATACACACATAATCATGCTAGAATGATGGCTGAAGAGAAAACATTTTCTTTCTGTTTTCTGTTTGGCGTTACAGGCATGATCAGGGGCCTTAATCACAGCAGAAACTGAACTGAAGGCAATGACACTTTGCGCCCCAAAGAATGCTTGTGCAAAACCCCAGTGCTGCTTCTCACTGGCCATGCCAAACCTCATGTTGTTGCACGCACACACCTCACGTGTCTCATTCCCTGCTTTCCCATTTTCACAATGTTTTTTCTGCACAGAACATGACAGAGTAATTCACTTACAAAACCACCACATCACACAGTGACAAATACAGGGGAAAGCATCCAAGAGAGGGATCAGGACTTAGGAGCTCTAAACTGACTAAGGACTGACTTGTAATGCAAAAGCAAAGCACAGGATCTCTTCTCTTCCCAGACACACCAGGGACTGAAATGCACATGTTTACCAGTCCTAGATGGCTGATAAATGCAGAACAGACAGAAGGCTCAGCAGTCAGAGCACTTGTCTGCATGGGATCTGTTTCTTTCATGCAGGCCATTGCAGGTATCCTTCTCCCCACCTTACCTGCACTGCACCTTTGTCACACAGGCGCACTTCTCTCCGGGGCCCTGCATCCTGTGAATCTTGTTCTGCTTCTCAGTACTAACCTGTAAATTCCCACCTATTTACTCTCCTTTGGTTTCTCTGATTTGTGAAGTCCTTGGAGCAAAGACTATCTGTGATTATTTCTGCCCTTGGAAAGCACCTGAAATATCCCAAGTCCTACTGCAAGTAAATAAACAGCAGTGCATAAGCACACAACATGTATATTAAGCCAAGCATATAAGTCATCTTTGAAAACAAAAATTAGGACTGCAGCTTCCTCCTTCAGACAGTGGCAGTAAATCTACAGTTTGGGGTACATCCACTGACCAGGAAAACATTCAAATTTGCCTTTTCTGCCACCCACTTACCTCCTTCCCCCATCACACTATTCATTTCTGGAATCCATGCCTCACTTTTTATTACAAATTATTCTAATCAGTTTTGTGGCATGGCAGAAGTCCAGCATAACCTTCAGACACATGCATGCATACACTGTCTATACAGCTTCTTTATTTCACAGAAGCTTTTCAAAGAGCCTGGTGCAGAGTCTGGGAGAATTTGGCAACCTTTCTCAGCAGCACTCCTGTGGTGGGGACCCTTTCCTAAAGGGTGCTAGATGCACTCACCTACACTATTTCCTTTCTTTGTAAAAGAAAGATTTTTTGTTCCTTAACCTCACATTAAATCTAGGGAGAAAATGTTCAAGCAGGAATATTTTCTCTGCTGTTTTTCGGGTTGAAGTAGTGTGACTTGGGGGAGGTGAAGAGACTAGAGAGAATATCTGAAGTCCAATGCAGACCTTCTTTCCCATCCCATCCTCTGCTGAAAGATGTAAGATAGGCTGTGTAATTGCTCCAGCTCCTTCAGAATCAGGGTTCAAGAGGGAAAGAAAGACAAGGGAAAAAGAAAAAAACCAAAGAACACAAAAACCCCTCACTGATTATAAGGATTCTTAACTTTTCCTGGGTAAGCAGCACAGATTACATTTGTAGCTTTTGAAAAAATCCCTACACAGTTTGTTCACTTATGCTACAATAGCTCCAAAAGGAGTCTGGATCTGTGACTTTCCCATAAAACTAGTAAGGAGGTCTGAACCCCACACTGGGAGGGGAAGGACAATAAGAAAAACACAACAACAAACAACTTAAACACAGAACACTAACATCTCGTTAAATAATATGTTAAGAACTCATCTGCAAGTCTGCCTTGGCCAATGAGGGACATAAATCAGGAAAATACAGTAATACTCTCTAGCATGCAATTAGTCACTGCTGTAAGCACTTTAACTCTGGATTTCTTGGATTATACTTTTGTTTGTAACAACTATTACAGTTGCTTTGTAGGAGTGATATGATAGCTGTCCAAGCACCACAATCAAATTATGCTAGTAGGACATTTGGGCAATGGATTATCACAGTAAAGGAAATGGATTATCACAGCTTTTATTCTGAACAAGGGTAAGAACAAGATGAGATATCATTTTGAACATGGCAGGAAGGACAGCAGAAAACTATACCTGAGATTTACTTTTTTCCTTCTTCCTCTTTTGCACTTTCCAAGGTAGGAATGCTACAAAAATCTGACACCCTGAAAAGACAGAGACTGCCTATTCTAGAATTTGCACTGAAATGCCTGAAAACAGAATAAATTTTAAATATTCCAAATCAGAGGAATTCCAAATCAAACAGCCTCCTTGCACTGACTGAATTCTGGAAGAATGGGCATTTTTCCATTGCATATCTGGCCACTGCTTCTTTCACTTGACATCAGGCAACAACCATCATCCTCACCAGACCTAAAGATTTCACCTCTGTTTAGAAACTTAACTATCAACTTAACTATGTTCCCACTGACAGGAAGGAGGACTGCTTACCTTCCTTCAATTCAGCAGGTTCAGCAAAGGATTGGTGTGCTCCTTTAAAAAGGTTTAATAGTTTAAGTGTTGTCTTAAAAAGCTGTACCTTTTACCTTTACATCACCACTGAAAACCTTAGTTCATTTCATACCTTAGTTCTCACACTGTACCCTCAAAACAAATATTAGCTTTTTGAGTTTCACAAATCCAGTTTGATTTTTGTTTTTTTAAGAGTATTTTGGTACCTTCAGCACATACATACATAACTTTTTGGTGCATGGTACTCAAGAGACCCTGATTCTGACCTCAACTGCTTTGGCAACGGCCAAATATTCCGGTTCAGGATGAAGGAAAACACACGAGTCTTAAAAATCCTGTGATGCAGTTTGAGAGATTGCCAGTAGCCATTAGGTATTAAAGATGACAAAAAGACTAAAACAGAAAAGAAAGCCAAATAAATAGAAGCAGAAAAACAAACAACCCCCCCCCACCAAAAAAAAAACCCCAAAAAACCAGAAGGGAGCTCTGCAAAGGCAAAGAAGCAAAAAACCCGCTTTGCTACAGCACAGGGCGTGTGTCTGAAGCTGATGACACCTGGATATTATTCCTGGCTGTGGTCCTGACTCCTTCTTGATGATTGCACCAATTCACGTCACACTTCCATGTTTTCCATTTGGACTATGGGTTAGCAGTGGTGAACATTTTGCTTGCCAAGGATGGAGGACACGAAATATCACTGGCATTCCACACCTCAACAGGGACCTCAGCATTGCATGACAGCAGCACAATTGCTTTCCATACCAAACCCAAGAAATGTGGGCCACAGAAAACAGGATCTGGATGACAGTCCCCCAGATCTCACATTCCCACCATAAGCTTTTTCAGGAAGGCTCAGCTGCTATTTATTTGTACCCTGCGTAGGGCAGTGTTTACTTGGAGCTCTTATTGTGATTCTATAACCAAGCACCAACACTGGTAACTGATTAAGACTAGAAAAAACAATAACAAACGGGAAAAAAAATTTGGCTGGAAAGAAATGGAGGGAATCAAAACAAAAATGGAATTCAGCAGGACACAAAGAAGGAAATAGGATGATGAAAAGATACTTAGAAGGAAAGAAAACAACAAAAAAGAAAAGATAATCAAAAGTGAAAAAGGCATCCACAGGAATACCTGGCTTGACTTTAGCAAAAACAGGGTGCAAGTTTTTTTAACAATAATATTGAAATTAGGTAATCAAAAAAGCAGGATTTATTTTGCCCCACAGCAAATATATGAATATAGACTTTAAAGTTTTTAGGAGAAAGAATCCAAGGCCTCAGTGCACTTGTTCTCAAAACTAATACTTTACCCACATTAGTAATGGCTTATGACAAGACCACAGAGTGACTGCAATTCCTTCTCTGTGTAGAAGCTACTTTTTCAGACTCACCATCACTACCTTAATTTTGCAGTTGTGGCAGACTTTACCCTCATTATTTCTTGGGATTCCTCCCTATTCCACGTGATAGGAGCTAAAGAGGTTTTGTTCTGGTCCAGCTGAGATCTCTTCATCTCTTTTTTCCCCCCTCCATTTCTATGTTTTTTAACTGTGTCTAACTGGACACACATGGCAATGCCAGATATGGAGTACTGTGGATCACTACAAGTATGGGCAAATATTTTAGAGAATCAGGGATTTAATTGCATATCACATTAGTCCAACTATTCTGCTCTTCCTGTCACTTCACCTCCAACCATGAGAGAGCAGGGTGTCAGTTCTAAGCTGCAGTTGAGCACTAAAAGTACCACACTTGCCTTCACTGGATCTATCTAATTAGAAATTAGCAGAAACAAAGCATAGAGAGAATATAAACATAATTCTGCCGGTCTACCAGTAAACAGGTTTGGGTCACCAAAGAGATAAGAGAAAGGCTGCCTATTTTATCTGTGTGGTCAGACTGGCAAATTTACCTTCAGTGGAACCATGCCTCCACCAGAATTCCAGCTGAAATGTCAACGTGAACCATAGTATTAATTTTCCAGGTTGCTGACCTTTACTGTTGTCTGCATCATAAATCCAGCATTTTGAACTGTTTCTATTCATACCAGAACATGCCCCACACTCCTCACTATATCTGAACTCTGTACACAGGCTGCTCACATGTCACAAAATAGGTGCTCACTGCAGCATCCCCGAAGAAGCTGCTGAGTTGGAGCTTCTTAGTTCCAGAAAGTCCACCAAATTAGCTTTCCAGCACTATGACAGAGAGGTTTCCCAGATTCCTCCAAAATCCTTAGTGTACCTCAGCACGAATAAACCATTTTAGAGCATCTTATCAAGGGTCGCAGCATAAAGCTATATTAAAATAAAACAATTTGACAGTGAACTTAAGTTGAATTTCAATCAGGAAGAAGAACAGAAAAACCAAAGTCCTTGGACTACAAGACAGCCGTTCCCATTTACAGCTCCTCCCAATTAAAATGTTTTATATAGATCATCAGGACCTAATGCAACACACACATTACACAGTGTGCAACATAAGGCTGTCGGGCTGTCGTTTCTCTATAAGAGCTCAGCGTGATGAATGATCTGGTTACTTGTCTTTCTGGTATAAAAGCTGAAGCTTTGAGACAAAAAAAATAAAGGCCAATGCATATTACAGATCTTACAGCGCTTAATATCATCCCTCCTGACTCATACCTCTGAAAACAGCTAAGGTCACTATTCCTCTTTTATTTGACTGTAGATTTCAGTACATCACATCAGAACACTCCAAACACTTGGGAGAATTCAATTTGAAGCAGAAACAGGAATGTCAAGAACACACAGCATTTGGGCTGCAACAAACAATGTCACACTAGCATGTCATAAGAAAAATAAGTGACCTTCCCTCTTGCCTCTGCTGACAAACAGACACATTTGAAGCCACTCGCAGGCCAGGATATTAGTGTGATTTCTGGAAGATAATCTAATAAATAAAGATTGAAGAGTTAAAAAAACCCCCAAACTGACTACTTATTGCCTGAACCGAAAAACCTGCCTTTCCAAATCAACTAATGGCTTGGCAAGCCTACATGAAAGGCAGACAAACAAACAGCATCTTTTCCTTCTAACATGGAATCTGCAATTAGAAAAAGAAATCAGCATTTTATTGATTTCCATAATGCCATCTCTACAGCTTAACAAACTCACTCAGTTGCTAATGCACTGATGCTATGGAGCCTTCCCATATAATTATACACCCTCCACTTTGCTGAGCCCCAGGGCGCTGTTTCCAACTTTCCAGAGGACCACTGCACCAAAAGTAGAAATAAAAAACCCCTCTCTTTCATTACCCAAAGCAAACTGCAAACCAAATTTTGCTTATTTAAATGAGAAGTTAGAGAGACTTAATTTTAAAGACAGGGAATAATCTGCCGGTCTGCATATATTTTCAGATTTGATATTGTGACAACGAATTCTCATTTAAACTCTCCCTACCTCCAATTTTTTTTCTTCCTGTGAGTACACAAGGATACAACATATAAATATTGCAACAATTATGATTTCCAGGGAGAGATTCTGAAGTCCTTCTTTGCTCAGAAGTGTTTCAGGAGGGCGATTCAGAGTCAGACATGGAGACTTTTGTGAATGTCACTATAATTAACATTATTTTAAAAAAATATAAAATGTTACTATTGCTACAGGGAATATTTTATAAGTGAATATATATTTCAGAGATATTTTCAGTAAGTTTTTCTTTAAAAAACCAACAACTCTGAAACACCTTCTGAACCAAATTATAGGAAGATACCTTCTCTGAGTCTAAAATCAAAAATGTCCTAAATAATTAATGAAGTAAGTTCTGCCATTTTTCTATATTTCTCAAACAAATTTAGCATTCCATAACCAAGCAGACAGCTCCAGTATATTTCAGTGAGAGTGTTGTTCAATTAGAGACTGCAGAATTTGGCCCAATTAATCTATTTCTGTCTATCTGGAAAGAATGTAATGGAACTCTGCAGTGTAAACACCCCTCCTGAAACACTGAGTCCCCTTTCCTGCTCCCCCTGTTTATCCTGCCTTGATATTTCAGATCTGTGCATGTATTCACCATGTCCATCAAGATTCAATGTGTCAATTGAGCTAAAATGACTTAATTTTGCTATGGTTTCCCCTGCTTATATTAATTTGTAAATCGGTTCATCTATTTCCTCTGAGAATGGTGAAATGCACGGATTTTTGTTCAACAAACAAACAAGTTGACAGTATCAATACAGGGTTGGAGAGCCTCTAAAAACAATCTATTTTGCATAATTAATGTTAATTACAATAACATCTCCATCAGTGACACAAAGGCTTAGCAATGAACACAGTCATACGAGGAAGTGGAAACATGAAACAAACATGAAAGGATCTTGTCTTGTTCTGAAAGAGTATCAAACAAATTTTCAAGAGATTTATAAATAAGAACAGAAAGGCAGAAGACAGTTCTGCTTTGTTAGATGTATTTTCTTTACAGGCTGCTTACTACAGTTTTCTGAGATTGTAATAGGGCAGTGGATCTGAGCTGTGGACAGACCAGATAATACTATCTTTCTACAACATCATATCCAAGCTATTATCAACTGCTCTAAAGAAAAACAACTGAGGGTCTGATCCTTCTGCCAGTGATTTCAATAGCAAACATTTAAACAATCGAGGAGGTGTTCTTGAGGCAGAAGGGAGTTGAAAGAAACCAACACCATCTTTAACACCACATGCAGGTATGGAATCCCTCAGGCACAGAGGAATTTCAGGACAAGATAATTAAGTTTTCAACAATCTTTTTTCTACTTTCCATAGAAACAAGGGAAATCTAAACACACACAGAAAACTTACCTGCCCGCTTCACTTGGCAGCACAGATATCTTAAACAGGGTTGTTTTTTTGTTTTTTTCGTAAGGTCACTTAGCAGAGCAGATTTACATTTAATCCTCAGAAGTTTCCTTCATGGCCCAAGAAAAACAGTTATCCAATATATTCTCATTTCAAGGGAAGGGGAGGGGGGGGTGGGGGTGAAATAGTTACGAAAAAACAAGTGCCACTGTGCCTCACCCAGATTGGTGCTGGAGTACACAAGGAGTCATCCAGGCACGGCAGGGAGTACCTGCGCAGTAAAGTACCACTCAGGGTGAGTAAGGGTGCTGTAATTGGGGCTGAGGAGAGAAGGAATCAGAGCCTGGCACGTCAGGACTACAGGGGCCTCTCTGAAAACACGAGTTTCTTGATTGCTCTTCGCATTAATGCAAATCCGCTCCGCTAATGAAGTTACACTGGTGCTAAACCGGCGCCAGAGGAGAAACAGGCCCACTTCATCTCCAACTCAAGGACCCACCCCGTAAAGGCAAAATTTAGGAAGCTTTTGGGTTATACTGGACACGTTACTCCTTGGCAAAACGACTGGCTTTCTATTTAGTGTCAATCTCGCTGCTGATTTTTTTTTGTTGCTTCCCTCTCTTTATAGATAAAAGCAAGGCAAGATTTGGCAAAGACTTCATTTCCTCTAGAAATTTACTGATCCTAAGCACACTTAAGACTACACTTGAGTACTCACTGAGTAAAGCTACACTTTACTAGCACTTATTTACAAGAGTGCTTGCTTTGAAAAAGAGCAGCTTCACGTGGAGGATTCCCAGAATGATGCTGACCTCTCAACAAAAGTTCAGTAGATTTATTTTTCAGATGCTTGAGAAAGATAATTTGGGAGCGCTGTGAGGTTTGGTGAACCTTCAATTCAGCAATTCGTTTCCAATATGGTACGAACTACAAAGATCGAGCAATTAATAAATAAACGCAGCAAAGTACGAAGGCTCTGGACTCCCTGTGTATGGAAAAGCTGCCGTATTTGCTGGGGTTTTCCATGCCCCCGTTTTATTTTAGCTACTCTGAACATACAGCACAGCACAACATATGCCACATTCACGTTGCTAAAAATACATTAAGGGGGGGGGGGAAATAAATAAAAAAAAAATCAATAGCAATGAAGCAGAGACACAACGTGAAATGGTTAAGGGCTCCCAAATACCAAGCCAAGCCACCAGAACTCCTCGCTGCGGATCACGGCTTCCCCCTTCCAGACACGCACGGCAAGTCAAGCCCCGGTAACACCGAAAACACCCGGGAACGACGGGGTGGGGAGGAGGAGGAGGATGGAGCACCTACAAATACAAAAGGTGGCTTTCCCCGGTTTTTCCAGGACGGGCGGACAGTGGCCAGAGCCCGGCATGGGAGGGTTTGTCGGACCCGGGCGGCTTTCGGGATGCCCTCACCATGCCCGCAGCCTCAGCCCGGGGCGGGGGCGCACGAACAAAAATAAAACAGAAATTACA
>VXBA01001362.1:140709-185181 GCA_013399895.1 Serilophus lunatus
CGGGGGGTGCCCGGGGCGGAGCGGGGGGTGCCCGGGGAGAAGCGGGGGGTGCCCGGGTGAAGCGGGGGGTGCCCGGGGCGGAGCACGGACGGTGTCCCTCCCGCTGCCGCCGCCAAGGTCGTTTCCCGCGGGAGGAAGGAGAGCGGAGCCGGGGCCTGGGGCGGGGGGAGCCGGGGCGGCCCCGCTGCCACCGGGGGGCAGCCAGAGGAGCGGGCTGTGGGAGCCTCGGGTGCGGGAGAGGGGATTGGGGTGTGCCTGTGTTTGACAGGTGTCACTGCTCCTGACAGGCTCTTATTTTCTTTTTTTACAGAGCCAAGCGCATCCCGGGGTACGGCGCGATGTCGAAATTTGACCAGATGAATGAGAAAAAAAAAAAATTTAAAAAAAAAAGTAATATCCCTGACAGCGCAATTCCTCTGGGGCTGCTGGGGTGGGAATTGACGGGTAGAAACAGTATCAGTGGTGTAGAAAAGCAACATTGTTTTGGCGACTGGCTAATTCCCGAGGGATTTATTTTGGGTACAGTGAGGAAGTAATGCCCAGTAGGAGTTTCCAACAAACACTGGAACCTCACCAAAAATTTAATCCCTGTGAAGGAAATGAGATACTCAACTTGCATTTCACCTCTTCACTCTACCTACAGACTCTTACACTAAGACCTGGGTTTTTTTGCAGTAAAAGCATAAAATAGCTGATAGACTTACGTAAGATAATTAGATAACAGTATTAGAATAAAGAACTACATTGGGTTGGCATTTTCCCAGGCTGCAAAAATACACAGTTTTGTTTGCTTTGAAACCTTGTTCCCTCATCAGAGTGCTATAAATACAGAATTTTTTTCTTTTTCATATTTTGGCATTCACAGTAATTGAAGAGCTGAAAAACTATAACCTGCAATAATTTGCTCGTGTTTTCTACTTTAGAAGTAGTGGGGCTAATTATAGTTTTTTCCTGCTTGCTTTTATTGAAACCCAGGGAGCTGGAGTGGAGATTTCACAGTTGCTCATTTGAAGCAGAAATTGTTAAATCACACACATTAAAAAAAAAATGGACTTCAGATTTGTGTCTTAGCATCTAAGGCCCCATACTGCCAGCCTTGTTAGAGTGTCTTGCAAGAAAATCCAGGATGGGTAGTACTCAAATTGATCTAATATGAAGGGGGAGGAAAATAAGACTATTAAAGCCATCTTGTCAGGATAAAAAAAGGAAAAAAAAATAGATGGTAAGGGTATGGTACTCATTTCAACCGATCATTGGGAATAACAAAGGACATTTATGAGTGATCCCCATATTTGAATTGATAGCAAAAGCATAGAATTGGGGATCTGTCATCTTTTTTTTCTTTTTCCCTGCTTAGTAAAAGGTTAAAATACTTGCTAGGTTCTGCAACCTTCAGCAGTGCTCACACTGATTCGTGCTTAGCGACTTGTGAATGCTGCACAAAAAAGGGCTTTGCCTCAGGTCCTGTGCAATTTGGCAAAAAAACCTCAACAGAGTATTCATCATTTAATGATAGATGAATATATACATATATATGTACACACACCCCCCCTCTTCAAAGAACTGAAAGGGGTGGGAATCTCAGGGCAGACGATTGGGGGTTTTTTGTACTTGTTTCTTCTTTTAACAGCAATATTCTAACGGAAATGAGGCAGAAATTGGGCTTGTGAATTTGGGCACGATTGTTTCTGGATGGTGAAAGTCTATAAACAATCCTCCCGCTCTACTGTACAACCTACAACAGGGTCTTCACACTCACTCCCAGAGACAGCAGCCAAGGGAATATTTCATATCATTGCAGCACTGCAGCTTTCCCAATATACAGCAGTTTTTCTTCGGGGCTGGCGCTGGCAGGGAAGCAATTATATGGAGGCTTTTACTTTTAAAATCTCAATTTCACAGTTACAGGGAAAAGTTTGGAAACACGGCCTGGCTGCCGGAGGTGATTTCTGTCTGAGGTGGTTTGTTTTGGCTTTTGTTGAGCTGGGTTGTTTAGGGTCAGTTGTTTAGGATTGAGTTTGCTTCAGCTGAACTGAGCCAAGCTACTCCCCAGTTAGACACGGTTTAGAAATTACACTTTTTATACCAAACTGCTTCAGAACTGCTTACAATTAAACCAGTGCTTCTTAGACAAGAATCAGCTCAGCAGGGATAGTTGGGTGTCTCTGGATTGGAAGTTCAGCAGCTCCCCCTCTGTAATTTGTGTGAGGGGCAAAACTCTGGAGGAAGGTCGTGTGTTGTGGGTTTGGCTCTGGCTTTACCTGAGAGACCAAAACTACAAAACTCAAAAGGAGCTCAGGCAACCAGGTCTGCTCAAGGTCAGTAGTGTCTCTGTAGTAGGGATAGTCTCAGGGGCTTAATGCAGCTCTCCCAGTTTTATAAACGTGGACTAATTCCCCTGAAACTTGGGTTTGAGGTTTCAGAGCGTGAATCCAGTCAGGGTCTGGCAAGAGAGGCCCGATCCCTCCCTGCTTGCATCCATGCATAACTCAACCTGTCAGAAATCCTTGATCCCATGTAGGCAAATTTCACTTTCAGCTACACCTCCTAAAGAGTATTAGAAACTGTACACATGTTGAAAAGAACAGTTGCTAAAAATATTTCTTCTGAGCCTCATTGAGATGATTTTGTTTATAGTTTCACACAAAGACCTTGGAGCCTGGCTTTTTTGCTGCATTATAGCTGTTTGCAAACTAAAGTTTTTTAGTTAGCTATTGACCTTGGGGAATACCTTTAAAAACCTGCAAATACTCACTTATATGTGAATAAAAGCAGTGAATTTCCTTCATCTGTGTTTACTTTTTGAAAACATTCCAGTCAGTTAGATTAGCAGCTAGAAATGTTTATGGAAAGAATTTTAAACCCATTTTAGAGGGTATTCATGGAAAGCAAAATTTTTATCTCAAATACACAGTCATTTTACCAGGTGTTAATTTTTGTTCGTCGACTCAGGGAATGCAAACCAATATTATGTGTCTGATTTGTTCAGGTCTTGTATCTCTACTGTTTATCCAGTCTTGTTTCTTTTTCTGCCATGCTGATTTCCACTCTTCTGCTGTGCCAGGGATGGAAAATGGAACGTTTTATTTGTTCGCTTCACACCTTCTGCGTTTCCCTCTTGAACAGAGGGCTCCTTTCTTGAGCAACAGGGAAACTAAACCGCTATCACAAAGCAAACTTGGGGCCCTGGAATATAAAACCACTCCCTGCAATATATAAATTCCTTGGAAAGCCATCCTCTGCCATATGTCTATAAACATTGTCCAGCTGCAATGAGCTTATAGATTCTTGGAGACCATCTGCATTTAGCAAAGGAATAACAATACTGTGTGCTGAGATAGAGTCAATTGCCATTTTGAACGTTTCTTGTAGATCCGAGGTACTTTTGATTCTTTCTCTGTTGGCAACTGTTAAGTAGAAGTGAGAACAAAGGTATACCAGTGTAATATAGTTACTTTTCTTAAAAAGTGTTCATCTTTCTAAACAGTTATATGAAAAGTATTTGGTTTATTGCAGGATGTACACTATAATTGTGTAGTTTGAAAGACTGAGATTTAAGTTTAATGCCGTTACTACCATCACATAAGCAGGTTAATGTCTGTGCTCCAGCAGTTTAACATCACATTCTCAATCCCTTTGCTTCAGAAACGACCAAGAGAGAAGAGCTCTTGTTGCAGGAAAACATACCCTCCTTTATCTAAATGTAAAAACAAATCTGTAATGCTTTATCCCTAAATCATGCTATTTACACACGTTTGTAAGCTCCTTCACTTTAGACTGTGCTGCGTCTGTTGGTTGTAACACTTTCAGCTGTGTCCCTACACAGCACTATCAAATGCAGACCTTGCATGTAATTTTACAACTCAATTTGACCAATATCTTGTAAATGCTTGTGCTCAAACAGCTTTATTACGTGGTTTACAAACATTTCCAACATAATCCATGAATGTACAATGCTCTGAGTTTTCTTGTATTATTCAACTACCAGAAACCACATGATATTTATTATATTAAAATACAATACTGAACATTTCACTCTAAAGTCCAAAGTCTGAACCACAATTTAAATATGGGGAGTTTTCCTCCACTACTTTTATTGTAGAAATTAGCAGAACTTTTATGTGAGCCTCCTAAATGCCTAATGGGTGTTTGTGTGCCAACTTCCAGAGCCAGGTGTGCGACCTGCAGGACCTCAGTATTGCCAGTGGTGCTCTGACTGCAGTCCATTTGTGGCAGAGGCTGTGTGGTTTTTCCTGATTAAGAATGGAGTTGCATAACTGTAACCCTGACAAAAATATAATAAATAATAGCAATGAAACAAGCACAGTTCCTCTGTCAAATGCCAAGGGTCAGGTACTTGTAGCAGGGATTCTTTTGGTGGTCCAAGGTTTACTTCTAGGAAATATCCAGTGATAAAACTTCAAACACAAAAAGTTCTAGAAAATAATGTGAGCAGATGCTGAATTCAAGAGTAAGTTATATCCCTTGAGATGTTTGTCCAGCTCAACCTGAAAGTCCTTCGAAGTTAGAATTTTATCTTAGGAGAAGTACCAGGCATTTATTGGGAGCAATGACCACCAACTCTTTACACATTGGTGCTGGCAGAAAGTGGAGT
This sequence comes from Serilophus lunatus, assembly GCA_013399895.1. NCBI lineage: Eukaryota > Metazoa > Chordata > Aves > Passeriformes > Eurylaimidae > Serilophus > Serilophus lunatus. The sequence goes on from VXBA01001362.1 coordinate 145,325, forward strand.
GTAAATGAAAGGGACAATTTCAGTCATACGGCAAAAGCACTTTTACATTTTAATCATGTTGCAGAAAGGTCGAGGCTGGATCTGTGTCTGTGGAGGGATAATTTGCTGTTATGGTTTATGAATCTGCCTCTCCAAAACTGAAGAAGCAGGAACTAGGGAATAAAATTTTCCTATGGAGGCTGTTAAGTCTGATCCGCTTTTAAAACAGCCTTCCGGGGGCATCCTGAAATTTTGCTGCCTTATTCTGCATTTCCAAGGTGACCATGCAGTTCTCAAGGTAGGGCTGAAGCACCTCCCAGGTTAAGAAGGATGCGAAACTCAAGTGTCCTGACTGTCAGTTGTGGCACAATGTTTGGCATGCTGAAGGGAGTCCGTGCAAGCAGGAGGCATTCCAAGGGATGATCCATTTATACTGCTCTGCAAAAGAGTTGTGTGAGGAGAGAAGAAGATGGGGTACATGGCTTTTTGGTATCACACCATGCACCCTTCAGCATGGTCGGATGAGAAGGGGTGCCTTCCCTTTGACAGGACACTTCCCATTCCTCTTCCTGCTTCCCTGTTGAAGCAGTATAATCCTAGAACACATTGCACAGGATTGTGTCCAGATAGTTCTGCAATATCTCCAGTGAGGGAGAATCCACAACCTCTCTGGGCAACCTGTTCCAGTGCATGGTCACTGCACATTAAGTTCTTCTTCATGTTTAGGTGGATCTTCCTGTGCATCAGTTTCTGCCTGTTGCTTATTGTCCTATTGCTTGGCACCACTGAGAAAAGCCTGGCTCTATCCTCTTGGAACCCTCCCTTCAGATGCTGATGGACATTGCTGATGTCTCCTCAGTCCTCTCTTCCTGAGGCTGAACCGGTCCAGCTCCCCCAGCCTTTCCACATAAGAGAAATGCTCCAGTTCCTTGATCAACTTTGTAGCCCTCCACTGGACCTGCTCCAGAAGTTCCATTTCTCTCTTGTACTGAGGAGCCCAGAACCAGACACGGTAAATACAACAAATAATAGTGATTTTAAAGAGCATAATGCATTAGCTTGAGAACTACCTGTTTGCAGCTGGTATGCCATTCTTCTCCAAGTAGAAAGAGTCTGGCTGGGTTATTTGCCAGCATTGCTGCCAGCCTCAGCCTCCAGGGGATATGCAGCAGGAGACAGCCCTGGAGCCTGCAAGTCCGCATAGATAAGCCTGGAGCAGGATGCCGTACAAAAAAACAGAGGTAAAGTGATTTACTTATAGATAAGCCTAAAAAGACACCCCCACCCCTTGATTGCTTTAGCCCTGTGGTGCTCACGGAGCTGCAACAAACTGAATCTCTCAGGTATGGCAGTGGTTAACTCAGCGAGAAAGCAGAAGAAAAATGTCTTGCTGCAGATTTAATTCCCACAGTCGTCCTCTCTTACCTCCGTTGTAAACCTGAGGCCTGCACGCAGGCGAGAGTGTTTCTGTTAGAAGTGCTTCTGACAATAAATATTGTGAAAATCAGCATTGTTTTGTTAAAAAAAAGAATGGATGTGCACCTCCAGTGACCTCTATTTTTCACTTCACTGAAGTGATTATAAATGGGTTTACTTCTCCATCAGTGCCCTTGCTGTGGACACTAGGCATTGTTTTTACTTCGCTGCCCGTATCCAGGTGTACTGAATTTTTTGCTCACATTTCCCAATGCTGCCCCAGCCCCAGACTGGGTCAGACTGTGCTCCTGCAACAGCACTTTAAAAGTCATTGCTGTGGTTATCCATGCTGAAGGAGCATCCAGGGTGATGCATGGGTACCATTTTCCATCCACAGCTCCACTTGGTCCTCACTGGACCAAGTAACTGTCATGGAACAGGGCGGGAGCTGGAAAGATGTGGGTGACAAAGGTGCTGAACCGTGAGTCAGTCCTTCAGAGAGGGAGCGTGGCATCTGTAGTGCGGCCCTGCAGTCAGGAGAGCATCCAATATCATGGGCCGAAAAGAGGGTCAGGGCTCAGCCTGGCTATTGGGAAGAGACACACAGGGAAGCGCCTGGCAGGAGCTGGGGAAATCTGCCAAGCTCAATAGAGAGGTCTCCCCCTCTCTGGGCTATATCCAGCCCTGCTGAGGAACAGCCAAGCCAGTGCCAGGAACTGGAAAGTGAAACTGCGCAGAGAGAGGGGGGAGAAAAAAAAAAAAAAGCAACCCGGGAAAGAAATCCAAGCTGAAAAGGAGGAAAGAACACCAGAGTGAAAAGCCGGCGTGCTGGAAATAATTGGTTCAGACTGAATCCGCTAACGGAGGGGCAGAAATTTTGCTGTGCTCGGGAATGTGGCACTTGGACCCACTGGTTTATTGACAGCATTTCTTTTGCTCCCCCCTCCTGTGCTGAGCTAAAGCCAGTGAGTGAGAGGGAGGAAGGGAGGAAAAGCGAGGCCAAGAGCCCTCTGCGGTCGGTGGGGGCCTATAAATAGCCGGTGAAGTCTTCTAATACCGATCGGGTGCGTCAGCAGGGCCCTCCCCGGCCCCGCTCAGCAGCAGCCGAGCCAGCGGGAGCGGGAGCTGCGGCGGCACTCCGAGCGGAGCAGCCGGGCTTGGCACGGATGGAGCTGGGAGAGGGAAGCCAGGAGGTGCAAAGGGGGGGTTGAACGCTCTCTGCCGCATTCAGGCTCGGGGAGGAAGGGGAAGAAAACGATCCACGCGTTCCCAACAAGCCGCCTTGCCTCGCCCGAGTGTTGCAAAGCGTATTCTCGTTCTTGCTTTGGCGACCGCCCTGTTGGCACCTTTAAATGCTTCTAGAATAAAGGGGTGCCTGCGCATGAGTTGGATGTTAGGAGCATTTCTGAAGTCCCGCTGCGCTGTTTGCTCCCCCGCCTCACTCCTCCTCTCCCCACAGTAAGGATGAGAGGAGGAAGAAGAGGTGCTGGAATGAGTTCCGCAAGATGCTTGGGCTGGTTCAGTGCCACCAGTTAGTGGTACCTCCTCTGCAGATTTAAATGTTGCTCTCAAAATTGTCTAAGGGCGGACGTTTGAGGGATGCCAGAGAGCATTTTGAGCCCAAATTTCCCATCTCTGTCACCAGCAGTCCACAACACTGTAGATAACATTCCCATAAATAAAGCTGCTGCTCCTGCCTGGTCTCTTTAAACTATTGCTGTCCAATCCAGATTTCAGGGCTGGGACATTTAGAAGACCTGGTTCTCACTTTCTGAGCTCCCACTATCAGCCAGATAGCAGTAAGCTACTTCTTGCAAGGAACTTGTATCTAAGTATAAAATACTTGCATAAACGTGGGGATGACTTTCTATACTAATTAAAACAAGACTGCCGTTATTTCCCCCTTTTTTTTTTTTAATTTACTGAGCATCTGACCTGCTTCATAACAGTCATTTCTCCATCTGTTTTGTATTCCTTAATTCATCCTTGTGAGGTTTGGCAAACTTGGATGTAAATTGATGTATATTTGTAAGAGTGCAGTTAATCAAGATCTCCTTACCAGAGACTAGTTGCAGAAACTCATGAAGTTGCTGATAACAGAAAGAGGATGGATTGGCCAAATCTCACTGATTTCAAGCTGCTTCTCAAAAAAAATTTTAATTTTAGGGCATCATTCAAATTGCTCATGCCAATCTGATGGAGAGAAGTGGAGTAACCAGCTGACAAGTTCTTTCTATGCAACTCTATTTGCTAAAAATCAACCTATTAAGCAAGAAGATACCAGGCTGACAGAGGCAGGTCTCTCAGTCCGGAGCAACTTTTAAGAGGAGACAGTGGATTTGGAAACAATCAATAAATTGCTATAATAATATTAACTCATCTAAAATGTAAATATTATAAATTGTGCTCTGAATGTGTGAGCCAGGTTGACCCTCAGATGTGTTTCTCTGCCTTCCTTTCCACCCAAGCCAAGTTCTGTACAGGTTGCAAGAGCCTGAGAGGGAGACAATTGTGACTTGCCCTGTTTTCTCCATGCTGGACAAGCCTCATTCCAAAGGACGTGGTGCCTTGTTGTTCCCATGTTCCCCTGGTCACTCCATTGTGCCAGAAGTGTCTCCATCATACTGCTTTGATCCCCAGCCCTGCCTGCTCTCAGCAAAATGCAACTGGAGCAGGAGCAGCCTCCTCAGTCAGACCTGTCTCAGTTCAGAGGAAACCTCAAACTCCGTTTCCCCGTCTCACAGCAGCCACATCTATGTCCTTATTAATCTAAATAACTTTGAGGATCTATATCTTTTCACATGGAAAAAATAAAATGTGTGACTTAAAAGATGTTTTAAGCGGTTTTTTTTCCAAACAGTGAGGTCCACACTGGCAACAGATTTGATACGAACTGGGATCTACCTTTCTGAACTGAAATCATAAGGATTACTCACATGTCTAAAAATAAGCCCATGCTGAAATTCCCTTGTTGCATCAAGATCTAAATCCTGCAATTGTCACTTTTCCCACCAGTGTCAGTGGCTTAATTAAATATACTCTCCACATTGCTGCATGACATTCCCAGATTGTTTCTCTTTCCCCTTTAAATGGAACTCCTCTATGTGTCTCTAAGTTTATCTTACTTTTTGGTTTGCTTGCTTTTTCTTTTCATGAATTCATCACCTTTCCTGCTATGTCCATTCCTCCAGCCATACATGCTCTCTCATCCATACATGGTATCTCATCCATATGGATCCATACGGATCTCTCATCCATACATGATCTCCCTCTTTCTATTTTTTCTCCAGCCTTCTCTGCCCATTTGACACCCATTGCTCCAAAATTGAGAGAAACTATGAATTTGACCCTGGATTTGTGTCTCTTCCATGCAAGATCTGATTGAAGTTTTTCCAGGGTTGGGGCAACTTGCTAATAGGGATTCTTTGATGTCTAATAAGAGTTGGGCCGGCACAAAGTCATTTCCAAGTGACATGTTGTCTCTTGGATCACTCTGATGAAAAAAAGTGGACTCATGCTTTAGTCACCTGTGAAGAAGAAACTAAGAGCAAACATGAGGAAAAGGCAAGGATTTCATGTGAGTCCAGTGTTTTATTCTGTGCTTTGAAACAAAACAAGTTCATGAACAGGTTTCTAAGCTCTGGTAGATGCCTGGAGTTTGACAACTTCTGTGTGCGAGGAGAACATTAAACACTCCTGAAGTGCAATTACCTGTACAGATAACATTACCTGGGTGCAAACCCACCAGCTCTGGTCTTGGATAGGAAAAGTGAAGTCACAAACATCATTTCTCATAATGCAGTGTAAGTTCTCCCAATCCTTGCTTACAATAAATAGCCCTTTCTGGCCAGAAAGTAATAATTTTCCCTCTCTGAGATGCTTTTATTTTTCTCTTTCTCTTGGCTTTCCTCACCACTGCATTGATCAGTGTCTCAGAGAGGCCTTATTTTGAGTAGTTTCCTAATGCTCAATGTGCACAAGATTAACCTATTTTCGAGAGTTTGCTGGTGCAAAAGAAATGCACTTCACAATATGGAGAACAGTTGCCATTCTAAATATCAAAACATGATGATACTCACTTTGTAGTTCTGTTCCAAAGGACACTTTTGTTTCAAATTCTTTCTTCTCAGGAGCTTCCTCTTCTGAAATTTCTCACTGTTGTTCAGTAGCCCAAAGGGGGATTTTGTGTATGTGTGTGTGGGTGCGCAGGGGAAGTCTGGCATAATTCATACAGGATATCGTGGTAATGGGGTTATTCTAAGCATGAAACAAGCTAATTTTCATGCCTTTTGGAAGCTATTCTCCTGTTTGTCTAATTTCAAATGGTTTCCCTTTTGAAGAATTACTCCTGTATGTGGCAGGCAATGTGGCTGATGTGACACCACGTGTCCTGGGCACCAGAGCAGTGCCCCTGCTCAGCCAGGACTGATCCTAACATGGGCACCAGGCTCTTCTCCATCATCCAAAGTAAGTCCCATCAGCGTGAGCACAAGCCATGGGTAGGGCCAAGGGGAAACCACAGCTTTTGGTGTCCTCACTCACTCCTTCAGCAAGCCCACTCCATCACCTGGAGGTCTGATAGTACCCCCGCTAAACAGATGGGAGTATCCTTCAAATCTAGGAGGTGATGGAAATAATCTGTCCAGGATCGTTGCCTCACTGAACTGAGCGAATTGTGATTTTTGAGGAATGCACTCAGATCCTCATCTCCTCACCAAAAACAGGAGGCAAGCAGCAGCATCTGCTGTCACAAGGGACACATCCTCCACTCCATCCCACTCCCCTCATGTTAGTCCCATTAACGACAGGTTAGATGCTTTGAGCGTGTTTAGGGATCTGGAAGTGAAATAGATGCCTAAAAAACCCTGACAGCACAGGGAGTTAGGTGCTGGACTAGTTTAGATTCTTTTAGACCTTCTCATCCCACAGCAAACTTCTGCTGAGCTCCTGTAACTGTAATTTAGGGCGGAAACTGACCCATGGGCATGCACACATGCTTTGCTGAATGAAAGCCTAGGGGTGTTAGCCTTTGAAATCCTTTCTGTCAATCTGATAAGACAACAATTTACAACTGATTTATGCCATGTCCCAGTCCTTCTCACTGTTATCCCGAAAGTGTAATAGCAGTATGCATGGTTCTGATGATGATTTATTGTGTCTATAAACACTGCTACTATTTCAGCTAAACCCTGCATTCCCCCCCCCCCCCCCCCCCCAGTATATATGATGCTGTTATTGTGGATATGTAAAACACACATGACAAGAGAGTCTTGGTGATTTTGGAAGGCCAGACCCCCCACACTCCAGCAGTGAGCATTGTGCCAGGCAGAGGAGGGATGAAGGTCTGCCAGTGGAGGCTTTATATCATCCCAGGGCTACCCCTGTGCTGCAGCTGGCAGAGGACCAGTGCAGCTCCTGGCATCCTTTCTTGCTGTCTCAGGGTGGCTCTGATATATGTCCTGCTCTACTGGCCCTCCACAGGCTCTGCCATCCAGGGACATCCCTTATCTCCTGGCCGTCTCCCATGATTTCCACCCAGACTTGGTTTTGGACAGAGAAGTAAGGATTTCTATGCTTATACTTGGCATATCTTGAGATCCCAGTTATACAGGAGGCTCTAAGCTTTGTGACAGACAAAATATTTGTTTGAAAAGCGAATTAATCTATAAAAAAGCTGTTGATGGTGGAACTGAGCATGTATGTCCCTGGCAGCTGAGAAGGGGGCATTCCTAACCCCTGAAGCTTAAAAAACAAAACAGAATAACACTGAAAATTTAACTCCAAACTGTGAAATGACATCCAAAAGAAAGGCTTTGTTTTCCCTCTCCTTTTTTTCTTGAACTGAACAGTACCTAACTGTTTAACATGCAGGGAAGGATTATTTATGTAGGGCTCTTGTGTAGGTAAAGCACCATGTCCTTGGCCCTCTGCCCACGCAGCGCAGTGCGGGATCTCTTGTTACAAATTGCAGCTGTGTAACATAACAGGAAATGTGGAGCTTTAAGTTATTCCACTGGAAAGATTAATTATTTGGAAAATAGTTATGCAGCAGCTTTGTGTATTTTTGGAGCAAAGGTGACCAGCACCGTCTTAAATTTAAAGAAAGAAAGTCACTGGGAAGGAAGAAGAAGAGGGGCTTCGAAGAGTAGAAGAGCTGTGGGACAGTTGTTTTGTTTTATTTTGTTTCGTTAAGTAATGTTTGAATTGTCTGCTGTCATGGAAGAGTAAAGGTGAACTCCACAAAGGACAGCCCTGGCAGGGTGAGGGTGGTGGAAGAGCAGGACCTACTGGAATCAACTGGACCTTGATCCTTCCCATCCAAAATCCCATCCATCCATTTGAAGGGAAGATAACGGAATCCTGCTGATGGGGGAAAAAGATGAGAATTGAGTTTAGAGGCACAGCCTCATCGTGATGGGTCATGGTCTCCTCAAATTATGCACAGGCAGACAGCCTGTGATAAGACACCATATTCTGGGAAGTCTCTTCCCTCCAGTCAAACACTATTGAAAAGGCCAACACTGTGTCTGGAGGGCAACTTTTTCCATGAGGCAGAGGATGGGATGACATGTGATACCTCCCTCTCATGTCACAGAAATAGTGTGGCCAGCAGGGCCAGAGCAATGACTGTCCCCATAAAGAGCTCTGATGAGGCCGCACCTCAAATCAGTTCAGTTTTGGACCCCTCACTACAAGAAAGACATTGAGGTGCTGGAGTGTGTCTGAGGAAAGGCAGTAAAGCTGGGGAAGGTTCTGGAGAAGAGTCTAGAGAAACACTAGAACAGGCTGCCCTGGGAAGTGGGGGAATCACCATCCCTGTAGGTATTTAAAAGACATGCAGTTGTGGCACTTGGAAACACGGTTTAGTGGTGGCCTTGGCAGCGCTGGGTTAATGTTTGGGCTCACTGATCTTAAAGTTCTGTTCCAACCTAAACAACTCTATGGTTCTGTATCACTCCATCCAGCCTTGTCTGCCTATCCATGAGCTTCTCTGTACAGCCGAGTTCACAGGATTTTAATTTGCTCCTCCGCATGTGAGCGATCACCCCAATTAAAGAAAACCACCGAAACAGCCAACCCGCTGCTGCAATGTGTAGGCATGGGAGACGGCCAAGTCCTCCCATCGCCTCTGCAGATGCTTCCCAGTGACTTCAGAGAGATCTGCAGCCAAAGGAAAATGTCTCCCTGACTAGGATTCCTCTTAGCATCCAAATTTGCTTAAATACCGGAGCCCTCTGGAGGGATGTGGTTTGGATAAAGAAGTAGTAGTTATTTTTAGGCAGCACAATGCACCTCTCAGTAAAGTTTTTCCACTCAGACACTTAACCCATGGCCATTTTGCAAGAGCAGCTATCCCAGAGCTCACTTGGAGCTAACCTCGTCTCCTGGGCCTTTTGCCTGTGGCTATGACAGAGACCCGGTGGTCCCTCTCAGTTTGCTCACCTAGAGCTGCCGAAATGAAAGCCTCGAGGGAGAAACCCTTTGCCTCAATGGATTTTGGGTTGAACCTAGTGAAAACTGACTTGTGGCCTGGCAGTTTTGCTCCTGGACTATTCCTCTCTCCTGCAGGCAAGAGGTGCCCCAAGGGCAACAAGGGGTAGAACCCAAACCATATCCATCATCCCTCCTTCCATCAACACGGTGGAGAAGCCTGTTTTCAGAGCAGCCCATTTTTCTCTATCCATACTGGGAGAAGGACTATTAATAATAGATTAATAGTTGCAAGAAGCTTCATTCAAGGTGTAAATGTCTCATAATTGATGCAAAACAGTCTGTTCTTTTTAATTTTTACATTTCAGACCCTGGCAAAGCACAAAATCAGTTTAAGGTCATAAAGAAAGTTTCTTATAAAATCAAGAATTCCTCCTACGTAAGTAGCAAATCAAACAGAGAGAGCAGTCTCTTAACTCTCCAAGTTTTTTATTTCTGCCTCATTTGCTGCTGCCTCAGACTGAGCAAAACCTCTGTGTTAGTCTAATATAAAAACTCCTATTTTTGCAAAACTCTTTTACAACTCATGGTAGTCTAACTCTACCACAATAATGCACCACTCTACTATAGCAAATGTTAATATATGAAAAAACCCTTCTGGATATTTAAGAAAATGTAGAGACATTTCAGTGCACTTGATAGAAGACAGAAGGCATATTTTTCACCAGCCAAAAAAATAAGGCTACTCAAAGGCTACTTTCTTCACTGCATTTGCACTTCATGTGCCTGTCAGCTCTTTTGTATCCATAAATCAGATAGCCACAAAATCCTTTTGGTTTGGGACCTGAAGAATCCCACCCTGCCCTATAGCTATAATTTCTGCCAGGAGAAATATCTCTTGTGTCTTCTGGGCCATTGGCTACAGGGACAACACAGGATGTCAAAATTCTTTATTTTCACTCCAGTTTTTCAGAGAACTCCTTGAAGTTGGGTGGGACAAACAGAAGGCAACCTTTTCCAAAGAAAAAAGAAGCCACTGTAAATAGCAGAAACGTGGTTAGGTCTGAGGTTAGCAGAGTTGAGCTGAGAAACAAGGACAGCATAGATAAGCTGAGAAGCTTTCAAGAAACCAACTCTTTTGGGCAAAACAACCATTCTTCTACATTCAAAAGTCAATTGAAGAGAGAAGATGCTTGGAAGAGGAAGATTTCAGTGCCAGCACGGGTACAACCTCATTGTACAACCAAAACTGACACCAGAGACTTGGTTGATACAATGGTCTTTCGAGTTTGCCAAACAGCCAGATGTTCCTTGCCATGGGGAAATCGTCTTCCACACCTTGGCATCTGGTCCCTATAGCTGCCAGTAAAAGAAGGGGACACCACAGTGTGCAGAGGGGCAGGTGGCTCATCGCAACAGCTTTTCCAAATAATTACCAAGAAGACGTATTGCAACAGTTTTTGGCTGAAATGATATAGATAAACACTGTGAACAAGCTCTGTGAGTGTGGCTCAGGGAATCACTGAAATTAGTATTTATCTCTTGATATTTCAAAGTGCTGGGGTAGAGGATTTCAAGATTGAAGGATTATTTGGCAATAAAGCCTGTTCCTGGTGCTATTGAGCAGAACCTTAAATGAGCAGGCAGGCAGGCTATGAGTTGTCCTGTGCCCACTCACACTGATTCATACCCTAAGGGGTGAACACCAAGCCCTGGCTAACCTTCCTGCAGGGTTGGGTGTTTCAGAAACTAATTTAAGGACAAGTGAAGGGCTTCAAAAATAGACAGAAAAATAGTGATTCTGTTCATACTCCATTTGAGCAATGAACAAAATGCTTTAGAGGCTGTTGCAAATCTGGCATCTGAATTATCTGCCGAGGCCAGACTACTGCCTTCATAAAGCTCTGTGAGGTCCCTCTGCCTAAGAGGGCATTTTCCAGGTGAGAAGAACAGTATGAGCACAGGAACCATGGCTCCGGGAGCAAATCCCTTCCTCGTGGGACAGAGTTATCTGTTGCAATTCCCACAAGGCAGAAGTTACACCAACATCGGTGCTCCCCGTCCTGGGTCAGAGGGTTTCTGGCTGGTCCATCCTACCCTTCCCTGGCCACTGCTCCACTATCAGCCTGCTTTGGTCCTTGCCGATCTCCATGAAGCTAAAAAATAGGCAATGGGAAGGTCTTAGGAGGAGAGGTCTGGAAAAATCGGGAATACTTCCTAAACCCCTGGCTTATGTGACATCCATCTGCTCAGAGCAGACATTAGGTTGTTTCTTCTAAATTGAAAGCTGTGATAAACTCAGCTGTTGTCAGCTCCTGTCACCATCTTCATCCTTTGGAGTTAATTTGCTGAGATGAAAGGCACTGTTCTCACTCCATGGATAACTACTGGCCTGAGTTGCCTGCCTGCTCGGGCAGACCTCTGCATCCTACTGTAACACAGATCATGGGTCTTTTTGATTTTCCCAGAGCTGCCAAGGGAGCAGGGTGGGGGTGCAAGTGACATGGGGCATCCTCGGGGTGTAGCTTGGACCACACGTGGTGAACCTGATCCTGAGCGCTGCTGCTCTAACCACATTGGAGCCTGGCAGACGTCTGAGCCACTGACACCGGCAATTAAGTGTAATTATCCAAGGGAGGAGGGGGAGTGTTATATGAAAACACAGCCCTGCCATGAGTGCTGATGTTCAGAGGTAAACACAGAGCTGAGTGGGGAAATAAAAGTCAATTCTCTCTGACTTTTTAATTTATTTTTTAATTTATTTTATTCAGACCTGCTCACTGCTACAGAGCTGAGCCTTAGGGATTTTTACACACATCATGTTCAGGTGTATGGGGAAAAGGTCAGTGACCAGATGCCATAGCAGGATGAGGATCTGGACACATCCTCTATGCAGAATCACCCCAGCAAGCCCTACCTATGGAGAGATTGATTTGACATTTCCATGAGGAAGTGAGTAGTCTCACAAGCTCTCAGTGGTGGGAATTAGGATGGAGAAGGAGAGGTGAACATCCAAAGAATGGATGAAAATGGACCCTGAAAACTGGGAGCTCCTGATGTTGTGGTTTATATGTGGTTTTGGTCACCTTGAGTAGAGCTGAGCAAGAAAGGTGAAACAATGACCTAGATAACATTCCCAGGCAAAACAAAGGAGGAGATGTTTATTGGGCAGTAGCTCCTGACTGGCTCCAGCCAGGTTGTAAAGAATTTGCTCTTCTCAAGGCTAAATCTGAGATTAAAAGGAAGATCTTTAACAGTAGAGGACCCCAGGATCCAGCCAGGGATTGAGAAGGAGGGGGATGTAAAGGCTATGGAGCTGTGCCCACTGCCAGTAGCTGAGAAGAAATAAGTAAAAATGGCTTTACTTGGATGAGATTGATTTGATTTGATCAACCAGCTGGCCAGGCCCATGTGCCTCCAGACCAAAGGGACCACTGGTCAAAAAATCCCAGACAGATGTGCCATAGCCACCTGGGAGGACTGTCCCTCTGCTTTTTGGGACCGCTGGGCCATCTCATTTTGGATCTCATGTGTTGGACAGCATGCAACATTTCAAAAAGATGCCAACATCTCCTCACCCTAAAAAAGCAACACCTGGGGAAAAAAGCCAAACAACATTGCAAGCAAAAAACCACTTTGAAAAACATCTTTCTTTGTGTTGAGGAGCTTTGGGTGGTATCAGGCAAGATTTTCAAAAGTGGCTGGTAATCATAAAACAAGAAGCCATGGGTTTATGCCGAAATATCCTGAAGTTTCCAGGGAAATGACCTTGGATCAGTCTCGATCAGGACTGAAGGGGATGGTGCATTATATAACCTCAGCCTTAAATTACAAATGCCTCAGGACATTGGAGTTTTTACATATCAGGCAGAGTACTTAGTGAGAGGCTTTGAGGTGGGAATGGCAGCCCCCTATTTTTCTGAGCATCCCAGAAATGTATCATGGCTGTAGGGAATGTTAGGGAATGTTAGACAGGTCACTAGAGCTGGAAACAGCTTGTCAGCTGTTGGGGATGCAAAAGCTTCCAGAATAAAAGCAAAAAAAAATTAAAAGCTTTTAAAAAGTGCCCTGAAGTATCTCACTTATGCCAACAACACCTTAAATAAATTATCAAAAGTAGCCAGACAAAAATTAGAAATATTTACAGAAGCCAAAGAAGTTCTATAGAAGTTCTATATATAAGTGTGGATCAGCTTTAGGCAAACTATAGCTGGTTTGCTTGAAAGGCAAAATTTTTCCCTACAAAATAAAAAATCCCCCTTTTTAAAATTTTCTATCAAAACATGAAAATTTAATGAAAAGATTGATTGAAAACCAGCCAGGCTTGACACAGATGGAACTCCGGCCAACTTTTTATTGATTCAAAATTCTAATTTTTTTCTAAAAATAGCGCTATAGGAAATCTCTGCGGATGGGCAGGGTATCCTTGTGGTTGGTGGGAGGGCCTGAGCTACCCAGGCATCTTGAATGAACAAAACCTGATGGCAAGAGAAATATTGATACTGTGAATGAACCCAAACTGGAGTATTCCAGCTCTGGAGCCTCCTCCCATTTTGGTTTTGATCCTATTCAGTGTCCAGGACCAGACAGCTCATGAGTCTGAAGCTCTCCCTGTCACTGAGGTAGTTCAAGATCCTTTTTTCTAAGAAATTTGGTCAAAAAGACAAACAAAAGTCAAGGCAAAAGAGAATATTTCTCATTCTCTGTATTCTTTCATGCTTCTTGCTTTCCTGCTTCCCTTGATTTATGAGTTGTAAGGAAGGTTAGATGATTTCCTGTGAAGTTGTACAGCTGAAGACTTACTTAATCAGCCATTACCCAAGCACTTGCTACCTGCTTTGTCTACCTAGAAGGCAGTAAAAAAAAAAAGAAGAAAAAAGGATTTTGCTCAAGTGAGAGCCTGGATATTGCTTTGACATTACTTATTCATATTCAAAATTTGTCATGTTGGGCCAAGCTGTGGGGTTTATCCCTGCAACTCCTCTCACAACAGACACTTCATCCAAGGAAAAAGAGGATGTTACAAGCAAACTCCACGGGTTGTATTTCTTCTATTGCTCTGCAAAAGGCATTTCAAGAGAGGTTGATGTCACAGCAAGCACCAAGGAAGGACTGTCACCATCCATACACCAGGACTGAAACAAGGACTGCGGAGTAGCATTTCCCTCTCTTCAGGCTCCTTATTGAGGCAAGGTTCTTGTCAAAGGCACAAAACCCCCCAGCCCACTGCAACATCAGACATTTGTTTAAGTCATGGTGGCTGCCAGAAGATAATAGCTGTCAGTGTAAAATTACAAATCATTCTGCATAATGCCGTGCTGATTACCGTGAAAGCAATGGCAGGATTTGAATTTTACTCCTTTTTTTTTTTTTTTTGCCTGTCTTTGTTGCCATGAGCTGAAGAGCTCAATGTGGCAGCCTCAGTAAGGCAGTATTTTGTACTCAGACCTGTATGGCTGGGCCGATATCACTTGTGCATTGCTCTTTTGCTGCTCAAGAAAAAGGTTCAGCAGGTACCTTAGGGCAGGTGGATAATCCTACGGGCAAAGCATCCTTGTGGAAAGCCTTTATGGGCTCCTGCTCAGATCCCTTTCAGCAACAGCAGGGATTTTCACCTTCTTTTCTAGTCCAAAGAAGGGAAGCACAAAAGCCTGAAGTTCACCACACAGGTGGCAAAAACAGAGTTCTCACCTGGATATCAGGAGTCCTGAGTAATGACATCCCCAGACACTCCTCCAGGCATCCTTCAGGTGCCTCCAGCAGCACTGATCATGATGCTGCCATCCAGTAGAGCTCAGCTAAGATCTTTCACCACTAACTCAAGTGTTTACCCTGAGTATTTATCTGTAGTCGTGGTTATGCTTTCCACAAAACTGGACTTAAATTGTTTAAGATGAGCTCAGGTTAAACCATGACTTCAGCGTCATGATGTTTTTTTCAGTATGAAGGTCCTGGAAGTCTTGACCAAGAAGATAATTAATGAGGGATGCTTGGGAAGGTGCTATTTTGTGATGAGCAATTATCCAAAGGGAATCCTCTGTCGAGAGAAGAGAATGTTTTGTAGTCATGACAAAAGCTGGCACTTAATTCTACTCAATGTGAAATAAGATCCCATCAACATTTATTTCTCTGTGCCACAGGATAAGAGACTGCTTGACTCTGGGACGTTGTTGTGAGGAGACAGCCAGATTAAAAAATAATTAAAGGACATGCAGGAACAAAGGGGGATAATTATGAAACGAGGAGTAGAAGAATGGCTGGTGCTTTCACCTTAGCAATCAGGAAACCCAGCTATTCCACCACCAGCAAAATGTGTTTAATTGCCTCTCTCTGCCTGGGCAGCCAAGGCTCCTGCAATCACCCTCCCTGCAAAGCACACCCATGGGGGCAAAAAGTAAGGAAGCATCTGGGGCATCACAGTAGTGTTTGGACAGCCAGATGTGGCTGCTGGCTCCACGCTGTGCTCTGCCTTGGTAAGGATATTTTGCCGGGACGCTGTGGAGCTGGAGGTGTCGTGCTTGTCGTGCTTGCCCCACTTCATGCAGCTGGACTTTAACCCTGAATTGATTATATATGTGCTCCACTGAATAAACACACGTCTCCTTCCTTCTGTCCTGTAGCAATTTAGGTGCTAAAACATGCAATTCATGTGGCTTGTCCTTAAAATTCTGGCTCTGCTCCATCCAGTGCCGCTGGTGTGAGTCTGTTTGAAGGGGGAGTGTACAGAGAGGGTTTAAGGTCATATTCCTGATCCCTACTCCCACGGCTTCTTCTCAAAGGAGTCTGAAGGGGTTTTGTGAAGATGGGATTTTAGACTCTGGGAGGGGTTCTGAGGCCCATAAATGTGTCAGGCCATCTAAAACGTGGGATCCTAAAGGAGACCCTCAAAGGACCTGACATCTCCTTCCCACACGGGAGCTGGCTCCATGTACAACTGAATATACTGCTAGTTCACAGCCAGGCTCTCCAAAGACATAGAATCCCCTGTAAATGAGGCTTTCTGCCTTTTAATCCACCCCTGGAAATGCTGTTTTCCCTCTTCCTGGCATCACAAA
Source organism: Serilophus lunatus (assembly GCA_013399895.1). Taxonomy (NCBI): domain Eukaryota; kingdom Metazoa; phylum Chordata; class Aves; order Passeriformes; family Eurylaimidae; genus Serilophus; species Serilophus lunatus. Next base: position 161,206 of record VXBA01001362.1, read on the forward strand.
GTGCTATTTCAGAGAGCAGAGAAGAGTCCTTCTTCTTCTTCTTTAACACCCTCAGTTTTTGCTTAGGTCAAGATGTGCTCATCTACCATTTTCTGGTGATTCACAAGCCAGAAAAAGATCCTGGCTGCTTCAGAGAAGGGATGCACGAAGCCCTCAGTCACCATGAGTCATTGCTCTGCCAAATGCTAATTTTGCATCAGAAGCATGTTTTACTTGTATTTTGAGAGGATTTTTTTCTTTTTTTTTTCTTCTCGGTTCAGTCGTTTGGGGACACACCCTGCCTGAGAGGTGGTGAACACCCAAAAATCCTGTGAAATTTGTGGGTGCCAGAGCTTCTTGTATGGGATTTGGGACTAGAGCTACCTTGGCTGTTACTTAGTGTAGATGTCCTGATTTTGGAGGAGCAACTTAATTTTGTAATCAGTATGGTGGTCTAAGCAGGATGTCAAGAAAATAATCAGAAAAGGTGAAGCTTCACAAAGGCTTCTGCAAGGAGGAGATTTTTTAGGGGGGGTCATTGAAAGTATATCTTGGTTTTCTTTCTTTGAACTATTTGCTGCCATTGTACTTAAAAAAATCTTCCCAGTGGCAGCAATAAGGATATTTGGCAGGTTTTATGGCATTTTCAGGACTTTTCTTCTCGGGCAATCTGTATACTTGACTTTGATCTTCCCTTATGTCCTTCTCTCTTTCTCTTTATTAATTTTATCAAGCTAAACCATGTGATTATTAGCTGCCATAGAGTAGAAAGAAAGACAAGAGTCAAAGTTTATCCCTCCTCCAGGAGATGTGGGGCATAACCTAGCATGGGGAAACCTGCTTTGCTTCTTGCATGAAATATGTTCAAGACGTGTCCTCAGTGCTGAGACCCTGAATGAGGACTTCCAGTGTTTTATTTACATCTGCAATTGTCTCCCTTTGATGCTCACATATCTGTGTGCAGGGGTGAAGCTGCTAGGGAGGGGTAGAAAGGCCCTATTAAATCATTAAGCCTCTCCCCTGGAGCACAGGCTGTGTGCTCTCCATCTGATAGAAACTGATACTGCAGTTTATCTCTGTCAGAAGTGCCGTGAACACTTAGTGTCTGCCTCTTAATCTCCTTGTTTTCTTAAAGTACCACGTCCTTGGGCTCTGCTGTTATTTCAGCAGAAAAAGGGAAAGGCCTTCTCTGCTTCACATTGCCTATATTTTTCTAGGAATCACCATCCAAGATGTTTGGTATCATCAGCCAAGACTTCCAATATGGGGAAACTGAATCCTATTCACTGGATTTCGAAGACAGATACTCAGCAACAAGTACTAGCTTTCATCAGGTATTTCACTGCTCTTTTCCAAGGGGTTGATATATTAATAGTAATCTTTGATAGGTTTCAGCAACTATAGGATTTTTTTAACACAGCAAACCAGAGCTGTATTTTAGCCCCACGATATTAGCAGGGCCCTCCCACATTCCACCTTGCCTGTAAGTTTTATTTCAATAGAGGAAATCATTCATACCCTGCCATCTCCTGAGTTGGCCAAACATTCATAAGTCTATTGCTAACCTGCTTTCTCTAATGAAAGCATCAATTCCTAGCAGCAATAGTTGTCATTAAATCAATAGAACACATAACCCATTCTTCTGGAGCCTCACACGAATGCTCAAGCAGCTTGTTAACAAGATTTGCTAAGGCTGGGGTCCCACAGTCCAGAAGTTTCCCATTGATGCTGCAGAAAAGAATGGTATTTGACTCATGGAAAAACTCTCTCGGTTTGCCTTGTTCTCTGAAATATTTCAACCCTGTTTTCCCTACAATTTTTCAGCGTTTTAAACCTGTGGAGAAACTTTGTTCAAGTGGAGGCAATTGAGGCTTAAACAAAGCACTGACAGCAAATATCAGGAATAGTTTTCTGCAGGTAGTCAAGCACTGCCACAGAGACAGTCAGGTCTTAGTTTTCCCAACAATTTATTTTTTTCCCCCTAGGGAAGCATTAAACTAACTCCCAGTAAACTCTGTGGTGTTGCCTTCTCTCTCTGGGTTCTACCTGAATCACTTGAAAGTAAAACTGTGGCCTCTTACAGTCTCCCAACACTTTTCTGGCTGGTAAAAAAAACTGGTAATCTGGAGACCAGGTAATGTTTTAAGGATGAGGAGATGACCCAAAGGTTGGCAGTTTTGCCTCCAGAATATTTCTGGAGCTGAGAATAACAGTGCAGCTGACATGGCTTTTCACTTGGGCACCAGGATGAGCCTATGCTGACAAGGGAGTGCTTCTATGGTGTTAAACACCCTTTGTTCACTGGTTTTACAGGATTTTGGTGTCTGAGTCTGACCATCTCCCTGAAAGACCTTCATCCACATTTGTGCGTGCATTGACACAGTGGGATTGAGGGCTGCAAAAATAAGGATCCTGCTGCTGACCTTCTGGCTTGTAGACCATAGTTAGTTTATGTCTGAAAAGCATGGCAAGAGCAGTACATATCATGTGTATCTGTTCAGAGAGACAAGCAGGGAGGTAAGAAGGGTGATGATGCTCAAGGAAGAAGAGGAGAAATATAAAAGGAGTGAACAAGCTGGCGAAGAGCCCAGGAGTGCTCGAGAACGAAGGCACAAGGAGTCAGCCGGTTATGGAGAAGTAGAGGCTGTGCTTCAAAACATGAAGGGAAGCAGCACAGAGAGACATGAAAGAACAGTAATGACAGGGACATGGATCAGGTGGAGAAGTCATGGACTGAAGGCAAAGGCACAAAAGGGCAAGGACAGATACATACAGTTTTGCAATTAGCAGCTGTGATTTATGGTGGGTTCTTTGTCTTACCCTCCCCTGCCAGACGTCCTGCACGCCGTGGCAGTCAGGGGGTATCTGGGGAGGGGACAGAAGGGATTTTAAATAGTTACACTAAACGTGAGATATGGAAAGGACTTTTCAGTAATCTGTACAGCCTGCCCAGGCAACTCTAATTAGCAATATATGGTCTCACTTAAGTAGTAGCTGACTTTTTTACAATTTTAGATTTCTTCTCCCTTCACCTAAATATTTATGCTTCTTGTAGCAGGTTTCTGTTCCCTTGGACAGAGCCCAAGCATTAAAAGCCGTTTTGGGTTTCAGCTGGCAAGGGGCTGGTGGGGAGAGAAACAGGAATGGGGGTGACACAGAGGAAAAACTTTCTTTGTTGGCGCTTCTCCCTCGACCTGATCATCCCTGTTCCTCTGCACACACACATGTGGAAGTTTCTACCCCCTCCCTTGTGCCAGAGCTCAAAGTAATGGGATTGTGTGGCATGCAAGAAGCAGCAAGGCTGTGAGGCTGAAGGAGGAGCTCAAAACCAGGGATGGGGCTTAGGTATTTAACTTTTTTTTATTTTCTATGAGTTGTTTGCATCTCTGCTCAAATGGAAAAATGAACACTGTAATTAGGGAGCAATGGGCTAATCTTAACCCAGGGCTGCCCTGGAGGAAGCTCCATCACCTCTGATCCCTGACACAAAGGAGGGAGAATCTGAAGGAGGGACTGGGGCTGTGCAGAAGGAGAAACAGGAGACAAACGGTGAATTTGGGAAAGGAGGGGTACACTCCCTCAGGAGCAGAGGTCAGAGAGGCTCCAGTGTTCAGAAAGGACCAGCTGCAGCCACAGCAAAGGCAAGTGGTGGGGAAGGAGGGATGTGTGGTGACCACAAGCTCCTCTGCTGGGTGTCCCTCGGGGAGTGAGTCAGGATATGTGGGCTCACTCTTTCCTATAATAGTCAGGGACAAGGGTGTTTACCCTGTCTGCTGTGCACAGGCACCCTTTGTAGTCTTGCAGGAACCTACCTGCAGCTCCAGGCTGATGGGCTTCACGCCCAGGGCACCTCAGGACTCATGTCCCACTCAAGGGAATCAAGAAATAAAGCTCGTGGGATTGACCGTGTTAATAATGACACTGTAGACACACATATAAATGCAGCTACACAAATATATTAACTTTGCTGCAGTGTTCAATAGCTCCTGGAAAGCTTATGTTTGGAGTAAGCACACCTCACTAAATCACTGCCAAGCTCCCACTTTTTCGGCCCAGCCTGAAAAAGAGACTGTACTGCCTTTTTCCCCCCTTCCTCATTCTGCTTTTGGAATTTCTTCTGCTGTTTTTCTCTTATCTGCGAGTCCTTTAGGTGAGCTGCAGATACCTGCTTGTCCAGCTTGTCTGCTTTTTCTTGATACTCCAGGCTCTTCCCAATATTCTGTGGAGACTGTAGCAGTTCCTGTGCCCTTAGAGGAGCTCAGGAGGAGCTTTGCATGGGAAATGGGATTTTCTTGCCTCTTAGGCTGAACAAGAGCACACGCTGTGGTAGTAAAGCATTACATCTCCTCTGGCATTATGTGTAAGAGATGCAAATCTCTAGTTTTCTATCTGGTCTGAGGAATGGGCATCCCTGTTTTTACTCTAAGGGAATCTGTGAACACTGATTGAGAAATGCTAGTCAGGTAAAATACAGGTACATTTCCCTAAAAAAGGCTGCAAACAGCTCCTGGGAAGAGTTTCCCAGCTTTTTCCTGACCAGAGCTTGTCCCTGTGCTTGGAGGTAACTTCTCCTGCCAGCTGACTCCTGCTTCCCCTTGGAGCCAAGAGCCTGAAGAAGGCTCTTGAGAAGATGCATTGTTAGAGGTGCCTCAGTTAAGCATCTGTGGATGCCAAATCAAAAAGTAAAAGGAAGAGTGCAATCCTCTAGGAAGTGAATCCGTTTTTATCCTGGAAAGCAGAGGTTACTGGCCCAGACAGGCACAGTGGGGTGCTTCAGGCTCTCCAGAGGAGAAAGGGTGTTTGCCCTTTCTCTGGTTGGAGCAGTTTTACAAGTTCATGAAGGAGGAAAGCAGTGGGAGAAAGGATGGGAATAAATAAAATAAAGCCTGGAGAGGGAGAAATTCCTGATGTTAATATTCACTGCCCAGTTACAGAAAGGGAAAGAAAAATGTTTGTATGTTTGTTGCCCTTTCAAAAACACACAGAAATGAAAGTGCATAAATTGTTTAAAAAAGCAACACCTGCCAAAACTGAAGGGAGCAAGGGAGGGGAGAAGAAGAAGACATCAATTGGAGGAAGAGTGGAAAATATTTTGATTGAAAAATGTCAACAAGCTCTCCTAGAAGCAACAACAAACAGCAATGTTTGTGTTTGTACAAAACAAGCCCTTCTTCCCTGTGTAGAAAATTCATTTTATTTTTTTCCACAAGAAAGCCAAATAAAACCCACCAGCCGTCCTGACTCCACCCACTGAACTCCCCAGAAAATTCTGGGTTGCAGAGAGGAGAAAAGAATTTAACCCCCCCCCAGAAACAAAATATCACAGCAAGGTCCAGATCCCTATAGACCTAAAAATAGCCCCGAAGACGGGACTGTGCATTGGCAATGAAGTTTCAGTGGAGAAGCTGCTCCTGCATATCCTGACTCCTAGCTCAAATCCAGGCACAGAAGGGGATTTTTGTGGTGTTTAGGTTGTTTGCAAGTTTAGTGTCTCACCAATGACTTCTAGGGGTTTTTTTATTCCCTAATCCTATGTGAGCATTGTAGACCAAGAGAGACATAATCCAGACTCTTGAATGAATCTCGCAGAGTTTTGTTCTTAGACAGAAAATGAATTAGGTTAAGCAGGGATTAGAGGAGACCCACCACATGCCCGCTTGACCCTGTGCAATTGCAATTGTTTATGTGAGAGCTGGAGGAAAAATTGGTTTGGGAAAAAAATAATGGGTGTAAAAATTTAATGGGTTTTCCAAAGGTTAAAAAAAATAAAAATAGAAAGTAAGCTTGGAGGCTTGGGGAGCTCTTCTTCATATGGCAATCCCATGGTACTGAACAGCCCTGGAGGCTGGGGGAAAATATATCTGAGATGGAGAAAATATATCTAAGATGGAGACAGTATCCATGGAAAGATGGAGACTCAGTGGCTGTGGCTGGATGTGAGAATATTGAGACAAAGCCTCACTGAGCTAAGAAGGGTGGATAGGGAGAGGATTCCTTTGGGCAGCAACGATCACGAAGATTCAAGTGGTGTTTTGAAAACTGCCATGGCAGCAGTGGGTGGTGATGGGCCACGGATCATCCCCCTCAGCCCCAGAGTTTCTCCATCTCTGAGAGGCCAGATTCTGCCCAGCCTTCCATGCTGGAGCTTGGCTTGCCGAGCATGGAGCACAATGCTTGCTTTCTGGGTTTTCTATTTTAAGCAGCTTCCGTCAGAGGTGAGGAGTTGAAAGTTGCCATGCCGACAGGGAAATTTCAGGCCCTAAAATAGTCAAAACTTGCTCCTGCATCATGCGAGTGTGCGTGTGCTCCCTGCGAGGGAGGCGAGGACCAAGCCAGGAGGGCACAGGGAGGTTGTAAGGACCCTTCCTATGCAGTGAGGGAAACCATCCCCTGGAGGAAACATCTATAGGATGCTTTCACACTCCTTTCCTATACCTGTAGGGTATCTGGGTAAATTAAGCAGCAGCAGACAGCATCAGTAATGAGGGGATCTTAATAATCACAGCATTAAAAACAATGATCTTTCCAGTTTTCACTGTTATTGTCACTGCTAGAGGTCCTAACCTCTAGGCCCTGGTAAGGAACCTAGTCATCAGGGTGAAACTCAGAGAGCAGAGGAAAAGAAAAAGAGTGGGGTTTAAGAGGGAATGAGCACCTCTGAAGGAGCTCTTGCACTGTGCTTGTGGGTCATTAGTGGTCCATGATGATGTAAAAGTTTTGCAGCTATGTGCTGGAGCTACCAAAAGACTAAATGGGTTTGGGTTTGCCTTTTTCACTCTGTTTAATCCAATTTGATCAAAAATCCCAAAATGTGGGGTTTTTTTTAAGTTCTTTAAAACTGGGGTAGCACCTGCAGAGATGCCGAAACCATTTAACCCCATGACAGAGATCGTAGTGGTTAGGGGACAGTTTTGCCTCTTGGGGCATATTTGGGTGAGGTTATTCTCCAGTCTTACAGAAGCAAAAATACAAATGGTGTTTAGATATCCCTGAGCAAGGAGAAAATCTACTTCACTTCATATGCCACTAGAAACAAACCCCATGAAGCTCCTTGCTGCAGTGAGACTCATTGTGCATTTTGGCAGGGAGAAATCACAGCTCACCTCTCATTTCCCCCATTGTGCCTTTTTTTCTCTCTCCCTCACTCCTATTGTTTTTCCCTGCTCACCCCTCCAGCCAGTTGTCGCTTTGCAGTCCACGCTTACAAATGTAATTTCTTCTGATGTATGAATATTTCACAAGCGCTCCCTCCCCGGGGACAGTTCCTGTGAGGAGGAGGGAGCCTCTGCAGGGATGGAAATGGTAGCAAATGACAATCTTAATGAAAGATCTCTTCTCCAAGGGCGTCTCTGCAGAAGAGTGCACCATCCTGCAAGAGCTCCCAGCTCGGCAGAGTACACCCTGCTCTCTGGCTGCTTGAATTGCCTTTAGCCATGGGTGGTGGATGTATAGAGACATATAGCTTGGTCTTTTCCCAGGATACACTATTTTGTAGGTTTGGAGGGTATTGGGATAGTCTGGTATCTCATTAGACTGTCAGAAATATCTTCCTTTATATGTACAATGGCTTAACCCAGAAAGTGGCATGGTGCTTTGGGTGGGTTTTTTTTCCCCACCTTATGTCCAGACAGAGGAAATTCACCACATAATTCCACCCATCCTGATGCTCATAAGTAGCTGATAATCAAAATATATACTAAATACAAAATACAAGTTAAGCATCTTCACCGAAGAAACGTGCACACGGGCCCATGTTTCCCTGTACCTCCACGTCTCCATCCCCTCCCAATCTCCTTGACCATCCCTCCTACGCCTGCAGGCCACCAAGAGGAGCTGGCACCCAAACGATGTGTTTTCTCAGGCACTTGTGACCCCCACAGGCTCACTCAACGTTTTTCCAGTGAGGTCTCCTCGCTGCTGGATCTCTCTCACTGTGCAGGACCGCTTGCTTCATGTCAGCTTTCTGTGAATCATCAAGACTCGGAACGATCATGTAGATAAATATTGATTGATATACACAGTATTTATATCCTATTGATATATATACGTATATATATATACAATAAACAAGTGGCTGCAGAAATATATATATATGTCTGTGTGTATATCTGAGTGATAGGTGTTAGATACAGATCTTGCTTATTGCTGTGCGCAGCAAGCGCCGCCCGTGCAGGAGCAGCGGCCCCGGTGCCATCTGTCCCTTCGACAGTGGGTGGCACTATACAATCAAAATAGCTTCGCTTTCCCTTTATCCCACTATCTTCATTTTTCAACCCGGTGGGGTTTGAGCCCTGCGGGGGAGCAGGGGGTTCACACAGACAACATGTCAAAGCTGAGATTCATCGGAGAGGAACTGGAGAATGCTTCCCTACGGAAACCAGAAATGGTAAAGCTACTCCAAAGGCTGGGTGAGGTTTGAGTGATGCTCTTCATCGCTCTTATTTAATGAACAATAAGTCTTTACTAAGACAAACTGAGAAAGGTTGCTACTTTTTTTGCTTGTTTTTTCTTGAAAAACACGGTGAGTAATTGCTGGTCCACTTTCTCAGGATGGTGTTATTTTGTGACACTTCCTCTCCTACAGATGACTTCAAAATACTGAGACTTGGTGTTGTAATTCACTCCTGGTAGCAAGAGATGTGGAACTTGATTTCCATTTGTTTCAATAATTTTTATTTGGTTTCTCTTCTGTTAGAGTTGCAAGGGAGACACTTGGGTCTGATTTTCATCTGCCCTAGGACCTTCTCATCAGCAAGCTGTCCCTAAGTAGCTCTGAAAAATTTCTGCCAAATTGAAATGACCTCAAGTGAAAAACAGCAAAGTGGTGTGGTCCATGAGTCCCTGAGTGATGGTACAGTCAGGTTTGTCATGAGGGGAAAGGACACAGAAATGTTTGCACAGCTTGCTGGGCAAACCAGGAGCACAGAACACTCCAGGCCGTATGAAAATGATGTTCTCAAAAGAATTAATAAATTATCTGTGATATTAGCAAACCCTGAGCAGTATAGCAAACTGTATTTAAAAGCTGAATGGATTATTTTAACCTAAACCACAGCCTTGGCAAGGAAATAGTGGGATGCAAAAGGAACAATGAGAAAATAACCATGTATTCCTGGCAAAAATGCAGAATGTCCCAGGAAGGAAGATCCAGTCTGACAGCGGCCCATGCACCACAGTAAAACCCAGTGTTTTGTATTGGGTATATCCCAAACCAAGAGTTTGCCAGACAATGCCTAGTGAATCATTTCCCAGTGATATACTATACCAGGAGGTGTCAGTGTCTCCTGTGCCTGCGAGGGGTTTATGGTAGGAGCTGCTCTGAGCATGCAGTTGAGACTCTGGGATCTATTCAATGGCAAGTTGCTCCTGCTTTAAGCAGAGGAATGGAACCAGCTTTCCACAGCAGCATGGTCCTGGGACAAAAGCAACAATGTTTATAGAGGCCAGTAGGAGAACTACAGCTTCTGCTTGGTTCTTTAAACAGAACAGGAGGACACCCACATCTCTATGAGTCCTGGGTTCACCCTGATGAAAATTGCCCCTAAATAGGAGCAAAAGACTTTAGCCAGGCAGCCCAAGTAATGTGGCACCCTGCTGAAGTCAGAGTGACGGAGAGTGTGTAAAAACAACAGTACATCATCTCCCTGGAAGGTATTTTATCCCAGGGCCCTCTGTTCTCTGTCAATCTTGCCCAGCTCAGCTTTCTTGAGGCAGAGGAGGACCCAAGTGAGGACACTGGAACACAAACATCTTCAGAGCCAAAACCACTGTGTGACCCTGTGAACTGCTGGTTGTGTCCACAGCACCCTGGGCTCAGTTTAGAGGAGAGGCTGTGCCCAGCCTGGCACAATGACTCTGTGGACACATCCATCAGCAAGGATATAAGTTGTGCCAGGGAAATAAAATGCAAGCAAAGTGAGTCTGCAAATTGGAATTGCTCAATGGTTCAGAGCGGGGTCTGTGCTGGCACTGTCAACCAGGACAGCTTAGGGCAACACCCCCAGCACCTCAGAAAGCTATAGTTTACCTTGGAGTTGTGCAGCAGTTAATCATTCTCTTAGATCTTTGGAGGAAGGCTTTAGAAGAATAATAGCATTTCTTTTGAGGATTCAGTTTAGAGAAGAAACTTCTACAACATTTGGAAACGTGGTCCCTACATGCAGGGAGAGTAGCAATGGTTATCACACCTCCCTGAAGTTCAGAGGGAGGCTTGGGCAAGCACACACAGGATCGATGCAAGTGGACACTCATTACAGACCCCAAAAGAGCTACACCAGCAAAGGACATGACCATGCTGGGGGGTGCTGCTTTTTCCACTTCCACAGGACACCTCTTTGACAATTGCAAAGCACACTCCACTTTTGCAGATCAGAGCAGGCGACTGGGGTCTCCAGGTACCACTATGTTCACTTTAAGGGATGATGGCTCCTATGATGCCTGTCCCTGACCAATCCCAAACACTCTGTGCTAGGACTGTGAATCTGTGTGTGTCTCCTTTCACAGTCATACTCTGCTCTTTCTTTATTTTAAAGTAAATGACTCCACAAACCTTAGGCCCAGAACTTCAGATTCTCTCTTGTTTATATCTGCATCATGTCTAGATCTAGCTCAGCCTGGCTTCAGAGATCAGTTGTTTACACCAGTTCACCCTCAACAGGGGCTGCCTCAGTCTGTGTGCTGACAGCAATGTCATGTGATTTAGAGTAGCTCCAGTAAAGTTCATTTTACTGAGACTGGATGGGAAAACAAGGGGCTCTTGTCCCAGGTCAGATGTGTGGGTGTGAGAAAACAGCAGTTTCCCTGAGCCCTGCTGACTTTGTGCACCTCAGCGTCCACACTGGCAAAGATTGCAATACAACATCAGCCCCTCTGTTCCCTTTTGCAGGGGCCCTGGGGTTCAGGGGCACCAACCACAGGGGCCAGCCCTTCACCCTTTCCTTCACAGCATCTTCTCTGCTCAGATGGGCAGTGCTAAACAGCAGAGTGACAACACCTACTGCTGTGGGTGTTGCTGTCAGTGTGGTGTGTTTTTTGTACAAAGCTGGTGGAAAAGCCAGACTCCACTTATAGTGAAATCTGTGAGATTTTAGGGGAAATCAGGCAAGGCAACCATGGTCCTGTCATCTGTGCCAGAGTTTGGGGTTTCTTTTAAGTTTCTGGAGTTTCTCCTAAGGTCACCCTGACCAGTTCCTCATCTTTCTTCCTCCAACCAGAGCAGAAGCTCATGACCCAGGGACTGTCCTCACCATTCCCTTCCCATACAGCATATGCCTCAGCTCTTCATGCTTTGAGTGGCAAAATTAAATTCTACCCATGCAGCTGGGAAATGTCAAGCTTTTCCCAGACCTGTGCCTGTCCAGTGCCCACACAGGCTGCAATGCTTGGAAAATCTCAAGGCTGAAGCCTTTGGCTCAGACTTGTTCACTCAGCTTTGCTCACCATCACTCCCCATGATGGTGAGTGTGGACATTATGGTTAATGTGGCAGAGTCACACACCTGGCCTGAAGGACTTGCCATCAACAAGATGTCCTTTGAAATTTCTGCCAGGGTCATTTGATAAGAAGCATTTTGCCTTGCTCTGTATCAGTCAGATGCCTTGGTGGGACTGGTGGGAGATTTGCTACAGAGGGGCCAGTGTCTCATCCACAAGCCAGAGGCTCTCAGAAATGGCTTTGGCTTTTCTCAAATTAGTCTGGTTGTGACTCACAAACTTGTGACTTGCTCTCAGATGAGATAGAGAGATAGAGGCAGTATGAGTAAATAGGCAGACTGGTGCAATCTTCATCCCAAGCTCTGCAAATTGCTTTAGGTACATCAGAGATGTTGCTAGTGGGCTTTAGACATGCTCCTCAATCAGCCCTTCCCTTTGTGCAGAAAACGAGAGGATTTTGTTTCCTCATCAGGACCGAAGCAAAGAAGGGGAAATGACCCCTCACGCTTGTGTGCTGTGGGGGCCTGAGAAGCAGAATGATCATCTTTAGTGTAGGGGCTCCATCACAGCATTCCAGCTGTCTGGGGGACCACTGGGTTTGCCCAGAAATCCTTCACCAAACCTGTAGCACTTCCCATCAGTCTTCCATGTGCCTGAGATCTGGAGGAGGAAACTCTGCATAAAGTAATCCAGCTGCAGAGAAGGCTAAGGAACAAACCAGCAGAAACTCCCATGTCCCCTTCATGTTGGATACCTGCTTCACACATGGGGGATGATCAGCTCCCAGAAAGGATTTCTGAATATGCAAAAGGCTAAAAGAGGATTGCTGTATTCCTGCTAGCAACAAGAGACTCAAGAGTACAGTTACACACCTGGTTGCAACACTGGAAATTTGAAGTTCACTGAATGCATTTAGAAATAAAAGCTGTGTTTGCCAGCCAGAGAAGCTCCTAAGATATTTGTGAACGTTTTGCTTTTGGAATCGGTTTATCTAGTGTGGATAAAAATCTAGGCTATGTTTACAATTTCTCTCCACTGCCTGTCAGAATCACTTTCCATAGATACCAGGTTCCAGGGAAAGGCTCAGAATCCTGAATATGATATTCCCTCTTTTGGAGTTGGACCTCTGTACCCTAAGTACGTGCATGTACCCTCACATAAACTAACACATCCCTTCTTGTTTATCTGTTCAGCCTCTTGTGAAATACTTCAGCCAGATTCTGTGCATTTTCAGCCCGATTGCCCTGAATGTAATCACCCAATCTTGCTAAAACTCTTAAAATGTAATTAGCCAATGCAATTATCCAATAATAGAACAAGTCCAAAAATTAAAAGCAGCAGAAAGAAGACAAAGGGAGAAAAAAATGAAAATAGAGGTATTTGCATCAGATATTTTAAATTAATTTTCCTATTTGACAGTATAGAGAAAACAACCCTCTGCAGCCAGAAAAAAATTGTTTCCAAAGTGGAAAAAAATCCAACCGTGCCTTATCATTGCAATTAATTCTTTGGAAAGAGTTTTCTGTCTGAAAATGCTAACCCAGGGAAGATTTTGTGGCATCTTCCCTGAGGTCCTCTTTAGTCCTCTGGAGGCACATAAGAGACAGTGTTGCCTTGTTCCATGTGGGTGGGATCAACAGCGGTCAATGTCCCATGAAGAAAAATGCATCCAGAACCTGCTTGATCTGTCTGGTGATGCTCTCCTGTCAAGGACACCGAGTCCCGGTGATGTCCTTGTGTTCCTGGGAGAATCATTTGGGGATGAAGTGGGAACTTTGCTCCAGGTGTGTGGGCAAATGGTGTGTCATGGACAGCAGCCACTCAAAGATTTGCATCCTTTTTTCACTCAAAATGGCCCTTCCAAGAACATCATAGGGTCACTGACTCAGTCTTCACTGAGAGGCCCTGAGGTTGAGGGCTATCGATCAGCTCAGTCCCTTTCTTCGCTGATTCCTCACCATTTTCTGCACCTTGTGAACAGCCACGTTAAATATCCAGAAGCTAAATCAACACGAATCTCCCAGCTCAGTTAATGGAGGTTATAAGCCAGCTGAACAAGTCGAGACTTATTTCTATGCATTCACTTTTCATACTTCATTTCACTAATTAAGCAAGAAACCTGGGTCATAAATTAATATGATTAAAGCAAATTAAGTAGTGTAGAGTACACCATTAACTGTGCAGATCATAGGTCACACTATCTGTACTTGTTTGCTTAGCCCACTTCGGACAAAGTCCCAGCAGATTTTGAGCATTTAATTGTCAACTCTTCATTTTTTACAGTTCACTGCTTGCAAGCCCGCAGATTGCACAGACATCAAGAGACAAAGGGCCAAATCCTGCCCCATCGTGTCCCACTGGGAATGAACTGAATCAACAAGACAAGGAACATGCTGCCCAGGGAGGGACATGGCTGTGCCTGGCTGCTCATGCTGCACTTTGGATTTAGCAGAAATAGAAGGCAGCGGTGTTTTACCACAGAGCAATTTCCTACCTTGAAAGACCCACCACAGTGACCTTCTCAGCTTCCCCGTTCATGCGGGGTCTCAACATTTCCCTGAACATTTTCTCTGGCTGTCTCTAGCTGGGAGTAAGGGGTGGCCAGTCTCCAGTCATGGGGCTCAGGGTGATAATTCGTTCTGGTGCAGGTCTCAGGGTAGCCTGGCTGCTCCTCTGTCTTTCTGCTCAGCACCAGATCATTTGGGGACCAAGTACCATCCAGCCACCACTTGCATAAGTGTGCTGCAGCACTGAGCTCTTCCTGGCATCACACATGATCCCCTGGAGAAGAAGTTATAAGAACCCCATCATTTTGTTTTGGGGAGGCAAGCCAGAGAGATCAAAGACCCGTAATCCCATCTCAGCCATGCATCTCCAGGTTGCACTGGGGTGAAAATGCCAGGAGGCTTTTGCAGACAGATCTCCAACCCTTCCCTAGGGCTGAACACCTCCTTTCCTGCCCTGTTAGGAGCTGTGGCCCCCACACAGGTAAGTCAGGATTTGGGATGGATGCAGGGGAAGGAAAATCTCCAAGCACCAGTATTTTTCTGAGCCCCAAGGGTATAGGTGAGACTGTGCATCTGCTGGCTTGAAGTTGATATAGTTACTGGAATTTGGGATGCCTTCAGGATTAAGCATCACGCAGTACTCACAAGGCCCCACTTAGCTGACATGTCTGAGCTCTGCCTGAAAATCTGATCTCCCTATCATTACTGCTAAAACTGTCTTTGCCTCTCCTTCTTTCTTTTCTGATTCTTTTCATCCTGGCTGGTTGTAACATGCACCTCCCTGTTATGTTCTTCAGAAGTGCTGTTCTGTTTTTACTTGAACTAAATAATTCTCTGTGCTCTTTTCTGCCCCTTTCCCACCTTTGGCCCTTCCCCAATATTCCTGGCACAGACAGTTTATTTTCTATGGTTTTGCTTCAGTTGAGTTTGGTTGTCGAATGTGCTCTTTTTTTCCAGAGAGATTTCTTGTCCAGTGTCTAAGCTGCTTTTCCAACACATGAAGCGTTTCCATGTCTTTCCTCTCCTGCACTCCAAGAAGATTTAGTTGTATCCTTAAAAGAAGTATCAGTTACTCTTGACAGCTCTACTTCTGGCCCATTTTCTAAGGACACAAAGTGTGTTTAATGGTCTTATACATGTGTATATGTCTACCTGTTGATTCTCTTATAACATGAGAAATTGGCCAAATTTAAAGAAGGTGGACAGAGACTTAAAGGGCTTAAAGACTTCAGGTTCTCCAGTCTTGTGAACATGTGTGAGTGAGCAGACAAGGAAAGGGCAACAACCAAAGGGCAAAATAGACAATAGATTTGGGGCTAGAAGCTCAAAAACATAACCCGAAGGGCTCAGGTACCAAAGATAAATGAACAGCATTCCCCTTTTTCTTTCTTTCTTTTCTTTCTTTCTTTCTTTCTTTCTTTCTTTCTTTCTTTCTTTCTTTCTTTCTTTCTTTCTTTCTTTCTTTCTTTCTTTCTTTCTTTCTTTCTTTCTTTCTTTCTTTCTTTCTTTCTTTCTTTCTTTCTTTCTTTCTTTCTTTCTTTCTTTCTTTCTTTCTTTCTTTCTTTCTTTCTTTCTTTCTTTCTTTCTTTCTTTCTTTCTTTCTTTCTTTCTTTCTTTCTTTCTTTCTTTCTTTCTTTCTTTCTTTCTTTCTTTCTTTCTTTCTTTCTTTCTTTCTTTCTTTCTTTCTTTCTTTCTTTCTTTCTTTCTTTCTTTCTTTCTTTCTTTCTTTCTTTCTTTCTTTCTTTCTTTCTTTCTTTCTTTCTTTCTTTCTTTCTTTCTTTCTTTCTTTCTTTCTTTCTTTCTTTCTTTCTTTCTTTCTTTCTTTCTTTCTTTCTNTCATTTCCTCATGTTTTTTAAACCATTAAATCTCACGATTTTGAAGGGATCAGACTCATGACTTTAAAAGATGGAAGCAGTCATGTTAGAGTCTCCTTGCAGCCAAGAGTAGTCAATTGACTGTCTCAACACCCTGAGGGTTCTGCCTCATCTCCTCCTCCATGCTGGTTCCCTGCCAAGCCATTCCTAGAGGCAGGATAGCAGTGGTCCCAGCCTGGAGCTATGCTATTGCCTCCGAATATGTGGTACAGCTAGTATGGGACAAAGCATATCAAAGAGCAGGATGTATTGGGTAATCTTGGGCAAGTCTCTTTGCCTCCCAATGCCTCTGCTTCTCTTCTCACCTCACAGAAACCCTTGATAGGGTGAGTTTTTTGCTGATGTGAGTGTACAGCACATACTACTACAGAATTCTCACAAGGTTGAGCCTGCAGAGGGGGAGTGCACTAGATCCTACAATGACACATCAATCTCATTCAAGAGCCACAGGATCAGTTTCACCATAAAGAGCAAAGGGAATAGCCTTGCTTGTAGGAGTCTTTGCTTAGGGGCTTCGTTCCTGTGATGGGTTCCCCTTGGCTAGGGTTTGTCCCACAGACACTCATCTCGAACAACACCAAGGAGATAAAAAGCTCAGGTGGGGAAAAAGAAAGAAATGTAAAAGCAGGCAGGAAAGGAAGACAGAAACTGGGAGACAGAAAGATGGAGACAACTCTCACATCTGCCAGTACAGGTAGTTGCTTTCTCAGGGCAAAATATTCATGTTGGAAAACTGAAAGGCTCCTCTAGCCCTAGTCTCAGCACAGACCCTGCACAAGCAGCCAGTGTGGAAACAGTTGGCATTGCACCCTGTTGAGGAGCACGGCTGAAAACTGTCATATTTGCTTTATTTAAAAGTCGCTCCCCGTAGAGGTCTGATAATCCAAGGACAGTTTTTCCAGAGTGTTCATTTGCCTTCCTTCCTAACAGTATTTGGCTGCAATATGGTGTACTTTATCTACAGTTCCCACGCGAAGAAACTCCACGAGCTGTAACCCAGCTTCTCCCTCCCCACAGACAGCTATTTACAGGATTTCAATGGGTATGTCCAAAACGACTCCATGTCCAGAACTGCCACTGCCAAAGGAAGGAGATGGGGTCTGTGCAAAGAGCTTTAATAATCTTCTTGTTGCTCTGGCTGGCAGCTTTCGGCATTCATCCCACATTCTTCAGTAGCCCTTTCCTTAGCAATGAATAGGCTTTTACATGCTCTCATAATGGTTTCTTTTCCTGTGGCACTCGGAAAAAGCTTTCAGCCTGTTCCAGCTGCCGCCTCTGCTGCCTCTCCTTGTCCACCAGAAAGATGTGGTGGCCCTGCTCAGCATATCCTCTGCTGCCAATAGAGCCACTCTTTCACCTCTGCAAAAAGGTGGTGTGTGAGCAAGGGGTGGAGGATGGCTTTGCCTCTCTTCATGGTTCTTAAAGCTCCTTTGCAAGCTGGGGGCTTACAAGGCTGAGTTAGAACATCCTCACCCCCTCAAGAAGTACATGTGTTCCATGGATCAGCAAGATCAATGCAGGATCGGGGGGTTTCAGCCTGGGGTGACACCCTGCTCTGTGGCTGCACCATGCCAGAGCCTGGATTGCACTCCTTGATGCAGGAGGTCTTGGCTCTGATCCCAGGCAGCTGCAAAGTGCAGTCTGCTCCTGCCTTGCTTTTCTCATCTTAATTTCCATCAGGGCTGTTCCTGCAAAACCTGCAGTAACAGGACTGTTATACAGCCACAGTAGTGTGTAATCTACTCTGTACAGGTATTTTGTTTGTTTTGTTTTGCCTGGTTTTGATAATGATGCTACTTCATTAGGGAACTAAAATTGCTTTAGTTCAGAGTAGTAAAAGGGCCTTTGGAGCTCCGAGCAGTTATCCCACATACCTACAGTAGCCTTGACAACTTTGAAAATTGTACCATAGATAACTTAAGCTCAGATTCTCAAAGGCTTTGAGATCAATGAGAACTACAACCCAGAAAAACACCAGGTACCCATGTCTTTTTCTAGCTAAGAAACGTGGAAGTGAAACTGCAATCTTCAGCAGCAAAAAGTTTATCTTCTGTGTAGCAATACAACTTGAGTATGTATTTACCATTTTCTTTAGATATATGTGACTCCTCTGTATTACCACATATTTTCATGTATCTTTTCAAGATTAAAGAGAAAATCTGCACCCCACCTTTCTCCCGTATTAGGAGATCTACTTTGTGATTCACAGGGAGAGCTGGGACAACAGTAAGCATAAGGTAAGTTTCAGTCTGGTACATTGGCACATGCACTGGGAGGTGTGTCTCTACGTGACTCCACCCATCCATCCCTCCTTAACAGCTCTTGATTACAGCATGCAATTTTACTGACATTTTGCCGAAGGCTGGAAATCTCACAGGAAGTGTATTTCTGGGAGTTCCACAAAAATATGCAGGTTGGCTGAAGAGAAACCTCTCTATCTCTCTGAGCAGAAATTCAAGTCTCAGAGACTCACAGCCTCATTAGACTCATGAGCCTAGCAACATCTCCTGACCCTGAATGCCAAATTCCCTTCCTCACAAAGGAGGAAATTGCACTCCGTGGCTGAACAGCAGCCTTGGAGGACAGAGGCACGAGGGTGTAACACCTCCTTAAATCTATATTTCACAGATTATAGCACACATGACAAGATTTTAGAGGATGCAGCCCTGATAGCTACTTGTCTCTACCAGGAGAGGTGCAGGGAGTGACAAAAGCATGCAGTGAGCTCTGTACAGGATTAACCACATCTCTGGAAAAGAGAAGATGATGTTAAAAAAAAAATAAACCAGCAGGCAAATTTGAAGAAGGGAAATAAATGGAAGGTTTTTAAGTCCAAAGGACCACCTGGAAATATCTGAGTTGCAAATTGTTGGATACCTGGAAAATATTCTCGGAAAATATTCTCAGAAAATATCACATACTCTAGCTTTGCTTACTCTTACGTTCTTCTTCTCCAGTATGACTGTTCTTACAATATTTTGCTACTCTCCTCATAGCAATGGGGATCTCTAGAGCTGCAGTTACTTCTCAGAGGCATGTTTGATCCACACATTGGCTCCCACTGCCCCTTGGTATGGCCACTGACATATGCCTGCAGCAAGCTGGGGGCGTGGGAAGACATCCTTACAGTCCAGTGGGCAAAGGGCAGCTGCACAGTCCCCTATGTTCCTTGGCAGAAGCTTTGCCATTCCTGTTCGCTGTCATCCCAATTTACTGTCACCCATTATCAGGGATACAGTATTCATTGTCATACTGTAATCAGGGATAAAATGTGTAAGGATGGAGATTCCCCTTGCTGCTTTTAGCCACTGAATCACAACCAATGTTCAGAAATTGCTCATGCTTTTTCTTTTAATCCCCCTAATGTGGCTTTTTATAGCATATTCCATACAGCTGATGTAAATCAAGGCATGCTCTGCTTGTGTGTGAATCCTTGAATGCCAGGCAAATCCTCAGTTGTCTAACTTATCCACCTCCTGCCAATGAAAAGAAACTCTATCAACCCACAACCATGGGAGAAATCAGCAGGCACTTGGAGCACTTGCAGGTTCTCCATTCAAGCATGTTTCCTATAGTTGAAACCCTCCCATCATTTCCCCTGCTTGTTCAGTAGCAAAGCTTCACCGCAAGAAGAGATCACACAGCTTGTTTTCAGATCAGCCCAGCTTATTTTGAAAAGCCTGACCCTGAATTTCCCCCACCAGCTAGAGGCAATGTCCCCTGCTAGGGCAGGTTGTCACATATCCAAGATCCTGAACGTCTGTGCTTGTTCTTGACCTTTTTTCCTGCTTTTCCCTCAAAGAAAAATCCCAGGGAGAGCTTATGAAGGAGAAAATTCCATTATTCTTAGGAGATGACTTGGGATCCTTCTTTTCCAACATGTACTGATTTATTTTTCTTCATGTTTGCATATTATGATGGTTTTAAAAAGGGAATAACAAACTCGTTTTTAAATTTACTCCTTCCTCAATATGACTTTGTTTCCAGAGCCATCAAAGGAGCCTTAGAGAAAACAAGAGGGGTGTGTGGGTATTATTCTGTATTTTTCCTCTTCTTTCTGGTAAAACTGCATGTGACTTTGGAGGATAGAGTTAAATATTTACCCTAGGTTAGCCATCCCTGTCTGCAGAGTTTATATTTTGTTGGAGTTTGGGCAAGCAAGTGGTATTTGCAAAATTCCTTGCCTGTCTCTGCTATTAGAAAAATGCATTTACAAAAGCCTTTTTTTTTGTTTTGTTTACATCCTCAGAATATTTTTGATCTTACCTAGTCTGGAGAGACATTGAATCAATGTGTAGCACTGTGGTAGGATAGTGTTTCAGACTGTATTTCAGTTGCTGGTCAGGGATCTACATGAAGCAGGATCTGAGGAGCATTCTTTGTATCTGTTATCACTGAGGGCCAGGGAGGGTTCTGTGGTTTCAGATGTCTTGAAATCTGGGCGGGTGGCTGGTCCTGCACCCAGCTTGCAATGAGGTGAGCAGGTCAGAGGCACTGGAAGAGCTGAGGAGAACATCTCGTGTTCCTCCCACATGCAGGCAGAGAGCATTTCTGCGATGGGACTGGAGTCTGTCCAAACTGCTTGGCATCTCAGGGCCAGCAAGTCTTCTTGCCAAGCTAAAGTCTGCATACCAAGGAAGTGCTCCAGGCCTTCCTGCCTCAGTGAGCATGCTGTGGCTCTTTTGAGGACTGTGTTTTGCTTAGTAGAAAACAAGCTCTCTCCCATGTCCTTTTCCTGAATTCTTCTCAGAGAAAGGCCACTCTGTAATTGAGCCCCTTAGGATAACGCAGGCTGCCCAGAACATCTGCATTTGGATGTTTGGAAGCACCTTTATTCAAGCTTCTCTTGAAAAACATGAACAGAAACCACAGCCCCTTGCTGCTATCTTCCCTTTCACCTTGATCCCTCCTGGCCCACCACAACTTTGAGGCATCTGTCTTCAAACTACTTCAAATTGAAGTAATCCCAGGAGATGGGCTGACTGATGACTTCTCTCTAAGTCTACAGGAGTTAGAGCAGTTCCTAAGAACAGGGGATAAACCACAGCCAGGCTCAAGGAAGCTCCTGAAAGCTGCAGAGGACCTTGTCCTTCTTAGGAAGAGGGAAATAGCAGCAGACAGACAGAGGGAAGCGGAGGTTGCACAATGAGTGTTCTCTGCACTCCTGCTGCTATGTGGTTTTGTAGGAAACACGGCCTGAGGGCTACTTTAACCTGTGCCAAGTGGGCATGTATCAGGTAAGAGTCAAGGAGCTGGAAATATCTCTTTGAAAGCCCTCCTCTCCTTCCTTAGCAAAGAAACTCAAATCTGATTTCTTTCAGACTTTGTGTGAACCTTCTGCAGGTGTGGAAAACCATCCCATCTGTTTCCCAGGGGCATTAGAATTAGACATCACATTTCCAGAAGGCAACAGCTAGATTACAGAGATCCTGTTTCTAGGTATCCGTCCCATGGATGTGCAGCAACATTGTGCAAAAATTAACAGGAAAAAGGAATTGTAAGCTTTTCCTCTGAGAGTCTTGCTATCTACTTCCCTCAACAAAGCAGGAACATTTCTGAGGGAAACAGCTCACAATAAGTCCTATACCCTCCTTCCTTGGTGAGGAAACATAGAGGGGAAGGACCTAATTCCTTTACAGCCATCAGGACTTTTTCATTCCTTCCACTGAGGCTGGAATTTCAAATACCTACCATTAAAAATTGATATCAATCAGAACTTGCCTTGGAATCAGCATAACTGGAATTTGACTAAAAATCTTCCTGCCTGGGCCAGTGGTGAAAATGGTATTGGCTGTTTCCTGGCTGAAAGCAAAAGTTGGAGTTTTTTTAATTTTATTTAAAAGGAACCCATGTTTTTCTCCTCTGATTTCTCATTTTGTGCTTGTTGTTATTGCCTATTCATGATTCCTCTGCTGATTTCTGAAGGAAGTGCTCTAGCCCTGTGAAGGTGAAAGCCATTTAAGACAAAAGAAGAATCTTCAAGTCACAACAGGAAAAGTCAAAATCTCTAATTTAGAAGCACCAACAGGGTGGACATTGGAAACATGCAAACTCACTCACTGGAAAGCTCCCAAGATCTACAAGCGCTGAAATGAAAACATGACACAATGGATCAGTCAACGATTACTACTGGATAAGCCAGTGGGCTTCGAAGTTAATCACTGCAGCCATCCATGAACTCTCACAGAGTGTGGAAAAACAGTTAGCTTTGCCTAGAACGTCTTTGGGATAATGTCCATGGTGGATGGTGGATGGTTCACATGCTGTCTTGTCTTCTTGACAATAGCATTGTCACCTGGAGATACGTCGAGAAAAGAGGGAAAACAGTTTGGACTGGTGTTTGAATAATAAAATCAAGAGTGAGGGGGAAATGGGGAATCCAAATCCTTGTGGTGTCACTGATCAGGAAGCTTGACGCAATCATCCCTTTGTCCAAGCGTTGTTGGAGGGTTGGCCATCACCAAACAGCCTTAGCACAAGTTAAAAAACATTCACTGGGATCTGTGATTTTGGAGGTGTGTACTTTTGCAGGTCACCTGGCTGTTCTCATGGCACTGCTCTGAGCAAAATCAGTCCCACAAGGATTTGAGGAGATTCTCCAAGAGAGAAGGAGTCTACTGCGATTTCATATGGTGGAAAAGGTTTTATGTTAACCCTTGTGCTGCTCTCATACATGTGCTGCTCGCGGTGACGGCGCTGATTTAATATGTTCTTCTTGTTCACACTGAATTTCTCCCCTTGCTTTCAGTTTTCATATGGGAACAACATTTATGTTCATTGTTTGGTTTTAGAATATTTTATCACAGATAAAATAGATTTCTATGTTTTTGTATTTATTTTATAACTTTCTGTTGTCATTATTTTTCCCTTTTTATCTTCCCCTTTTCATGGGTAAATGGAAGTAAAAAAGGGTGAGACCAGGAGAGAACAGCAGGGGAAAATGCAAGGAAAAAACGAAGCATTACATTTTCACAGGGAATGCTCTCAAAATATTCATTAAAAATCTATTTTAGAAGTGCTTCTGGAAGGGGAGAGAAACAATTATGTTGGACAGTTACTTGTTTATTATTCACAAATCTATTTGCAGGAAAAAAATCAAACCTGATTTTAAAAGATTCTTGGAGCTTTTTTGTTCCTTCTGAGGTTTTTGGAATGGAATGTCTTTAAAAGTGTTTGCAGACTCTTGTTTTCTTGTTTAGTTGAGCTTCTGTTTCCTATATCTGCTTACCCTAATTTGGTGGGACATTCATTCCCAGACTTCCACAAACCAAGGGGAAAGTTATCAGGGAAAAAATAGAAAATCAATATGAATATGCCTGGTGTTGAGTCGAATTTCAGTGCAAGAGTAAGCTGCAAGTCAAAACTTTGCATCAAGCTCTCAAGTGGGTGGTAGCAAACACAATTGGGTTTTGGTGGTGTTGTTATCTATTTACACATAGACAATTCCCAGGAGCTCCAGCCATGGTGCAGCGATTTTCACGTCTATCCATGGGATTGGAAAGCAAAGAAGAGCCTTATTAAATCAGGATTATTATCCCATTGCACTCTGTCAGTCTCTTTAATTAGTGCAGTCTGCTCAAAAAGCAGATGTGTGGCTGGTTGTTTTCACAGCGTGTTTTCTGCTAGGCTGTACTTTGCTGATGTCAAGGGAAAGAACTAAAGTGGAGCCCCTGCTTGGGTCCAAACACTGGCTGGAGCTCGTGGATGTGGCCTCCGTGAGCAAACGCAGCAGCACTGCACCCCTGAGGCCACTGCAGATTGAGAGCCCCAGGTCTGAGATCGTCTGCTCCTCAGACAGTGTGCTTGTGTGACCAGGTATGGGTGTCAGCACCATTCCTAAAGGAAGCATGCTGAGAATCCATGCGTCCGTGCCACCCTGCCAGTGGTGAGCCCATGGACCGGTTACCGGCTTTGATTGTGGGGATGGGGGGACACAGCCACAACCTGTCCTGGGGCACAGGGTGGCTCCTGCCTCAGGGAGAGGCTCCTGGAGGGAACAGGGAAACACTGAGGGCAGACAAGTGAACCCCATTGACGGGGACATGTG
This sequence comes from Serilophus lunatus, assembly GCA_013399895.1. Taxonomy (NCBI): domain Eukaryota; kingdom Metazoa; phylum Chordata; class Aves; order Passeriformes; family Eurylaimidae; genus Serilophus; species Serilophus lunatus. Next base: position 185,046 of record VXBA01001362.1, read on the forward strand.
TGAGCCGTGAGGACACTGAGAGGGCACTGAAGACACACGCGGGCTGTGAGGGCACTGGTGGGGATGTATGTGGGGACACTGATGGGGATGTATGTGGGGACACTGGTGGGGATGTATGTGAGGACACTGGTGGGGA
>VXBA01001362.1:186422-227843 GCA_013399895.1 Serilophus lunatus
CTGACGGTGTCCGGGGTGGTGGCCGGCGTGGCGCTGGGAGCCGCCGTGCGGGGCGCGGCGCTGGGCCCGGCGCAGGTCGCGTACCTGGCCTTCCCCGGGGAGCTGCTGCTGCGGATGCTGCGCATGGTGATCCTGCCGCTCGTGGTCTGCAGCCTGGTGTCGGGCGCCGCCAGCCTGGACACCCGCTCGCTCGGGCGCCTGGGCGGCATCGCGCTCGCCTATTTCCTGGGCACCACGCTGCTCGCCTCCGGCCTCGCCGTCGCCCTCGGTTTCATCGTCCGCCCCGGCGCCGGCGCCTCCGCGCTCAACACCCCCGGGCTGGGTCTGCCGGGCGCGCTGCCCACCAGCAAGGAGACGGTGGACTCCTTCCTCGACCTGGTGAGGTGAGGCCGCCCCGCTCCCCCTCCTCCCCCCGCCCTCCCGCCGCCCGAGGATGATGACAGACCCGGCGGTGTTGCACACTGCAGCCCGGGGACACCCCACCCCTCCCTTCTCCTTCTCATCTTGCTGCATCTTCTCATCTTGCTGCTTCTCATCCTCATCCTTCTCCTCATCCTCCTTCTTTTTCCTCGTTCTCTTTCTCCTCATCCTCCTTCTCTTTCTCTCATCCTCCGTTTTCTTATCATCCTCTATTTTCTTAACATCCTTCTTATCATCCTCCTCTCCCTTATCATCCTCCTCATCCTCATCCCGCCTTCTCCAGAAGCACTCCTCTCTGCCCGGGTACCCACATCCCCATCGGAGATGCATGGTGCTCTACCTCTCCCGACTTGGTTTTTAATTTTGCCTGGGTTGGCTGCAAGGATGAGTCGAGGCTTGCTCGGAGCTCTGGATGCCTGGGCCCGTTTTTGGTTCTGCCTGGAGGGAGAGCAGCTACAGGGCAGGGATGGCTTTGCCTGGCACCTTCCCCTGCCACGCTGCCTGTTGTTGCCTGTCTCCTGCAGGCAGGGCAGGGCGGGCAGCTCTCCCTATCCCTCACGCACACCTTTTTGTTTTCTTCTCCAACACTTGACTTAGTCTTCTCATCCAAATGCCTGCCTGGCTCTTATAGTGCCCTCTCTTAGCTGTGAGCTTGAAAATGCAATCCTATGTTTCCATCAAGGACATACCCCTAAACACAGTCCAGTGTGAGGACACCCTATAGGTTCGTGAGCTTCCCATCCCACCTCTGCTTCTTGCAAAGACAAGACTCACATTCCCCATATCTTCCTGGAGGCAAAGTTTCCACTTCTAACCAGATTATAGTCTTTTTGGTTTATCCTCATTCGTCCTTGCAAAGTTGCAAACATCCTATTGAGATCTCTCTGGCTTTTTGACTAAGAAAAGAGCACTTACACAAATGAGGCAAACATCCAGCTAGTGTTTTGAATATTGGACTTCCAACTGCATTTCCAAGGTGCAAACAGAAGAGGAAAGGAGGTGACTTGTATCACAACGAAGTGGCTGGAAAGTTGTGCTTAGCACATCTCTTGGTAATTATGAAGCTGAGTTGGGGGGGGCTATTTGGATTGTTTGCTTTGCTTTTCTGAGTTCAGTTTTTCAGCTGAGAGACTTTCTTTTTTGCTCTGTCTGGGTAATTGAATGTGGCAACAAAGATAAAAAGAGGGTTTTTTTTAAAAAACAACAAACCCCAAACCCAGAACTGTATTTACAAATTCAGGTTAATGTCCTTTTCTTCTCCAGAGAGAAGTATGTTCCCTTTGGACAGAAAGTGAGTCTGATTTGTTCCATTGGCAGCCTTGTACTTGGTGTCCTCGGCTCACCTCTCTTAAGAACCAGCAATTAAGGACCTCTCTTCAGGACCAGTAATTCCTGACAGCATATTAAGAAGGAATGGTGGGAGTAGATGGTCTGGCTGTGAAGGTGACATGAAGTTCAGTGAAAGTGTAGACAGCTGAAGAGAAACTGCCAAAAAAAAGGAGTCAGCACACCAGGGGGTGTTGGGAAGACACCTGTAGTGGTGGCAGCCCCGGGTGTATCCCGGGGTGGCTGCTGTAGCTGGTGTTTCATTCCTCTGTCTCTATGCAGCATGGAGTAGGATGTAGTTGAAAAACAGGTCAGGGATACTCCAGCCAGCTGTGGGTAATACCTGTGAAGTTGGCGTCAGGTAGGTGTTTCTTGCTCTGGTCTGTAAATGCAGGTGGAGATTTCATCTTCAAATAGGTTATGATGGTGGTGGGATTGAGTCCTTAATTCCTTAATAATGATGAGACTTGTGTACAGAATACAAGTTGCAAGGAAATTTCCTTCTGGGAATGGGAGTGCAGGGACCTTCCCCCAGTGCATGTACAGCTTTTTCTTGGAGCTCCAGGGAAGGGCTGTTGCAGCCACACAGCTGGGCAGTCCAGTTGTCACAGCAGTGACAGTAAAATCTAGTCCAGAAAAAAGTTGTGTTTGGACACAGCCTTCACTAAAACTTTCAGTCTTTGCACAAATGCCTGACAGACCCAGGGATGGAGTGAGGATTTTCAGGAAGTAAGATTTCTTTCCCTCTGCCCTTTAATGTTACTTTTTTAACTGTTCTTGAAAACGTGGGTGTTCTGGTTTGAGCATGGAACTCTGTACCTGCTGTGGTGGAAGTTACTCAAGTAACCTCATCCTCAGGCCTTGAGTCTATAGCTGAAGCCATGGCTTTTGGTGTGGGTGGGTCTCGCAGCATCCTGCTCTTTGCCCCTCCTTTTCTCTCATTTGATCATGAAACTTTCTGTTAGGTGCAAGGAAACTTTGTTTTCAGTTGCGTCACAAGACTGACTATGTCAAGGTTTTGCTGCTGCTCGATTTCAGAGAAAAGGTAAAAATGAGTTGCAAATGGGTAAACCGAGTCCCTCTATGGCACTGAAAGCAGATGAAAAACATGACCCAAGGAGGAAGTAGCAAAGAAGAAATCACAGCTGTTAGTCACTATTTCCCATGGCTTCTGCAGGGCTAGCACAGAGTGTCCTTTCCCAGTGTGCAAATCCCTTCTGCCTTTGGGAAGTCTATTAGGTAATTACCAAAGATCTTGCTTTTTTTCCTTGTTTCAGCAATGCCTGGAGGGCAGCTTAATTCTTGGTCATGGTTTTCCTTTTCCAAGTCTAAAGCTTCCCCACAGACATGCATCTAAGCATGGAGACACGACCTCTGGAAAAGAGATTTACTGTGGGCTTTGGTAGCAAGTGAATGGTGAGTCACTGGTGAACCAAAAGGGTGTCTCTGTTTTGTTTTGTCCATTGACCGTAACCTCCAGGTCTTAAATTGTCTGGCTGGAGGTGCTGGAGCACTCTCCTGGTTTCCTTTCTGGCAAGTGCTGAAGGCAAGGCTCGAGCATGCCTAGTCAGGGCTCAGGCACACTATCCTCTGCCCCAGGAAAAAAAAACTATACCAAAAGCAAGGTGTTCTCTGAACTCAAGGAGGGATCTTGGAGTTCCTTAACTGTGTCCCATATCAGTGAAGAAAGACAGGCTTTCCCAGAAGACCTACTTTGGCCTCTTGCATTAAGCCAGGCTCTGGTACACTCTTCTTCCACGTGGTCTTAGCTGAAGGTAGAACCTTGTGGGGATCTCCAGAGCACCTGACCTGGAGAGCTGCTCAGTTTTACCAAAGTGAGTGCTGAGTGCCAGCAGAAGATGAGGAGAGTGAAGGGAAATTTTAGAATCTCTGCTTTTGTCCCTTGCTCATTTGTTTAGTGGAGAAGGTAAAGCCAACAGAGGATAGAGAGAACTTGTGAGCTTGACTGTGAAGCGGATAGCAGGTGGAGGAAGAGGCTGGCTGTGATATGGGGTTCTCTGGAGCTCAGCACCCAACTGAATTGGTGATGTTGCAGAGACAAAAATTGGCTTTGATCATGCTCCCAACCAGGAAGGAGAGATGGTGACAAGGACGGGACTCTTGCCACCTGATAACAGGCCACCTATAGCTTGTTGGAAAGCAGTTGAAAGAGCAAGATGAAGTGTTTTGCAAAAATCTGCTGATTTGTTAACACTTCTGATGGGCAGTTGTCATGAACTGCATGTTTCTATAAGGTCAGAGTTCTCTTTTATCTCTGATTTGTATTTGTTGATTGTGCAAAATTGAACAGTTTACAGGAACCTATTGATCCTGTCAGAATTTCCATCAGTGGGTGATCCTGGCATTTCATTTCAGTGAGGTCAATGTTTTGCTGTAATTTTATACAAAAGACCTAAGTAGAAAATCTCACTCATCAAAAAAGGAACATTTCAACAGAGTATTTTATAATATTTTTTTAAGTGGAAAAAAGGTTTGGAACAGGCATTTTTGCCCAATTCTGAGATGAAAACATGTTTTGAAGCTGTAGAATTGGCTTTGGGAAGGGAATTCTGTTTTTAATCCAGCCCTAGCTGTAACAGTCAGGGGAGGGAAGGTAGTAGCATCATCCTTTTTTATAGGAAGGGTGCACAAAGGGCCACATGTCTGCCCCAAGCAGTAAGGTCAGGGTTTTTCAGATTGTCAGGCAAGTCTGTAAAAGCTGTTTAAATTCTATTGCTTCTCACTTCCCTCTCTGTCTCTCTGCCAGATGTTACCAGCTGTGCTGCCAAATAGAGTATCAATGGTGCCATCAGGAAGCCTGGGCCTTGGCTCTGAGCATTTTTGGAGCTGTAAGGAAGGCAGACATGAGCACAGGGGGAAGCATCAGTTGTGTTTTGCTGAAAGAAAGGGAAGTAAATGTTACTGTCCTCCCTTTGCTTTTGTCATTTTATGAGTCTGGAATCTCTTGAAGTACAGGGATTGCTGACTGATTTTTGCATGAAAAAATCAGCTTTTTCATTTATGTGTACTGTCTTGTGGGTTTTTTTGGTAAATCTGTGGATATTTCTGTTCCTTTAGTTATTTCTTTAGATTCATTGCCTTTTACTCTCCCCAGTTTCGTTTTATTTTCCAAGTTACAAAGATGCAGACTAGATCATTAAGTATCTAGTGTAAGTAAACACATTTTCAAGTTTCTCTCTGTTAAAACAAATGCACACACTCACAAGTGTGTGTATGTCTAGGGCATGGACTGTGAATCCACAGACATATCAAAAAGCAGATGAGAAAAATTGCTGTGTGGTAATGAATGAAAATCTTGGGACAGAAAGGCAAATAAAGGTACTGGAGGAATTCAAACCGAGCTCTGGCATTTTGCCATAGATGGCAACAAAGTTGCTGTGAGTGAACTTGTACCATTGAAAACACTTCATTGGAAAAAAAACAAAACTGGAGATAACACAGGGTATTTTTTTCTAGGCTTCCTTACAAAAGTATGCTTTCCAACAGTAAGGTTTTTGGCCTTGGAAGTGGAACCTTTTTGTAAGAAGCCATGCAAGAGGAATGCGTAGTGTTTTAGGGTTTCACTCGGCTTGTCTGGATTTCCCTTCATGCTTTTGCTGCCAGAGCAAAGTTGTTTGCAGAGCTCTAGCAAAAGAATCGTTTAGAAACAGTTATTAAAAATAATCCCTTACACATACAATGAAGGGTTCCTGTGTAACCCTTATTCTGCCGGTGGAAACATACAGGCCTGTAAAGAATAGAGCAATTTGACCACAATGTCAAAATAGAGAAGGGTGGGAGATACAGCCCCTCTTTGCTCCCTTTACAGCTCCAGGTTCCCTTAGTTTTCAGAGATTCCCAGCAGCAAATGTTGCAGCTAAACTAAGATTTCTACTAGAGCAAAAATACAGTGGGACATTCTTGCTAAATTTGGTTAGGGGAGTAATGGTCCCTTTTTGATGGGTAAGAGCAGCTTTGCAGTGGAAGAAATGTGCTTTTATCCACCTGTGCATAGGGAGATGGTATGATGGGCACAGTATTCAAGCAGGATATGTTCACACACTGAAACACTCACCTTTGGTGCTGCTGCTTTCTCATTCCTATTTTAAGAGGATCTGAGAAGGCTCTTTTCTCACACTGAGTGTTAGAAGGGTACGTGGAGGTTTCCTGGCTCAGCCCAGCTGCTGCTTCAGCCCTAGGACACAGCTGTCACCCTCAACAGCTGTTGAGTGAATTTCTGATGCATGGCTTTTTGGACCTGTCTGTGCAACTTTCCTGCCTGGTGCTTGGTAAGGGTGGTAAAGTTTCTCTGTACCACCTGCTTCACTTTGACAGCACAAAGGAGGTTGAGTCTGTGCATGTGTGGAGCAAGGTCCTGGCAGCTGTGGAGCACCTGAGGTGCATGAAGAACGTCTGTCCCTGTGCTGTGATGTCATGTGTTGCTGTCTGATTCTTGCCACATGCAAGTTTTGTCTTTGTGCATCACGGGGCCAAGTCTGCCTGATCCCACACTGCTGTGCTGGGCTCCTTATCACCCAGACTCAGGGTTTGCTCAGCATCATGTTCTTGTGATAATCCACATCTGCTTCAAAAAGGCAGCTGTTCCCTGGCACAGAGTATGGAGGCAGCAGGAATGGAGCCATGAGAAACAGCCAGCAACCCAGTGATATAACCCACTGTGAGATGGGTAGCAGGTGGAGGAAGAGGCTGGCTCTGACATGGTGGACTCTGGGGCTCAGCACCCACCCGAGTAGGTGGTGTTGCAGAAAGCCAGCTTGGCCCTGATCGTGCTGGGCACCTAACCAGGGAGGAGGAGAGATGTGGTGACAGAGACGTGGTTCCAGCCACCTGCTAACACAGCCCACCTATAGCTTTCCCTCTTTCCCTAAACTCCACATTCACAACTGCTGTGGGCTTTTGAAGCAAAAGAGCCTTCTCAACATTTGGCCCTCACAGAAAAACCATCTGGCAGACACCCACATTTAATTTGCATGCCCAATTACCCAGCTCATCAGCTTTCCTGTTTGTTGGTTCACCCTCACAGGAGGGATGTCCTCACTTCCCCATGTGACTCCTCTGTTTGGGGACAGGCTGAATGCTGCTCACAGGGACAGAGCTATGTCTGGGTTTCTGGGATGGGTGAACTTTGCATGGCCATACATGATGAGCAAACCCTGCAGGCACAAGTGCGTGATGGGCCCAGGCAGGTCACTGGCCCAGGCAGCTTCTGGCTCTCCCCAGAGCATGCAGCATCTTGCCCCATTGTTTTTTAGGCATTGCTGTGGTGTTCTTCCAAGGCAAGAACCTGTGATCTGACCCACTTGTAATTAAAGCTTAATTTAATTCACATGCTGGCTGATCTGAGGTGAGCAATGACTGTAGTCTGTGCAGACCTCGTGTCTCTAAGATAAGCCATTTATTTGTTGACTGCTTTTCATGACCCACTCATTTTCTTCTTAAGGATTTGAAACAGAGAGGAGCAAAGCGTTATTTTATGTGGCTTGGGTATTTTGCAGTCAGGTGTAGTTAGAATTTGGACAGAACAGAACACACAACTCCTTCTGAGCCGCTTGATTAAGATCCAGATTTTTTACTTGGTGGGCTGTCAGAAATGCTGTTCTTTGTCCTCAGAGTCAAGTCCTGCACCTGGTGCTGGAAGGATAAAGAAAAGTGTCTGCTTTAGGTTCTTACTTGAGTAGCTGTAGCACTGTTCACACTTGAAGCAAGAACCTGCCCCTTGCCTTTCTGTAACAGGGTTGCTGGCATCACTCAAGTGTGTGCTTTAAGTATACCCTTGGAGATAAGTTAGTGTTTAATTACTGAGGCCCAAGCCTGGCATACTGTGCAAATTATAGAGGGTTTGGTTTTTTGGCCAGCACTTAAACGTTGGAGAACCATGTTGTTTAGGCTTCCTTTGGCTTTGTTTTCACCAAGATGGAAAAGCTGATTTAAAGAAAAAAAAAAAAAAAGATTTCTGGTGGGTTTTCAGTTTTTTTTCATCTCTTTGCTTCTTCAAAGTCCAGGCAGTTCTTTTTTTTTAAAAAAGTAATCATCCTGCTATAGAAAGCTGAAAAGAAATATCCTTATTTTCCCAACAGCATGGGCCCATTTGTATATGTGATATTTTACTCCTGATAAAAGCAATTTTGCTTTTAGTTTACTCGAGGTTTTTATCCATCAGAGAGTTCCAGCTGTGCAAGAACTGATGCTCGTTAGCTGTTCCATTGATCTTATTTGACCAATTCTTAGGCTTCTTTGCAGAGTTTGATCTCACTCTCCTGCTTTCAGACAGGCAGCTGTACTGTCAACTTCCAAGGAGAAAAAGTTGCTGTTTCTTTCATGCTCAATGAAACGTAGACTCCAGAAGACAAATTATTCTTTCAGCAATTTGGCTTTTGCAGCTGCCTCTTAATATACTTGTAGAGTAACAGAGAGAGAGGAGACTGAGGTGGTTCACAGTAGCCACGTGTCTGATGGAGCTCCATGTGCTTTGCAATCGCTGCCAAGGCTGTGGGAAAACTCCCTGTGTGGCAGGAGAACAGGGCTATGTGACTGAAAAGACTAAAGTCCTTATTTGGGCCGTATTTTAATCTCCCTCTTGCTTTCAAAGGTTTGACTCTGCTGCTCCGTTTCTTGCTGTGGTTCGGATTTGCGCATTCCATGGCATTCGTGGAATGACCACGACTGAAAGCCTCATCTAGTGTCATGTCTTCCAGGGTAACCTCAGCCTGGAGGGACCTAGAGCATCCTTAGAGCAACGAGCAAAGGATGGGGAACAGCTTCCCAAATGTATATTATCACAGTTAACAATCTCTGGGTAAAGTCTTATGTTTCCTTACTGAGTTCTTGTGCCTCCCTGATGCCTTCTACTGGCAGTGTGCTCAGTTCATACCCATCACCTTCCTGCCCTCGCCAGTTGGGGTCCTGACATGACCCCAGAGATCAGGTTTTATTCCTATTTTCCTTTCTGACACAGAAAAAAAAGCTGTCACGCTTGTTGCCCAGCATAAGGGGAGAAAGGAATTGTAGCATTAAAACCAATGATAAAATACAGCAAAGAGCAGCTTTTTCCCTACTTGGTCCAGTTTAACATTTTTCTTTCCTGACTGCATCCTAGATGCAGAAATAGACTGAATGCCCAAGAGGAGCATGCATCACTTTGCATTTCTATATGAAGGCACTACTGAATTCAGGTGTTGCAACTTTCCATAGGAGTTGCCTCTATTTCCCATCTGTCTCGTCTAAGCCCTTCCAGAGGAGTCTGGCCTATGATGTTGCTCTGCTCTATCTACCTCAGTGTTCAGGGAAGCTGACCTCCTTGTGTTGGAGGGCTAAGCCATTCTCTTAAGTGGATTTTGCTGATGAAATTGTCCTTCCAGTTGATGCTGTGAGCACAGTGTAATCACATGAGCAGTCTTGAAAATCTGCCCGGCCCTGGAGGTCATGAGTTGTTGCTAGCTGGTGTGGCCAAGCCAGTTTCTGTAGCCACTGGCTGATGGGTGTGTGTAACTAGCATTGTGTCTGATTGCCTCTGATGGCCCTACCCACGTGGTGAGGTGTGGCAGACAAGCAGGGACAATGTGGACATGTGTGCCAAGGAAGATGGCATTCACACCTCGACACTTAGCAAGACATCTGTCCCATGTTGCCAGAGTATCTTCTGTGCTACATACCTCACTAGTGCCCATATGCTTGCCTTTGCAAAAGGAATTCCCTTTCTGAGAGTAAAATACCTTGGTGCATTCTACAAGAAATGTTTCATTTTCTTGTTTCTTTGTGGTTTTTTTTACAGAAACCTGTTTCCTGCAAATCTTGTCGCTGCAGCTTTCCGAACGGTAAGATCGATGTGGACTATGGACATGAGCTACAGTGCACAGGCAGAGAAAGTTACTGCTCTTTTTATTTTTGAAGGAGGGCTAGAAAGATAGTGCAGAATACACCAAAAGTTAATTTACTTATAATAAGTGGGGGTTTTAAAAGCACAGACGTACAGCTTCCATGGGAAATGATTTAATTTTGACAAATACTTCTCAAACAAAAGCATATTCAAAGCCTATTTTTGTACCTTCACCAAAAATGTTCTTTAAATTTTGGGCGCCATGTTGGGCAATAGTGGCAAGCGCCAGACTGCTTAGCACTTTGCAGGAGCTAGCAGGTAAACCTTGGGTACATAGTAAAGAGCTGGGCTCAGAACAGACAAGGCTAAAGACATTTAGGCTCCCCTGTGTGTAAGCCTTACTTGCTGCCTGATGCTTTATTCACTGTTTCTTATTGTGTCCCTTGCTGGATTAATTACTCAGCCTGGCTTCTCTTCCAACAGGGACTATGTGTGGTGGGATGATAACTGGCACCAGAACATAGTGTGGTTTAAACTGATGGACAGGAGCTGTAGGCCTCCAAAGACTTTGATGTAGTTCTCATTCCTAATTTTAGATGTCAGGATAGATAGTGTTGAGAGTATTGCTATAGGGCAGAATGATTCTTCATGATACAGGAACAAGATAACAGGTTTTGCCTTCATGGTGTTCTATGGTTTTGCTTTTGTATCAAAACCAAGGCCAAACTAATAAAATCAAGTTCCATTTTTGAGTAAATGTATAATACAGTACAAGTCAATATTATGTGAGTAAAAACAGAAGCAGTGCAAAAATAACACTAAGAAAAGGGTATTCTGTGATGTCTCGAGTGTCAGGGTTCTGTGTGTTCAGGGATGAAATAAGGCATTCCTCTTTTCCTTTGTACTGCTGTTGTCACAAGGAATTGGCAAGTACATAAGCTTTTCTTTCCCTCATTATGTATTTAAAAAAGATAAACCCGAAGAAGTGCCCTACTTTGGAGGTGTCTAGCTCATTTATCAAAGTAAACTGTTGCCCCAGATTTTAGATATTTTACTGGTAGTTTTATTGCCTGCCTCACCATTTAAGTTAGTTTGGTTATGTTTTTGTTTTTCTTACCTGCAGTATGCTACAGAATATAAAATGGTGCTCAGAAACACTACCTCTGGAAATGGCACGTTGGAAAAGGTAAGGTCACCTCTTAGGTTTTTAAACAAGTCTTTGTCAACTGTAATATTTGACTACCTTATGGCCTTTAATCCTTTCCAGTAGTCATTGGAAAGAAACAAGAACTTTGCCTGGAACTGGAGCACACAAGGCAGATGAGTTACCCACAGCCACACAACAAAACTATGAAGGAGAGGAGAGTTGAGCTCAACTGGTCTGACTTGTGATACTTTATTTTTTAGGCCGTGCTTTCTTGGACCTGGTCTCTCTTGATCTGAATTACGATTATTTACTCTAATGTTTCCAAATGACTTTTTGTAGACTTGGAATTAAATAGCAATCAGGCTGCCTGAGTATGTCCCTTAAACCTCATTCTTTATTAAGAGAGCGAGAGAGAAGATGAGCTTTTTTCCACTACACAAAAAAAAAACCCCAAAAAAGAATGTAGTTGAGAATTTTTTTCTGGTTATTGCATTGCTGAGATTTTGTTGGAAGCTGTAACAAGTGGGCTGAAAGAGTAAAAATTACAGACAGAACATTACAAACAGGCTATTATCGCAGTAGTGTCAAAAAGGGAATGGCTTGAAAGTGTAGATGAGGCAGAGTGTAATCTACATGTAGCTTGCAGGACTTCAGAGATGCTCTGTACCCCACTGAGTGACATCTCCTGCAGCACAGGGCTATCAAACATGTTCATTATTGGCCAAAACCAATATGTGCAGATCCAGCAAGTATTACTGTGGTCTTACAGGCAGCATGCTGTGAAGCAGATCCAGTGTCCCAGCCTGCAAGGTGCGACCTTGCTCCAAATGAAGTATCTCATGTCCTTTCATGGGGTTTCAGGGAGACAGGTCTGAGAAATTACTTTCAGGATTGTTTTCTCTTCCTCGGGCTCATTCTGACTATCTGAGCTCAGTATCAGATGTTGGGTTACTATGTTTTTAAAATGACTTGAATTGCCCCTAGGGCAAGAGATTTGTAATGTTTGCATTGGTCACAGCAGGGCTCAGCTGGGGCTTGCCCACTAGTTTGTAAAACCATCAAGGAAAAACCATTTTATACTCATCCAGAGGGACTCTGGAGCATATCCCCAAGCACAGGAAGTACTGGCTTCATTACATTCCCCTCCCCCTCATGCTGTGTGAGCAGGTGATGCAGAACAGAGTGTTTATGAACTCTGCCTTCAGCTGATGCGCTGAACTTTCACCAGGCCTGGAGACACGGTGACAGGCGACTTGGGTGCCGTGTGAACTGAGCAGGGGAGAAGTTATCCCTGGTATCACAGGGTGAGCAGTTCCACTGGGGAAGAAGGCAGCTCCATCCACCCGGGCTCTGTGAGGTTGCATTAGCCCAGATCCACACTCACCCCATCTGACATGGATGCACAGCAGCAGCAGCAGAATCCCCAAACAGCACTTTCTCCTTTCATGCCATCATACCCTTGAGCAGTACGTGCCCCTGCGGCTTTGTGCTGCTAAAAAACAAGTTCCGTTTGAAAGGTTGTAGCAATGTGCACTTAGATTTGTGTGTTTGTTACAGGGCATAGAGTTATTCTACATTTAAGCAGAGGTAAATGAAAAGGGAATAAGGCTCTTTTATTTATCTTCAGTGTCAGGTTTGATAGGGGCTCCTTGGCAACCAAGCATGGATTAAGGTTAACCATATCTATCAGACATAGTCTTGGCTGTCAAGTGCTTTTTTAATGCTTGTTCAAAGCCATTGCTCTTCCTTAAAGAGATAAGAATGCATCTCTTGGCAAAATGTGGGATTATTTTCCTTTTATTCTTCTTTCTTTTTCCTGCTTATCAGTCTCCTCTTTGGTGTAATATCAGAAAAAATATTTTCAATTTGTCACTGGTGACTGTTTTTGCCAACAGTGATGATGTAAAGGTTATTTCTGCTATTACTTTTCCAAAATCTTTCTTCAGTTGTTGAAGTGAAACCAGAGCTGAGCTTCTTTAATTCCAGAAGACGCCCTACTGTCTCTAGGGATGAATGGACCAAATAAAAAGAAAGCATCATCTCAGTTTTGTTAGCTCAGTTTGAGTACTGGTCTGACCATAGTATTTATGGATAGATGGGGATTAAGTTTGGAAAGGAAGTGTGTGATTTTTGGAAATCACAGTGATAGAAGTTTAGTTCTAGGGAAGCAAGATGATATTACTGTCTGTTTTTTCCTTTCATCAGCAGAATATCTGATTGAAGAAGAGAAATACTTTCCTTCAACTTTCCATACAATGAATGTAGAGCAAAATGTTCCATTTATTTTGTTTCCCCCCCTGCCCTGTCTTCTCTTGCTGATGATATGTACAGTGGGTATGTAGATGTTTGCTCAGCCACGTCCTTTTTGTTGTTTCACCTGCTCACCTCGTGTTTACCCAGCTTTTATGGCTACATCCTTTCTGTTGCTTTGGCAGCAAGGCTTCCTGGGGCATGGTCTATCTCAGTTTCCCCATCTGCAGCATAGGGAGGCTTGAGGGGACTCAGTTCCTCTTCTGGCAGCAGTAAAAATACACAAACCAGTGGTCGCTCTTCTTCCTCACATCACATGGCTGCATTTTCTTTTCAGCCACCTACTCCTGGGACAGTTCAATGTCAGCAGTTGTTTCCTTGATAAGCATTTTGTTTCAAGAGCTAAAAATCAACAAGATCTTCAGAGAGATTCAAGGACCAGAATAGCTCCATGAATCTTCCTACCAGAACGCATCATTCCAGGCAAACAATAACGCATCCCATAGTTTGTCCAGGAACAAAGTTCTCATTAAAGCTGTTTTTGTTTGGTGTCCACAATGCTGCTTGGTTTGGCAGCCCCTTTGGGGTGATGCACTCTTCTATTAGAGTACAAAAAGGCTGTTCAGCATCTGCCAGTTTTAGAGGCTGAGATTGAGAGGATCTTCCGCTGAAGATTTACTGCTGGACTCGTTCCATATTGTGCTGCAAGGAGGTGAAATTCCCTGAATGCTGCAGGTCATCCCCTTGATTTGCAGGGAGAAATTTCTTGCAGTAAGTTACTGCTCTGTGCAAGGCACCTTCTGCCTGCACCTGCAATGACAAGAGGTGGTGAATGTTTTGTGTTGCAAAGAAATGGGCTCAAGAGAGAGAAATGGGGAGCAAGACTTGAAAGTGGGAAAGTTTCTGAGAAGCCCAGATGGTAGTGGGTTGCTGGGCTTCAGGCTCACACTGCATTTCATGAGATGGGAAGCAGGTCTCTGGTAGAAGGAGTTTAAAGGGTGGAGATGCTTTGTACGACATCAGTATAAAGTAGTGTAATTAAATTCCTTTCCAGTAACATCCAGGTCAGAATGCTGGGCTCTTTTCAGTAGCTTGAAACACTGAATTTCTATTCTATGACAAAGTTTTATATCAAATTTGTTTGGCTTTTTTTTTTTTTTTAGAATGAGAACCAAACCAAAAGAGTATTCAATGTTTTAGGATGTTTTTTCTTGTGGAAAAAAATATGTGGCAGTTATGGTAAAATTCTGTTCCAAGCTGAACTTTTCATGTTAGGCTTGTATCAAATGAGCCCTGTATAAAATGTTATATTATAAAATAACATCCCATGTATACAGACAGTTTATTAATAAGAGGGTGTGATTTTTTTTGTCTTAACCTTTCTAACCACAGAAGAGGTTAGGGCTTTCAGACACACAAAACAGAATAGGACCCAAACTACCTAGATAGAAAAATGTTTCTGTGTGTGGAGGAAAGGGCACATTTCTTCAGACATCTCTGGAGATACACTGTGCCTCATGCTTAGTATCTGTCCGTGTTTTCAGTTCTTTCAATTACAAATTAAATAAATAATGGCAGCTTAGCCCAGAATAAGCAACTACCATAAAAAATTGCAGACCTCATGGCTAATTGTTTTTTAGCTAGCAGCAAATAAAAAAGGCAGCACCTTCATTGTTTGTAAACACTTCCCTTAGCATCAGTTTAGCCTTCCTGTTTTTGTGTATAATTTATGTTTTACCCCCTTCCCTACATGGCTTTGTTTCCACCTGCCATTGAGAGGCAGCCCAATTCAGTGGTATACTTCCAGAAAAAACATCATCTCAAGCAGGCTGGTTTTATCAGATTTAGCAGATCAGTATTCCAAGTTCTTTAGTCAATATTCATTTCAAGCTTTTAGCTCAGAATATATTTTTCTTTCCTAGTTTTAACCTAGTGTCTACTTAAACTAGCCAAAAGGCCAAAACTTGTGCACAAACCTCATCTGTTACAGAAGTTCTTCCAAATAAAACAACAATTTGACATGTTGAGCTTGTACTGCCAAGTTGG
Organism: Serilophus lunatus; assembly: GCA_013399895.1. Taxonomy (NCBI): domain Eukaryota; kingdom Metazoa; phylum Chordata; class Aves; order Passeriformes; family Eurylaimidae; genus Serilophus; species Serilophus lunatus. Next base: position 201,449 of record VXBA01001362.1, read on the forward strand.
GGAGAAAAAGAAAACCAGTTTGTCAAAACAATTATATTTTTATGTAGCCACAAGAGCACTCATTCAGTTTGTATGATAATACATTGCCAAACAGGATCCAGCTGTCTTTGAGAGACAAACCATGAAGGACTAGCAGAGCTGACTAGTTTTTGTCAAGAAGTGGATCCTGGTTTTTATCCTCTTACTTTTACCATGCAAGGGCATGATTTCTGAGAAAGGGAACAGGTATCTCTTCTGTTCTCTCTGTATCTCCCACAGCTGACATGGAAAAAGGAATGAGTAGGTTGCCACTGTCTTCTGCCTTTCCCTGCCCTTTCTGCTTCATAATGTTGATTATTTTCTCGTGGTTTTCACCTTGGTATCATTATTTCACTAAAGTCCTGAGTAAACTGGGGAGGTTTCTTGTTTATGTCACTGAAAACACAGGTATCATATTGAAGGGCACCAGGGGAGGTAGTGGCAGGCCCTTTCCTTCTCCAGTGAATCCATGCCAGCTCATAGCTAGGAAGGCTTGTATCTGAACTGCATCCAGATCTTGTTTGATCAAACAAAATAGGTTCTGCCCTTCCAAAATAGGTTCTGCTTGTTGATTTCAGATAAATCAGGCAGCAGCAAAATGAGATGGCCCTTGTGTTAGGTTTTGTGCTGATCTCACGTCTAACAAGCCTTCTTTTTTTGTCCCTACAGATCCCTGTTGGTTCTGAGATTGAAGGCATGAACATCCTGGGTCTGGTGCTGTTTGCTCTGGTTTTAGGAGTGGCACTGAAAAAGCTTGGCCAGGAGGGAGAAGATCTTATTCGTTTCTTTAATTCTTTCAATGAGGCAACTATGGTCTTGGTTTCCTGGATTATGTGGTAAGTGTGTGACTGCAGATGCATCTTTCAGTACAGTATTACGTTCAGGAAACTCACCATTTATCCTTCTGTCCAGCTTTTTCCTACCAGATCCCTCATTACAACAAAAGTGAGTGCTGTAGTATCATTCAGTGGGGTCTTTTCTTCTTGCTTGTGCCTTGTAATTAGACAGTCACTCATACCTTAAGGTATCAGTCTGAAAAACTTCAGAGATTTGTTTATAAATCCTCTCCAGGACTTTTTATTAATTAGTGGAAAGAAAGCTTTGTATTTCCTAAGGTTGATTGTTTACTTTTTTCTCCTGCCTATTGATGAGCAAATCCATTATGTCACTTACTTCCTGGAGTCTAGTTTATGGGGTGAATGTTGCTCTGACTGGTCTCACGAAACTTTTGGCACCAAAAAAACCCCGTATGTTAAAACTGGAGTGCACTGAACTTTTTCATTAGGCAAGAAACCAGCATTGGAGGAGGCAGGACTTCTAGGGAGTGGTTTAGGCCACCTAAGTGGGGGTAGGAGCAGCCTCCTGACCAGATTTTCTCTCAGAGCTATGTAATGGCTGTCCTCGTGCAGCTGGATGGATCTAAGCTGCTCCTGTGAAACCAACAGTTCTAATGCCTCACACACAAAATTAAAAATATTTATAAGGATTGCAAACGAATTAACAGTGGGACATTTCTTACTCCCTTTCCAAAGCTGTTGAAAAAGCTATAAACATACCTTAGCAGAAGTATATTTTTTTCTGCCTTCATTCTACATTTGTCACTTGTGTTTTCCTCTCTCTAAGAAGTAGAAAGGTTTTAACAAAACACCTGATTTTACACAGACAGATCTCTGTGTTAGTTGCTGTCACAGGGGATTGAAAAATTCAAAGTCTCCAAGCAGCTTAAGTTTTTTGCTCTTGAGTGTAATTCCTTGGACACTGAATACTGATAAGAGGCAGTTCTTGTATTCAGCTCATTACAGTGCCAGCACTTCAAGCCAATCAGTTGGTATGTAATCCCTTACTTTGTGGATTATGGGGACCACTGCTGACTCTTAACACTGCAGCCCTTGCTTGTTCTCTTTCCTTCCTTAAGGCTCTTGTGCTGTCCAGGTATTTATTCAAAATCTATCAAGCTGCATGTACTTCCCAAAGGCTACTTTGGAATGGGTGAAATCATACTGCCAAGAGAAAAGACAGCTTGAGCACAAATCTAATCCCATTCAGCAGCTGCTCTCGTGTTTAGCAGCACTTTGGTCTCAACTTCCATTTCCTTCCTCTCCAGCCTCACTCTTCAGGGGGAAGAATCCAGTCTCAGCTCTGAATCCTGTGTTCATGTCTGCAGAGCTTGTGCAGGGCTAGGACTGAACTGGATCTGGCTAATTGGGGTGCTCAGGAATGTATTTCAAAGGCAATGTGTGGTGGAATGACAGAGGGGAATGTGTGGGGAATGTTCAACAGGCACCCCCAGAGATATGGTCAAGGCAGGACAGAGAGAGGATCCTCATGTGGGTCTGGGACATACAGAGGTGCTCTTGGCATGGAACAGAGGACCTGCAGAACCACTGAGGGGGAGGCAGACTAAGAAGAAGTGAGTGATCTAAGAAACCTTAGGGCTTGCCCACCTTTCCAAAGTTTTGCATGCTTAACCAAACCTTCTGAAGTTTGTCCTGACTCCACAAACCAGCTTCTCTGAACATAGGCATTGGATTCTTTATTCCTGGGATGTACAGGCAAATATTTTGTAGTCATGTGTGTGCCTGGGACAGGATTTTGAGGAGCTGGATGATCTTTCAGTATTCCTTAATCTTAGAAGCAGAAAGGGATGGACTATGGACTGCATCAGCAGAGGTTGAGACACAAACATCCCAGTAGAGCTTTGGAAGGAACTGGGCCTGCAATGATTCACACAGTTCATTGAGACCTGCTGTGCTGTTGGTGCAAGGGCAGTCCTGTCTTTCCAGGGCTGTTCCCAGCTGCACCACTGGGACCAGAGGTGTGGCTGTGGCTTGCAGGTGGCCATTCCCCTGGAGCAGTTCCAAGTGCTCTTGACAAAGGAAACCTGAAACAAATGCTGACGTGGCCTGTTTCTAGATAGGAAGCATGGGGATGTATGTGTGCCTGGCTGTTGGCTTGAGGGAAGCTCTTCAGGTTTAATCATTTAACTTAGTCCTTTGTAGGCAAATAGCAGAGTTAATTGCTGTCTTTGGCACGTGCATCAGCAGCCTTTAGCTGAGCTCTCTGGTATGTGCATAGCTTTTTCTTTCCTACACTGTGTGTGTTGGCATTCAGCATGTCTGTAATTTTAATGACCTGACTTGACAAGGGTAGTTTCTGCGTGTAAGACCCTGCTGTACTCCTTTCTCTGCTTTACAGACCTTTTATTTTCTCTCTTTTCTATCTGCCACCCCTCCAGCAGCGACTTTAGCTTTAGGTCTTTGCCTGCCTTCCTCCCTAAAACTCTACACTGGTGCCTTGTCCTGGCAGCTTCTGCCAGCATTTCTGCTTCCTACTCAGCTTCCCTTTGGCACAATCCTACCTGTGTCTTTGAGGGCTTAAGTGAAGAGAGCTTTTTCAGTTTGACTGCCCGTCATCCACCAAGCAAGAGTGTTAAAGCAGCCTTCCAAATTCGCCTAAGCTGACCATGTGGTGAATAAGGAACCACCCTTCAGTAAGAGCAGCATGTTCTTTGCAAGAGTGTTATCTCCAGGATGGAAAATGGAATACTTTCCAAGTCTTTTTGTTTGTATTTAATGACGGGCAATATTTCATTTACACAGGTATGTACCTATTGGCATTATGTTCCTTGTTGGGAGCAAGATTGTGGAAATGGAAGATATTGTGCTTCTGGTGACCAGTCTGGGAAAATACATCTTCGCCTCTATTCTGGGCCACTTCATCCACGGAGGAATCATTCTGCCACTTATTTATTTTGCAGCCACACGTCAAAATCCATATCGTTTTCTCTTAGGACTTATCACACCACTTGCCACTGCTTTTGCCACTTGCTCCAGGTGGGTTTCTGTGCTGCTTTTGGGATTATAACCTGCTGATGTTTTCTTTTTTAATTATTCTGTTCATTTGAGAAGGTACTAGTACAATGTTAGCAGAGATTGTTGTGGCATCTGTTGTGTTTATATCATCATAGAATCATAGAATTGTTTGGGTTGGAAGGAACCTTAAAGATTATCCAGTTCCAACCTTCCTTGCCATACTGGCATGTGTTGATGTCTTTTTGTGGTTTGAGATTTGATCATTCCACAGCCCTGTAATGCTGCATACTGTGTTAAGTCATGAGTTCTTGCTTCTGGAAGATTAGCGTCCTTATCAGCTATTTCTGGATGGAAGCAGATTATTAAATACCACTGCTCCAGACTCAACAAGGAGGGTCCTTTATTGCCATCATGACAGAGAGGGTCTAAAAATCTACACTGTTGTCTTGACAGCCCTGTCTGCAGCATGAAACATGAGAGCCATGAGCCAGTGACAGGTTAGTCAGTGTACCCTGATGCTTTGTGCTTGATTTCTCCCTGCTCCTGTTTCTAGCTCAGCCACTCTCCCGTCGATGATCAAGTGTATTGAGGAGAACAATGGAGTCGACAAGAGGATCAGCAGGTTCATCCTTCCTATTGGGGCCACTGTAAACATGGATGGAGCTGCTATTTTCCAGTGCATGGCAGCTGTGTTTATTGCTCAGCTGAACAACGTCGACCTCAACCCTGGGCAAATATTCACAATTCTGTAAGTTGCTTGCTATTGCAACCACATCTTTCTGGCCCCCAGACACATTCAAGCCTGTGGTCCCTCTGTTAATAACTAGCAGTTTGCATTCCACATCTCTGACCTAAACCTTGCAAACTGCTATGGAACATAATTATAGGGTGATTAAAGGATGGAGTCTTTAAACCTTTACAGGATTTGCCAGAGTCTCGATTTAATAAAAGGTAGAACCTGAGAGGGGTCATTGAATTCTGAAACAGACTTGGAGCTGTTTAAAGCCGTTTCTCACATGAAATTCCTCTCCTTCCTTAAGCATTTCACTCCTCCATCCTCCAGTCACCATTAGGCTGGGCGATTAGGGCACGCTGCTTTACCCAGAAAGCAACCCCTGATTCCTTCTCTGGATGTCTCTGGATCCTCCTTCCAGCTCCCCTTATACATCTGTTTCATACTAAAGACACTGCTCCTGTTTTCCTCTGCCCTTCCTGCTGTCACATTACTGGTTTTCCGGATCAGACCTGCTACTGTTCCCCTCCTAACTGCTTTTCTGCATTAATCCCTTCCACAGCCTCAGGCCTACTTCCTTTAGAACTCCCTCCCCTCCATGCCTGGAATATCCCCCCGCCATGTCTCATATACCATAAAGTGTCATTATCTTCATTTCCTTCCTCAAAATCCCTTAAGTGAGCATCCTACAAAGAGTCCTTGCCCCTCACAGTGCTGAGCAGCCACAGCTGCATCCACCAGACACCTCCTAAGGCTGGTTCCTGACATTTTTTTACCCTCCCTGGACAGGTTTTATTTCCTTCCGTATTGTGTTGCCTAGTATATTTTTTGTCTATTTAAGTCAGTGCTGGGGTACTGTGTTTTTGTGGGTTTTTTGGTGGATAGCCAAATTAGCCTTTCAGGTGCTCCTAGTGAATCAGGTATTAACACAAGCCTGAGGATGATGCAGTGATTGCCCAAGGAAAGCACAGTTGCACACAAAAAGGTGTGTAAGTTCATGTCTGTAGCATGTGCACCACAAGTTTCCAGCTCCTGTTGGAATGCAAATGAAACACAGAGGGGGGTCTGTGCCCTGCATGGCAAGGTTTGCCTTTATACATTTGGGGTCAGGAGATGTAAGGTACTTCGTACATTGGAACTGATGCATGACTTGGAAATGGGTTTGTTAGTAAGGCAGCATGATTTAGTTGTATTGGGTGTTTTTTTATTTTGAAAAGGCATTTCAGGTGTTAACCCCAGAGCCATTGCCTTGGTAACTGCTGGGGATCCTGCTGGGTGCCGTGCTCTGTACCCATTCCTTTGCATCAGCAGGCAGGAAAGGGTTTGCCTGGGAAGCAAATGATCTGTGTGTCCCATGCTGTAGAGTTTGTTTACAATTCTCATAGCAGGGAAACACGTGATATATGTGCAGCAGAGGAGGGTTGTGAGCTCCTGCTAACCAGGCATGGGAATTGATTTGCAGCGTGACCGCTACAGCATCCAGTGTGGGAGCAGCTGGGGTCCCTGCCGGAGGAGTCCTCACCATTGCCATCATCCTGGAGGCCATCGGGCTGCCCACCAACGACCTCTCCTTGATATTAGCCGTGGACTGGATTGTGTAAGTGCTTCAGGCCACACGTATCTGCTGTTGCATGACATAGAAACGTAGAATCGTTAAGGTTTGAAAAGATCTTTAAGGTCATCAAGTCCAACCATCAGTGTAGCAAGGCCAGCATGTTCACCATTAAACCCTGTCCTCCATTGCCATTTCCACCCCTTCCCTGGGCGGTCTGTTCCAATGCTTTATAACCCTTCTCATGAAAAAAAAAATTCACAACATGTAATCGAAACCTCCCCTGCTGCAACTTGACCCTCTCATCCTGTCACTTGTTACCTGTGAGAAGATACTGACATCTACCTCACCACAGCGCCCCCTTGTAGCATGTTCAGCTGGAAACAAGGGCCAGAGTAGTCCAACTATAAAATATAATGCTATATAAAATATAACACCATATAAAATAAACCCCTACAACATATGTCTGCCTACAGGACAGGTCACTCTTGACAGGTAATGGAAAAAGTGGTCCCTCCTCAATTAGAGCTGTTAAAATGCTAAAATCCATCTCCAGCTTTTTTACTTGGCCTCTATTGAAACATATTTCTTCTTTGCTCAGTTGCCTTTAGAAGGATTGTTGAAAGTGTGTTCAGGAGCTGTGGATATTGCTGGAAATCAGTTGGGCAGTAGAAAGGAAGGGGGTGAAAATGAAATTGGATCTTAATAGTGATGGAAAGCTTCCTTGGTCACATGTGGGAAGCTTGTGACCATCGAAGACCATCGAAGGTCTTGCCAGCTACTGTCTGAATGTTTTTATAGTTCAAGACTGGTCAAAGCACCAATGCACCAAGTGTCACAGAGAGGTGCTGTCCATTGGCAGGGCAGGAACACAGGGTTTGTGAGCAGTGTCGTGGCTGGAACATGCTGCTGAGTCACAAGATTAGTAGGCATCTTCTGGGAAAGAATATAAGAGGTCAAAGTTTTGCTCAGCTCCTTCACTTCTTTCCAAGACCCATTTCCCTTCTTCAAACATGTGATTATCTCCATGCACAGCTCTGTTTGGGAAAGCTTATCTCACCACTTAGCATAGTTATGTCCTGGTTAAGGCCTAAATTTACCTCTGTACCACCTAAATTAAATTAAGGAGAGCCTAGAAAATTTGTATTGCTTTAAATTTTGGGGACCCAGCCACAAGTTCATGCTAACTGTAAATGCCACATGCAGTTGATTTCTTATAACTTGGATGAACCCTGTGGAAAAGAGTGTCTTCACTTTACCTTGAACAAGCCTGGCTGGCTGCTCTTGTACAAGCACTAGAAAATCAAACTGGAAGGACTTCTCTGAGCAGTCCTGAATCATAGCAAGCTTAGAGTTGAAGTGCTAGTGGAGTAAACATGATCTGATAGTTTAAAAGCATAATCTGCTTTCAAGCCATCTGCTTGTCATTGGGTCTGAAATGACTGTATGGGTCAATCAGTCTGAATCCCAGTGAGGGTGGTTTTTTTTTCCAGTTGGTTGGTTATTGGGCAGTTCCTGTTTCAGATTAACCCCAATCCCTCTGTATTGATTTTTGGGAACACCGGGCTCTCTGTATTGATTGTGTACTCTCACAGCAGATATGGAAGTTAAGATGCCTGAGGACACTCTTGAATTCCAGAGGCTGGAGAAGGTGGCAGCTGTATTGCCTCCTTCCTTTCCCACACACCATGGTGTCCGAAGAGCATAATCCTATTCCTACAGCTTCATTCAGGACATCAAACTCTTTCTTACTGTGACTTCTTGGGGATCAGCCACCTCCAAAGGATAGGAGAAACAGGCAAAGCAGTGGTTAGCTCTTTGTACCCGGTCTTCCTAAGGAAGTACACTAGTAGTTGTGTGTTCCACATCTGTAATTGTGAGTGCTTGGAGGCAAGAGTGAAAAACTTGCCCGCCCTTTTCACACTGGGCTCCCTTCAGCCTGTGCTGTGCTGGCTGCCTTCATTTCAAAACAGGTAGCATCTGTGGTCAGCACTGTTCTAGTCAGGGAACTCAGCCTTGTAACAAAAGGGGGAAGGAAGGAGAAAGCAGTCCATGTTTTATTTTAATGCCAGCTATTTAATTACCAGAGAGGACCACAGTTACAGGTTAAGCCTATGTTAAAGTTGGGCTGTAGAATGATTAACAAGTGTCAAATGGCACATGAAGAAATTGTTCTTCTTTATGACCCATAAACCTTCTCCATTATACCCTGGCACACTATTTTTGTGTTGTAGTGTCAAAGATTAGGATGGGTGCTACGAGCAAGACATGCAAAGAACACAGTCATTCTGTCTGCTTTCAGAAGACCCCCTTTAGTAGATGTTTGCATTAAGGTACGAGTTGCTATAGGTAAAAAAGAGAGCTCAGTGCTCTGAGTCACTTTCTAAGCCCAAAATAAGCTCCTGCTCTGAACTTGTATTTGAAAAATGCTGTTCTGGGAAAAGGGAAGAGGAAGGAGGTGGACTGCAAAAAGTATGATGCCTGAGAAAGAGCAGTACCATCGCTGCAACCCACTGAGAGGCCAGAACCAGTTGTTGGTGACAGTTTAGCTGACCTTAGACCCAATCTGGTGCACATTTTTAGTTCTGAAATAGTGAGGATACTTGTGTACAGGTGTGGAAAACGCCTGTGATAGCTACATCATCCCTGCCCAGCTCCACTGATGTCAGTGGGTCAGCTGGGGTGAATCAGTTCCCTTATTGTGTTGTAACTCTCTTAAACTAAAAGCCTGCTGCTTTGTTTTTTGTTTCTTATATTGACCAGGGACCGAACCACCACAGTTGTGAATGTGGAAGGGGATGCCCTAGGAGCGGGTATCCTCAATTACCTGAACGAAAAAGACAAGAAAGACAGAGAGCAGGAGCTAAAGGAAGTCACCGTGGAAGCAGTTGCTAACAGCAAGTCTGAAGAGGAAACATCACCTTTGGTAACGCACAAAAACCCAGTCTCCAACACAACCAGCACAGCAGACCCTGAATCCAAGGAATCAGTGTTGTGAACTCGAGGCCGTTCTTCAGGACCTGTCCTAGAGGTGGCCCCGGGGACTTGTCAACACACCCGGACGTTTGCGGTGCGACCAGGGGCTGGATGGCTCTCTGAAGTGTTCAGTTCCAGTCTGTTTGAAATGCTCTGGCCTGGGGAAGGGGAGGGGGGGGGGAGGGCAGAGAAAGGGTGTTGAGAAACATCACTCACTTTTGTACTAGTACTTTGATAGTTTGTATGTCTACATGTGCATGTGTTGCACGTGCACACACGTATACGTGTGTTGGAAAACTGCCATTGAGGCTTCTGGTTTAACAAGACTTGTGTTAGTAAAGGCTCATATGGGTTGGAGATGGGGAGGTAGACAAGCCCAGTATGTGCTCATTGTAGGGAAAAATTAGTAAGCTTGTTTTGCTGCTGTTTGAATGGAGAAGCAAAGTAGAAACTCCAGAGTGGGTGAAAATGCTGCTTACATTTATTTTCTGGCCTGGAAACACTTACTGACTGTTACAGCCATGATATGAAGCAAGATTTTTCTCCCACTCCCCTTCCCTTCCTGTTCTCCAATCCCTTAAAAATGTCAAATATGTCCTTAAAACTAGCTTTTTAAACTTTTTAATTTTTTTTTGTTTAATATCTGAATAGCTTACAGGGACTTGTTCCGTTCCCTCACTGCATTGCAGCTAATAGCAGCTTTCCTGCGTTTTGGTAATTAACTCCCAAACTCTGGGACCAAATATAGGAGATCTTCATGCAGATCAAGGATTGGTTTTCTTCTTTCCTCTAACCAAGCTGTTAAGGAAAAAATCCAGAGGAAACACAAATTTTGTTAAAGTAATCCCTCTGGGTCTGAAAAAATGTAGAATGTGTTCCAGCATAAGTATGTCTGAAAGAGGCTTGCCTGTGACAACATCCGTAAATTCAGAAGTCAGTTCCCTTCATGAAAACACACATGATCCTCTGCTAGCACACCACGTTCTGCTCATGTTTATTTAAGGGTCAATCCAAACAAGTTAAGTCATATCCCTCTTCCAGCAAAATTGAGCAGGGGAGGAAAAAATCTGAACACACATCATGTGGGAACTGATGACAGGCAAGTCTGAGTCTTGGCTTTGAAGGGGGAGAGAAAATGTGAGTTTATAACCCCAGGTGGTTCAGTGGTCTCTCTGTGCTGGGACAGCCGCCTACCTGTTCCTCTTAGAAGTTTGGTCCTGCTGTAAATGCTCTTCTGGCAGCAGTTTACATTTAGTAATTCTGGGTGGTGCTGGGCCAGGTTAGTGCTTATTCGCAGATGGCACCCTCTGCTTGAGGCTGAGCCAAATGCTTCTGGATTCTGACTCCACCTTTTTTTTTTTCCTTTACAACATCTTTCATGAATTTGCACCCCAAACCTGAGCAAAGTCTGGCAAACTCACTGTGAAGATCCTGTTGATTTATCTTGGCTTTTTGAATGCTAATAGTTACAAAATTATGGCTGTGCATATGCCAAGATTTGCCTGGACTTCTGATGTTGTCCCTTGGCTGCTTTAACAAGAGATTGCATATGGTCAGTCTCCACACTGTAAATTCAACACTGTGCATTTAGTCTTAGTTTTGATGTAAAGTAATGCTAAGCCTCCTTTTTTCTTTCTCCTCTCTTGCTTCAGAGAAGCTTTCTTGGAAAGATACAGCACTAGGAAGAGGCAACTCCAGTTTCATAGCAGCAGCTGCCTTCCTTTGCAAAGCATCCTCCTTGGTAAAGGGAGACAATGAATTTTGCAGAAAGACACTCAGAATGAGATGTGGCCACCTCTGAGGGAGAACACAGTGAGTGTGCCCTGACTGACGGGTTAATCATGTGCAGAGGAGCTATGCAGACAATCTAAGTAGGAAAGGATTAGTCAGCCCACTGAGAAACTGCAGGTGGAGTTTCTTTTTAACCAGTTTATTTATAACCATGTCCACAAAATTTGGTCATTCCTTGGCTTGTCTTCAAAATGGAAGGAGACAAACACAATTCTGTAGGGACATCCTTTTCCCAGCAGATCAAGCCCCACTGAAACTTTGCATTTCCTCCCATTAGAATTACCCCAACTCCTTTCAACTCAGGAAACCAAAAACACACTTTTAAGTCTAAGCATCTCTTTGAAGAATCTGAATGCACCGGAACCCCAAATACTTTGATTTTAAAGCAGGAGATAGATGTCTGAAGGAAGCTGAAAATTGTGATTGTTCCCTGTGGGGATGGGTTCTGTAGTTGCATTTTATCCTGTTAGACATTTACCTCCTCTGCTCTTGTGAGACCCCCTGGAATACTGCATGCAGTTCTAGTGTCCCTAACATGAGAAGGACATGGAACTGTTGGAGCAAGTCCAGAGGAGGCCACAAAGCTGTTAAGAAGACTGGAGCACCTCTGCTACAAAGACAGGCTGAGAAAGTTGGGGCTGTTCAGCCTGGAGAAGAGAAGGTTGTGTGGAGACCTCATAGCAGCCTTCCAGTATCTGAAGGGGACCTCCAGAGGAGCCAGAGAGGGACTTTTTGTCAGGAACTGTAGTGATAGGCAAAGAGCAATGGGTACAAACTGAAAGAGGGGAAATTTAAGTTTGAAAGAAATTTTTTAACTGTGAGGGTGGTGAGATACTGGAACAGGTTGCCCAAGGAGGTTGTGGATGCTCCAGTCTGGCAGTGTTCAAAGCCAGTCTGGATAAAGCCTTGAGCAGCCTGGTCTAGTGAGATGATCCTAGGAAGTGGTAAATGAAAGCAAATACCCACTTCTTAGTATTTTCCAACAGCAGTGCAAAACCTCGAAGTCTTTGCTGAACGTCTCTCCCAGTCTCCAGTAGTGAATTGCCATGTTTTGCTTCAATGTGAATATCTGGTCCCATGTAAAGCTTGTTAGAGCAGTCAGATTTAAGGAGGTCTTTTCATTCTCATAGCAGGAATTTGATCAAGGAAATCTGACACTCCTCCTGGAAACGGGTGCCATAGGATTTATATGAACCGTGAGTATTCAGCTCTTAACCTGCCAGAAATCTGTAGTTTTACAGAAGCACTTACAAATGTGCCAGTTCTTTTGTTGTTTGTGCACAACAAGAGGGACCCATGGAAGCAGGAATGCTGGGTTACTGCTGCTTGTCAGAACACATTTTTTTTTGTCTTTTTTGTATCTGTTGTCTCAGAATGTACATTTCTTATTTTTCTGTGATGTTCTCATTCCTCACGATAGCCATGATACATCTTCTAGGGTTCTCTACCTGGATTTTTTTCTTACGGTACATGTGTGAAAAATCCGATATTAAGTTCTCTCAGACTGTAAAAAAAATGTGACACATTCCAACAGCTGCCATTGTAACAGTGTGAATCCTCATGGAAAGCTTGAAAGGATAGAAGACTTGCCATTTGCTTCAAGTGGTCAAGGTCTTCAGGTAAGGCCATTGGGAGAAAAATGAAAGGGCTGTTGAGGGATGTGCATTTTAGATGCTGTTCTTGACCTGCAGAGCAATGTGCTACACTGGGAGCTTCCTGTTCCAGGTCATCATGCAGCCTCTTTCCAGGAGGCTGTGAGCTGGAAAGGTGCTTAGCAGCCATGCAGGTGCAGCCAGTAGTACCTGCTCTGCTCTCACTCAAGCACTCCACCAATGTGATGCCAGTGTGGTACTTAACTCCAATGTCTCGTGACTGGATGTATCTCTCTTTGTTCTGACATGACTGTAAATTGGAAACTTTTAGTCAGTTGCTTTTTTTTTCCCAAGAGGAAATAAATTCCATCTAGAAAACACTGCTTTTCTATTTGATTCTAGGTGGTTTGGGTTTGGGTTTTTTTTCTGGAAAGTACAAATTCTCTCCTTAGGAAAGCGGGCTACAAATAGCTCATTCCTACCCTCTAGTACAGGAATTGCTTTTTGAGAGAAAGATATGGAAATCCTGGGATGGTGTGATTCAGGACCAGGAGCTGGACTCCATGATCCTAATGGGTCCCTTCCAACTCAGCATATTCTAGGATTCTGTGAAATATTGAAGTGTACAGGCCTTTGGCATATGCAATCCCACTTGTCTCTGATGCCATTTATTCCTCCACTTTTGCTTACTCTTTTTTCAGTTAAGTTTCTTTAAGTATTTTGAACCATCTTTTATTTTTTTCTCCAGGATCAACTTTATCCATCACTGCCTGATCTCATCCTATTTTCTGGAATACCCTATGCTCTTTTTAGGTTTAAGTGGCTCAGGAATAAATGGAGAGTGAACAGAGTTTTGAGGGCTTCAGTTTGCATTCTGCCTTGCTCCTGTCCTTAACTCATGAGAGGTTTGTGAGCCTTAGTAATTTAGAGTTGCTCTGAGAGTGTGCAGCAGTATCTGTCTCTCATACTGAGAAAGGTGCTTGTTCTGTGCTGCAAGATGTAGCTGTAGGTGCCTGAGCAGTTGTAGTGAGTGATGGAGGAGCAGTAGAGATTTTCAGTATTTTCACTAAAGACCCATTATTCTTAAGAACTGAGTTTTAGCTGAGTCTTGGTGTTGGTAGTTGCACTGCAAGATTCAGTAATTGCAAAGGACTTTAAACCCTTCTGGGGATGTCTCTTGCAATCAGGATGGCTTTTGTGTCGAGAACAGACCAGGGCCAATCCCAGGGCTTCCCCTGCAAGGATGTGACAAAGGGAACTGTGTCATTTGGACATAACAGAGATGTGGAGCCAGCCACAGCACCAAATCAATTGATGAAACAATCTCTGCTTTGTCTTTTCTGGGCAGCCTTGTTACTGCCTGAAGAGGCAATGCTCTCTGGAGCTGGAGGTGGCAAGAGATTGGAGGAACAGCATGAGAAGCAGGAAGGTTTCATGTATGTTTGCTCTCTTCCTGTACTTTTCCCTGGGTACTTGCTGTGGCTGGTGCCAGAGATGGATGTGATTTGATGCCACCATTTTTAGACTCATCCTCTCATGGTTCCTCCTTATTTTACAGCAAGAATAATGAAAACTGAGGTGTTAAGGCAGTTCCTCTTTCAGTCAAGTTGAAAGTTCTGGCATCTCCATGATTTCCACCCTACCATGTATTGTAGGTTGTGTCCTCAACAAAAGGGACAAAACCACACCCTCTTTCTGCAAAGATTTCGTGTGTTTGTCAACAATCTGGGCTAAATCTTCACTCTGGTCCTCTGCTAACACAGCACATTTCTGCAGCCACTGGAAACCACCCTCTTGCTGGAAATCATCATTTTTAATCCTGACTCCACCACAGGCAAGTGAGCAGTGGGCCTCAGGTATGAAGTCAAAAGACAAACTCTCACCAAAGGAAAATTGTCACATCTTCATTGATTTTAACAGGGCCTTGGCAGTTCATAATCACTCCCAGACCTGCTTGTAATGACTCATCCTATGATGAACAGCACAGAATTAGACAGGTCAAATAAATCCGATATCCAAGCTTTGTTTTCTGTAAATTAAGTTCACAGATATTTAACCTGTCTCTCACAGGCAATAGTGTGGAAGGTAGTGAGTTGCAGTATTTGGGAAGCACTCTTAAGACACAGAGTACTAAACCTTAAATAATAATGAACTTGTCAGAAATCTGAAAGGAATCAAAGTATGCAGAGTTGCATTGTGCTGGTGGATGATGGAAAGGAAATCTGTTGTGTGCATTTACTGGGCTAACTCGGGAAGTGGGAGAGCTGGTGTCAGTGTGTGCTGCAGCTCAAAAACTGGATGTAACTTAGTCAAGGATGATACAGTGCTCTGTTCTATCTGCCTCCTTCCATCTCCACCTGACATGCCAAGAAATCTTAGGATCAAGTAATGTAACAGACATCACCATGGATTCAACATCTATATTGGGAGTCTTGACAGCTTAGTTTCTGCCTGGTTTCAATTGGGGAAAAGCTTTTCAAGTAAAAGAACAAGTTGTCTTCTTGTCAGTATTGGTGACAAAAGGTGGAGGAGAAAAAGGAGGAGCTGGAGGGTTGCAGGGGGACCATCACAGAAGACAGGATAAGCAAGAGGATAAAGAATCAAAGACCTGAGGGAAGGATCTTTTCCTTTTCATTTAGATGCAGATAGCATCAAAAAGACTGCAGGCATTTGGCTGGTGTGTGTGTAACAGAGACAGTGCCAATCCCTGCCTGCTGCCTGGGCAGGATTTGCAGGCAGAGGCATGAGTGCTGATGTTTCTGAAATGCATCGTCACTGAGCAACAGGGAAACATGCAGTGTGCCAGTGTGGAGCTCTGATAAGCTGTTCCTGGCTCCTAGCCATGACTAGAGGAATAGCAGTAGAGTTCTGGATCAGGGATTGACCCACATTCCTCCTTGCAGGATAGCTTAGACAAATACTCCTCAGATAAATGCATGGTGACCATTATTCTCCGAGGACAAAGACGAACTTGTTATCTGTGTGAGCATATTGATGAAAGCCATGTTCACTTGCTGCTTCTGCTTCTGGCAGGAGGGAAAGGGGTTTGACAAATGATCTGAAACTTTTTCTAAACACTGGGCAACACATTAATACAGTTGCTCCTGAATATTTTAACTCTGACCATAAGTGATCAAGAGCCTTATTTGGCTCCTGTAGCTCTTCATCTTCACATCTGAGCACTGTCTTGGGAAGTTAATATCAACACACAATTCATTCTCTGCATGGGCTCTTAACAGACATTTGTGAGCAGCAAGCACCAGTTCACAGCTGCACAAGTGAATGCATGCAGGAAAAGGTGAAAGAATGCTCTCTAGAGAAGAGTCATCAAGCAGGCTAGGAGCAGATCTCAAATCCCGATGCCTGCTTCATTGTTAGATAGTAACAATCATCTCCCTAAAAAAAGTAACATCTGGGGTTTTATAAATATATTTTATTTAGTAAGGAGGTTTCTAATAGAAAAGGGAAAAGGAAATCTCTTTAATGAGTTCACAGTAAGGTTACTTCTCAAATTCTATCTTAGTGTCAGCAGATGTATCATCCTTAACCAGTATGAAAACTCATTTAGATTTAATCTCTGATCTTCGTGCCAGCAGGAGCTGAGGACTGTGGACATTTCAGCAAGCCACCTCCTCTTATGTAAAGTCCTGCTCAAGAAACATTTGTACTTGTCTCTCAAGGCCACAGATGCTGTTTGGAAGGCAAGCAGGGCTACCAACAGGAACCAGCATAAGGAAATAAATTTTGCGCCAACTCTGTTGTAATGCAAAGTTAACGGTGTGGTTTTAAGCCACAGAGACCGTAGAAATTCAGTATTGGATGTTCCTTAGGATATTTTTCACTTGCTCCTTCTGGAGACAGCACTGAGAAAGTAATACCCTTCTTTGACAAGCATGTATTTAGTAATTGGAACTCAACTGCATATGGCTTGTCAGTGCAACTTAATTGCAGTTACATGTTGCAGAAAGAAATTACTAAGGGAAATCTGTCAAGGAAACTGTTGACACATGCCTGAATCCCCCCTGGATTACGTTCCCACAAAAAGAATTGTGCTTAACCATAAAAAAATACTCCAAATATTAACTGGTTTAGATTGTAGCTTTTTTAAGAACCAGAAGGACTACCACAAAAAGGACAGGCTGATGTGCATTGATGTAATTTCCTGAGCTTTCCGTGGCTTGTGGACTTCTGATGGAGATGATACCTCCTCAGTAGCATAGGGGTTTGGTTGGGGCCTTTTAAGATGATCAAGTTTGGTAAAGCAGCAGTAAAAGAATGTCTTTAAAACTTGTTGGCTATAACTAGAGAGATTTTACATGCTCACAGTGTTCTTGTGATGCGGTGCCTCCAACAAGAAAAAAGTGCTTTCTAGATGGTCAGTGTCGATGCAGAGGGAAAACTTCCTCATTTTTTGTTCAGTTTGCTTTCTCTGTATCCCTCCTGCAGAGTCTCTTGTGCTGCTTGGAGTATGCCCAGATCCCAGCAGGATCAGGCTTCTGGAGAACATAGATCAAACTTAAAGATATTCTCGTCTTTGTGAGGACAAAGACTGTTTTACATCCTGTCGTGAGGGGACAAAGACATAGTTTCAGCTTTGGAGGAGTGTCTGGACTGAAAAAAACTCTACTTCATTAAGGCAGTAATGACATTTTACACTTAATAAGTCAAATAGTTATGACCAAAGTAGTCCAGTCCTGGCTGCCTCCCTGCTCTGCCCCACAGTAGATGTTCATCACTTCCCTGAAGATCAGTGTGGAGAGTGATGTATTTGCCACCCATGAGTATTCCATTCTTTGTCTGTTACTATCCTGGCTGCACTTTTGAAAAGGCATCCACAAAGCCCATGCTGTAGGTGGGGTGGAGACCACGTTGTAGCTCTACAAATCCTGAGTGTACCTCTGCTCATGGGAGATGAGCCTCTACTTCTGAACTGCTGCTTGGTTATAGCACACTGAGACTGACTCGCTCACGCTCTGTGAGGGTGAAGATTCTGATTAGATCTTGATCAATCCCTCTGGATTCAGGGATAGCAGGGCTACGCCTGCACACGAGGAATCCCCTTCTACAGCAGAGGTATGCAATCTGCCTTATTATCCTTAAAGGTGCCTTGTCCTGGTTCCCTTCAGGACAAATTCCAAGTTGCTGTTTGGCTTTCAAATATGACTATGCACCAAAGGTGAAAGACTCCATTATCCCTGGAGACAGGAGGGAGAATATTATGTCCTGGTGTGAGGCAAGGAGAGTGGGTTTTTCTTTATCCTGTACGCAATCATGAGGTGTGTATGTGTGTGTGTGCTTTTATTTCTACATGAACACAAATTGCTCTAATTAGGAGGAAGGACCCTTGTATTTTTATATGCTAAACCATTTGATTAATTACTTTAATAAAAAGACAGAGGAACTCTGTAATTCACTGCCATCTGCTCAGTACAATCCAGTATCACTGATACAGATGTATCTGCCTTAAGGTTAAAACCTAGTGCTTCTAGTAACCACTCCATTGAGGAAGTATTTGTGCCATGTGGCTGTTTTTATCCTTGTGACATCTGTCTGTGACTGTTCCTGTTTTAAAGATATGGGTTTCATCTGTGTGACTCTGTATCAGCCTTTTTATTGTCTACCAAGAACAGACATATGTGCACATATGCAAATAAAGACCATATAGCTGTGTCTGGGGGTGTGTGACCCTGGGGCAGATACTACAGATGTTTGTTGTGGAGTGGCAACTCCCTGCCTGCCTAGGGTGCAAGCAGCCCTGCGGTTCAGGTTGGGATGGTTTGTTGTATTAGAAGGGTGACACAGTGGGATACTCGCTCTCTTTTTCCGTTCTCTCATGGAAATGTATATTTGTTCTCTCTTTGTGTAGCTTCTCAATCTGAAATAAAAATCACCCCGAACAGAACTCATGTTTCCGTCTTTGTTTGGAGAAGACCTGGCTTTCTAGTTGGGTCAGCCTTGCACAGGCTGGGACATCCTGCTGGACCAGGCTCTCAGGCTCTGTCACCCAGGCAAAGACTGCTCTGGAAATGCCTGTGAATGAGAATTGTGCAACTTGGTATTTGATTCCACTGTCCCAGACAATGCCTTTTGTTGGAATGCCGGTGTCACTGATTTTCAGCATATCTCTCCATTTAACCCCTTCCCTGGAGCCCTGGGAGTGCCTACTCAGGGAGGTATTTCTCCAAGCACACAGCACAGGTGCTCAGCCATAAAGGGGCTTTGGGAGAGCCTGGATTAGTGGGTGTGCTGGAGTGATGTGTGTCAGAGCAGAGTAGAAGAACTGAGAACTGACAGACAGACCTCCTGCCTCTTCTGCCAAGCAAAAGGGCTTTATTCCCTGGAGGAAGATTGAGAAGTGAGAGTAATCATTAGCAAATCCTTCTCAGTGGGCACAGGGCTGGTAACTGGAGAATGTATTTCAGGGTAATTTTACATTTGACACACATTGTCCATCTGAGCAGTGTGCTGGTTTCAGAATTAAGGGCTTGAGTTTGCTAAGTGGGTTTGCTACAGCTTTTCCATTAAAAGCTTATACATCTCCATAGGGTGGGTTTTATCCTGAGCTGCACATCACAAATCCTGAAAAAAACTTCCACTATGTAAGTGTAGTTTGGTTAGTTTCAAGCATTGAACTGTGGTCCCAGAACAAACAAACAGGGGTACAAAATCTGCAAGAACTGCAAGCACCAGAAGAAAGTATAATTTGAAACACCTGCCCAAGTATGACTTACAAATTGTGAGTGATGTTATGTCCTGGTATGTGAATTTTAGAAAACGGCCAATGTGGTGGTTTCTGAAAAGCATATCTGACCCCATGGTTGTGCTTTTGGCTTCTGACTTCCTGGCTGAGCCCCGAGGAAGTATCTGCAGGAGTTTTGGAGAAGCAAGATGTTCAAGCCATTCAAAGGTCAGCTTTACATACAGGTTTCTGATATCTTCTGAGGTAAGTGGTTTGTCAGAGCTGTAGTGACTTGCCATTTGAAACCCATGAAGCTTTATGGGAAAATGTGGAATGATTGCTTGTAGTTAATGAGAACTGAGATTGAGTCCCTGCTGACTCCAGCCAGACATTATTAGCACTTGCTGGACATTATTATGGATAAATAGGTAAGGTTTCCTATGACATTTCAACAAAGAGATAAAAGTTCAAAGAAGTTCTAATCGAAGTTTAATTATTTTATTCTGTTTTTCTACCACCACCTACAAATCTGGCCACCTGCTTTCCAATTTCTTAATTTCATCTCTTTTTTTTTAAGAGGGAGAGGTTTTTTTGGGAAAATGCTCCTCACTTCTCCCCTCTAAGGATTTCTAGGTGAGCAACACACATTCCTCTAGTTTACATGAAGAAAACCATTTAAAAGTAAATTTATTACGAAAGCTGCTGCTATTGCTGTAACTTAATATTTGCAGAGGAAATCCAATTATGGCCGAGGACCAGATTAGTCCTATTTTTTTAATCCTCAGTTTGTCTGATTAAGATAGATATAATTACAGGGAAGTGCTTTGTGAGTTAGTTAAATGGAAGACAATACCCTTTTTTTCTGCTGCAAAATGAATGGTTTGAGTCAAACAGGTTGTGTGGT
This sequence comes from Serilophus lunatus, assembly GCA_013399895.1. Classification (NCBI taxonomy): domain Eukaryota; kingdom Metazoa; phylum Chordata; class Aves; order Passeriformes; family Eurylaimidae; genus Serilophus; species Serilophus lunatus. Next base: position 221,506 of record VXBA01001362.1, read on the forward strand.
ACAGCTGCACTAACTGGTCATCTTTAAAATATGTACATTTGTTGAAAGTCAGATCTCTGCTATGTCCCCATTATAAGCATTGAAGTGAGCATCATTGAATCATTGTAGGAGATCTTACAGAAAGGGAATTTGGTATTTATTTACATTTTAAGCTGATTTTACCCATCCACACTTGTTCTCTTAAAGGTTTCATTCACGCTCACAAGCAACAAAATGTTTGGTCTTGGCCACAATCTCTTGTGTGCAGCATACCCCACGAGGGATGATGGCTGTCAATTCTTCACCAAACTTCCCAGTGGTTTTAGCATTGGCTCAGATTATTAGTCTCGAATTTTTTGCTGAAAATGATGTAATTAATTATAAATTCAAGGTGTTCTTACCCACTCCTCACCCCACTCTGCTATTTCTTCTGACACTTACAAAACAAGATTTGTACCAATCCCAATATTTCTTTTACAGATTTCTGCACTGACCACTCGTTCCTGCAGATCCTAGACTCTGGTTTTGAAGAGCCTCTTAGTTCTGTTCAGGACAACATAAAAATGACAAAGGGCCTAGACATCCCAGCAATTAGAATGGAAAAGAAATCGCTTGCACTCCCCGCCGAAAGAAGCAGTAAGATCTCACATTTAAAAAGTAAAATTAATTCCAATTATTCATTGTCCATTCTAATTCACATTGATGAAAAGCTGCCACCACCTCTTGACCATCTGGCTCCTATTTCTTTCACAGCAACGTGTCTCCTTCCTCCAAGAGGAAAGGTGAAGTGCCTGGACCACACCAGCTCCACCCCATTCAGCCTCCTCTGCAGCACGGCACCCAGCCCTGATCTGCAGCTGTGTGAGTGTTTTAGAGGTAAGGAAAGGCTTGGAGGGAATACAAACCCCTGAAACGCCTGCCTTTGTGGCTGTGTCTGCTCCTGCTGCTGTCTTGCTGTACGTCTGTAAGCGGTGTGATGGGTACATCGTGTGGCCAGGAAGGAGAAGTGCAATTTCTATCTGACTTTCCAAATCCTGTCACTCAGTCCAGACAAGCAACCAAGTGATAGAAGAACTCAAACTACCCAGCTGCCAGCACTGGGGTTCATTGCTCTGCACTTCTATGTTGATGCTAAAATACACGTCACTCTAGTTTTGCCTTCGTACTTCGTTAATCCGGCCTCGCATATTTCATTTGTCAGCTGCCATGGGTGGCATATTTTTAGGTGCTGCTCCAAAATCAGGAAGAAAAAGCAGCAGCTACCTTTTTTAGGAAATATTCAGTAATAGTGCAGTAGTTGCCAAGATGATCTAGAAGAGTGATGGAAAGTTTGTAGGCTTTTGGTGAATTTTCTCGTGGCTTTTTATAAAGCTCTTTTTTAGCTCCTTTAGCTCTTTTTTAGCTTCTTAGTAGAAGCTAAAGCAACATGGCTGAGCTTGAACCTACTTAATTAGACATTACTAGAGCATCTGTCCAGCTGAACGTCCTGGATTTCTCAGGAGCCTACTGTGGGTCCAGGACTGTAAATAGCTGATTAGTGACACAAATGTTGGAACAGAGAAAATCTGCGGGTCCTACCTGGGAGAATGGAAAGGCTTAGGGCTCAAATTCATAGCAACATCAGAAAGATTGAGGAGAGAGACAGTCTGGGAAACACAGGACAGAAACAATTAGGTAAGAGTAATTTACTGCACTGGTACTGCACCAGTAATTTACTGGTAGGAAGTGGTAGGTTAAGGATCAGGAAGTTATGGGCAGCCAGAAGCAGGAGTCTGTGCCCCGTGCTGTGGATAAGACAGGGTGTGTAAGCCTGGACTAGTATACTAGTTCTGCCTAAGCATAGCCAAGCCCATGCTGGAGTTTTGGAAAGTGCTGAGATTCAAAGAAATGTGGCCCACAGAGTGAGAATCAAGAGGGGAACAAGGGAAATGGTCTAAGATGTGGGAATCTTGACCTCTGGGGAAGAGAAAGGGATGGTTAGCCACAAGAAGAGAAAGACAAACACCTGCGAACACCTTTTAGGGAGGGGCTAGACAGAGCAAACAGAGTCCTGAGCAGTCTGTACAAAGATGGGTTAATTTTGCTATCAATGCTGTGGGGACAAATAGGTTTGGTCCAAGCCCTGCATTTGCTGACATCCCATCCATCCCAAACATTTGCATTGCGAGACTGAAATTTGATGCTGAAGATAGCACAGATGCTATGCAAGAACACATGGTGCACCTTCAGGCTTCAGATTTCATAGCAGAGTGTTGACTGTCTGGCTTGTAGCACGAAACCGTTCAAGGTAGAAAGAAATAACACGTTGATGCGCCAGAAACTCTGGATAACAGCAGGTTGCCAGTTGTGAGCATATTATAACTCTGGACACATACAGCTGGTGGTCATGATGGATCCAGTTCTGTACAAAAAAGATGGATATTTCCACCAAGAAAGTAGCTTCTCATAGACCAGAAATACCCTGCTTTCAAATCTGATCATCCTAAACAAGCTTTGCTTCACATCATAGCTATGAGGATTATTGCTGAATTGTTGCATCTACAGATGCAGAGAGATCATTTGTCTTTGCTGGAAAAACCTAAGTCTGAAAGAATCCTGGGGTCTCAAATCAGTAAGAAAATATCCCTGTTAGTCTTTGCCAACCTCGAGTGACTTTGGGTGGGAGTTTGGCTGGGTTTGACCCAGATCAAATAAGCCAGTCTCTCTTCAGCAAAATTCCTAACAAAGACGGCCAAAAGCCAGTAGAAGAAAACTGGTATTGTTCCCCTGAATTTTTAAAATAATCTCCCCTTTAGATCACCAGCTGATTCCCCCGTTGTTTATTGACACCCACTCAGCGTGGAGCCCTTGGAGAAGGGAGAGATTTTGTGGCTCCTTTGGATCTGTTTGTAGACATCCTGGCACTTGTTTGATCGCAGGCGGAACAGGACACAAACCTTTCCTGCCGGGGCCGAGGCCGCAACCGGGTGCTATTCAGCTACCAGAACAATGTTTGGCAGCTTGGGAGTAATTGAAACCGGCTAAAAACAGCCGAGCCTGGGGATGAATCATGACCCATCCGCGTCTGCTTCCGCCTTTCCACTCGCCTGGAATCAGCACGGCCCCTACTGGCAGGCAACCGGCTCCCTGGAGAATAAGCAATAAACAACATTTTAAAGGGCTTTTCTTTCACAAGGGCTTTGCCTGCGTGAATTCCAACGAAGGGCCGGCTCGCAGGAGGGTGTGCAGCCCGCTGGAAGACCTGCTGCAACATTCGTCAAAGAAACCCCAAATATAGAAATATTACACAGGAACAGGCTCTGGGCTTTCTCTTGGCTGTGGGAGATCCTCCGACAGAACCCACCATGTTATACTGCAGCGTTACAGCTCTGCTCCCCGAAGCAGCCCTGAAAAAGATATTCCCACTGCTTTGCTCTGGGGAGAAAAAGCAAGATCCTCCAGGATGTGTTGAGTTCAGCAGAATAAACCCAGGCCACAGACACCGGGAATCTGGACCTTAACACAGGGGTGGGCAGAGCTGGAAGGGCCATGGGATGGGGACAGCTGCCTGAAGCATTAGCCAGGGATTTGGGATACCTGTGCTGGTATCCTTACCCTGCTGCCAAATGGATGAGTGAACCCGAGATGTCCCTTCGGTCCTTCCTGGCCTAAAGCTGGCAACAGTGCTGTCCATAAAGTGCCTTATCAGGTAACTGACCTCCTGGAAATCTCAGCGTTATCTCAGAAATAAGATCCAGGAGCAGGTGACACGGACAAAACCCCCAACCAGCCAACGGACAGCGACGAAGGGAAAGGTTTGTGTGATGGCAACACATCGGGATTTCGTCTGCTCCAGCCACCAAGGAAAGGCCCGGCCGGGTACAAAGCCCGGAGCAGCCTGCTCCGAAGTGCGGCACGGAGATCTTCCCAGAAATCTGCCTCAAGGGCAGGGCATGGCCGGCATCCCACAGGGACCATCCCTGGGGCGGCCATGCAGGCTTCCCTCCGCGACACCGGGGCCTCCTCCCGCAGCTGTGCCTGGAGGACACCGGGATCCCGCTCTCTCCGCTGCAGGGACAGCCCTGGCAGCGCCAATTTTAGTGGTTTCCCACTGAAAAAAACAGCTTAGCCCCGGGAAGGTCAATGCACGAGGCACAAGGAAACACCCTGCAGCAGAGACGAGCTCCTCGGGTGGCTGGAGGGACCGGGGTCGGCACCGAGACCGGGATCGGGAGCTGGAGCAGGACTGGGACCGGGACCGGGACCGGGACTGGGATCGGGACCGGGTCTGGGACTGGGACCGGACCGGGACTGGGATCGGGATCGGGACTGGGACCGGGACTGGGACCGCGACGTGGCCGGGAAGGGGGCGTGGCCCGCCCGGATCAGGGGGCGTGGCCTGAACCGAGGGTCAGCGCCGCGCTCCGCCCCCATTGGCTGCCGTGCCGCGCGCTCGCCCTCGGTGCCGCATCCCGGCGCTGCCATTGGCTGCTGGCGCGGAGGGGGCGGGGCCTGGGCCGCGGCTCGGTGGGTGCGGGGCCGGGGTTGGGGTTGGGGGGATCCCGCTGGGGGATCCCGGGAGCTTTTCCCTTTGGAATCCCGCAGCCCCGGCGGTGCCGAGCCCCCACACCTCGGCCTCGCGGCCTTTGGTTCGTGTCCTTTTTGGTCAAACCGCCGTTTTCCTTCCGGCCGCCGAGAGGTTTTTCCGGGCAGAGAAAAGGAGCCGAAAATAAACACGCCGNTTCCGGGCAGAGAAAAGGAGCCGAAAATAACCACGCCGCGGGTGCCGCAGGCCTGGGAGGCGAGAGCGGTGTGTTCCCCCTACCCCCATCCCCATTCCCCAAAAAAACAACCCCAGAAATGCTCCCCAGCCAAAGCGGAGCTGCCGGGAGACGGGAATTCCACGAGCCCGGCGATGCCGCTCTATGGGATCGAGCCCTCCTTTGCCCTCCGGGATTCGGGTCTGGAAAAGCTCAGGGGTTGTTGATTTTCAGGAGAGATCCCTGCAGACCTTCCCCGCCGAAATGAAGGTTTTTATCTGTTTGTGTAAAAAAAGCAACCGCGGCCGCGGGTCCTGTTTCTTGTGTCGCCGCTGGGACAATTGAGGGCTTGGGCGTAGCTGGGATTTTTGGCTGTTTTCCTGCGGTTTAGGGGCCAGTTGGAAAGTCTCCACCGAGCCCAAAGCTGCGCATCCCTCTCCAGCCCCGCTCGGGGGTTTGGGAGTTTGTGCCTTCCCGTCCGTCCTCGGGGTCCGCCTTTGGTGCGTCTCCGCCGCCGAATTTTTGGGGGGTTTGTTGGAAAACGGTGAGAAACTTTTGTTTTCCAGATGCTCGTGGGGTTTGGGATCAGCGCGTTCGCCTCGTTGTTTCAAATGGGACTTTCTGCCCGGTCCTTCTGTGCGTGGGACGTGTGTGACACCCCCCGGCTCCTTCGCACCCCGGGGCGGTTGGGTGTCCAGCTCCCCCCCCCGAAGTTAATTGAAATCAGCCGCCTGAATTAGCGACTTAGGAAAGTGCAGCGAGATCTCTGGTGTCCCTTTAAATGCCCTCACAAATCCTGGAATAAGCAGATTTACTCTCGCCCGTGTGTACTGGCAGGTTTCCTGGGTTTCTCTTTAGCTTCCAATTAGCTTCTGGGGATTTTAATGAACCTGTGAACCAGCACTTGCTCTTTTCTTAAAGAGCAGTGGCATCATAGAAATGTAAATCACTGCGTGCTGTCTCCAGGGGATAACAAATGATCTTAAGTTCTGGATATTCAACCTTTGCCCTCCTCCACACAATTAGGAAAGTAACAGATGGGTGACCTCTGAGTTTTCATTTTATGTTGTTTAACAGATGCTTTTCAGATTTAAGGTCAAGCTTCTATTTCTTTTTATAGTTGTTTTTTACTGGGCTGGCACCTGACTGAAGCCACTAAATCTGATGGGGTTAATGACTTTCAACATCCCTTTGAATTTAAGGTGACATCTTCTTAAAAATGAAGTGTTACCGAGGTCGGCTGTTAAGTCCTGCACATTCACTTCAAACCTTCAAGGCTACTTTGGTGCCTTGTTACGCTTTTCTTTCTTTTATACGTATTTTTTAAATCACTACCCGCAACAGCGGGAGGCTTATTGATTATGCTTGTTACGACCACGCCTTTTTTTGTTGGGCTTTACAACCTTCCCGAGGGCAAAAGGGGAGCAGTGCCATCCCTTTGAGCTGGCACGATGGGGCAGCAACTTGAGCGATGGGTGGGGGAGCCCCAGGTGTGCAGCAGCTGCTGCCGCCGCGCTGGATGGAGCCGGGCCCTTGGGAATGGGGCCAGGCAGCTGCCGAGCCGCACACACGTTGTGCCTGAGCGGGGGGGTTGGTCTCCCCGGAGGCGCGGGGCGTTCT